>OX463787.1:17990981-18318481 GCA_949825025.1 Siphlonurus alternatus | reverse complement strand
TTAAATAGTTGTATGAGCATGACGTCACAGCTGTTTGCAACATTATCATGTATGCATAAATGGGTGAAATAAATAAATAAATAAATAAATAAATAAATAATTAAATAAATATATAAACATGATTTTAAGGGTTCATGGAAGTCTTTTATATATATATATATATATATATATATATATATATATATATATATATATATATATATATATATATATATATATATATATATATATATATATATATATATATATATATATATATATATATATATATATATATATATATATTATAATGTCCCTTGTCCGGAGTAATGAGCTATCTGCCTACCATGAATTTGTTGCAATAATGAGCTATCTGCTATTTCGGGTGAACTTTATTTTATACTGATTTCCAGCTCATATATACGTTCACTTGAAATAGCAGATGGCTCTTATTATTTTGGACCAGGAAAATAAGTGGAAGTCCCTCGAGCTAAAATAAATAACGTCATCTTTTCTTCGCTATTTAACTCTTTTCTTGTCTATTTCCCTTCTATTTTGCACCATTTTAGAGGAAAATTTTGTGAAAAATTGAGATAACATCTTTTCTCTTCTAGAACATAAAATGTTATAAATATTGTCGTCATTTCATCCTCACTTTGAGCGAAGAAGAAATAAGGGGAGCGATTCACGAAGTAGTTAGCCAGGTTTCTGGCCATGGTACGTTTAGCTTAATAACCACGTTTAACTATATAGGTGGTTTAACATGTAAGACAGGTATAGTTAAACGTGCAGGTTAAGCTAAACGTGGCTATATAGCTGCTTCGTGAATCGCACAAGGTGTGTTTTAGAGGTAAAAAGATTAGGTTTAAGGTGCATTTCCATGGAGCGAATGTCAAGCGAGGCTTGACGCGGCGAGAAAGGCGCACTTACTTCAATGTCATATTGCGGCCATGTTGACGTAGAAAAATTGATTTCCCGCAGCGATTAAATCGCGTCGCGAATTTTCCACGCCAACATGGCCGCCATATGACATTGAAGCAAGTGCGCCTTTCTTGCCGCGCCAATTAAGCCTCGCTTTCTACGCACCATGGAAATGCGCTTCTTTAGACGTGTAGAAGATGAATTGAAGACGTAATTTTTTCAACTAGGGACTCTATCTAACAATAACAAATCTCACAAAGGTTGTTATACAAAGACACTCACCGCGGTGAACATTTCCATTGTGACTCCGAAGAAGCCCAGTCCCGTCACCTCCTCGGGTGTGGCGCCCCCACACACTCGCATGGACACCACCTGCAAGGCTGAACACGCGGGGCCCGCACTGAGGGCCCCCTGGGACACCTGGGCCACGGACACCACCGAGGAACGAAGCTGAAGACTCTGGAGAGAGGAGAATTTTAGACCATTTTACAAAATACTGTGACGTCACAGTCATTCTTGTGTGTTGAATACTAATACATTACTATGCAGGCGTGGATCCAGAACCAAATTTCGGGAGGCACTGTCTCCATAAGGCCAATTTAAAAAACAAAAAAAAAACAAATTAGATTCGGGGAAATGTCTATATTGCCCATGTTAAATCTAAAATTTCGGAGGGGGCTGCAGCCCCCCTCCTGTCACCCCCCTGGATCAGCGCCTGTTATTATGACATAATCACAGTGACATCTCGATTCTTTAATGTGATATTGTGTTAAAAAACCGTGTTTAACAATTGACATAAGAAACCCCTGCATAATTTTAATATAGTTCATAATAACATACTGTTTGAATTTTTATTAGTTCGGGAACTACCCAAAACCCAGTAGACTTAAAATATATAGAACAAGTCCTTTCATGAGCTGTTTGAGAATGTATAATAAATTACCATGTTTTTTAAAGTGTACTCCTGATATAATTTATGAATGAAAAGTTTTAATATGTAATGGAATGATTGGGTTGACTAATTTTAAAGAAATGGTTAAAATTATCTTAATTAGAGTTGTAATAACTGATTGGACGTCCATGACGTCATTTTCTCATATTGATGATGTCATGAGCGTCCAATCAGGTAGTAACAAAATACCCTTACTTCCAAATCAGATAATTTTAGTAATATATTTTATAAATTGGATTCCTCAAGACGAAAAATCTAAAAAATTTAAAAGAGCATAATTTTATGTATATTTTCTGAAGGTTGATATTTTGATAATGTATGCCCCCGATATGTATTTTCTAATAATTGTGAAATAGGAAAGTTAAACATTACTGTATCTTTGTAGGTATATTTTGGGTGCGATTCACGAAGCAGTTAGTCAGGTTTCTAGCCACATTTAGTTTAACTTAACCACGTTTAACTAATACATGTTTTACGTGTTAAACCACCTAGTATAAAACGTGGTTAAGCTAAACGTGGTTAGAAACCTGGCTAACTGCTTCGTGAATCACACCCATTATCTTTTATCGTCGATATTAGCAATAAAATAATCACGAATGTCATCCCTATATTTGCACATGTTGATGACCTTACCTGATGTAAAATCATATGACCTGAGGCAGCGTACACATAGTGTCGCATGAGTAGTCCAACGAAGTTAAGGATTATTCTTGTGTAGACCGCAGGGTCGTTAGACTGAAACGAATGTATTATTGTTTTTGGATCTTCTGCATGTTATTTCAGTTTCACTCAATTCATTTATAAAACAAGGATTCTTAGAGGACTCAGAAGAACTGAAAAGTAGTACCATGCATTTTATATATAACTCTAGATGTTCTAACGTACAGTACTTACCTCAATAATGAGAAAGCTATAGATGATGATGTTGATCAGAGAGAAGGTGTACGTCAAAAAGATGTAGAGACCCCCTGTAGAAAAAAAAAAAAGTTTACATAATTTATATTATATATACTTTTTACGTAACAAAGTTGAAAATATTTTTGTAAAATGAATATTAAATATTGACATAATAAGTAAAATTATACCAATAATACATAAAAAAAATAAAAATGTTTATTAATGTATTCATAATTAATAAACTAATTAAATAATCTGATTAAATGAAGCAAAAATGTAGCGTCAAAAATTTCATATTCAGTCTCAGATTACCTGAGATAGTGACCCTGTTAACAGTCTCAGTTCACCTGAGGTAGTAACTCTATTAACAGTCTCAGTTCACCTGAGGTAGTGACCCTGTCAACAGTCTCAGATCACCTGAGGTAGTGACCCTGTTAACAGTCTCAGTTCACCTGAGGTAATGACCATGTTAACAGTCTAATTTCACTTGAGGTAGTGACTCTGTTAACAGTCTCAGTTCACATGAGGTAGTGACCATGTTAACAGTCTCAGTTCTCCTGTGGTAGTGACCCTGTTAACAGTCTCAGTTCACCTGAGGTAGTGATCCTGTTAACAGTCTCAGTTCACCTGAGGTAGTGATCCTGTTAACAGTCTCAGTGCACCTGAGGTAGTGACTCTGTTAACAGTCTCAGTTCACCTTAAGTAGTTACTCTGTTAACAGTCTCAGTTCACCTGAGGTAGTGACCCTGTCAACAGTCTCAGATCACCTGAGGTAGTAACCCTGTTAACAGTCTCAGATCACCTGAGGTAGTGACCATGTTAACAGTCTAATTTCACTTGAGGTAGAGACCCTGTTAACAGTCTCAGTTCACATGAGGTAGTGACCCTGTTAACAGTCTCAGTTCACATGAGGTAGTGACCCTGTTAACAGTCTCAGTTCTTCTGAGGTAGTGACCCTGTTAACAGTCTCAGATCACCTGAGTTAGTAACCCTGTTAACAGTCTCAGTTCTCCTGAGGTAGTGACCCTGTTAACAGTCTCAGATCACCTGAGGTAGTAACCCTGTTAACAGTCTCAGATCACCTGAGGTAGTGACCCTGTTAACAGTCTCAGATCACCTGAGGTAGTGACTCTGTTAACATTCTCAGTTCACCTGAGGTAGTGACCCTGTTAACAGTCTCAGTACACCTGAGGTAGTGACTCTGTTAACAGTCTCAGTTCACCTGAGGTAGTGACCATGTCAACAGTCTCTAATCACCTGAGGTAGTGACCCTGTTAATAGTCTCAGTTCACCTGAGGTAGTGCAGGTGGTATTTGACCCAGTCTCTGAATGCCGCGGTGACTTCGCCCCCCGGTCCTGGGGTCAGGGTACTGGAGGCGACCCTGGACAACATGGCGGCTCTTTCTGAGGCGGCCATCAACAGGGAGTACATCAGGGCCTCGGGGGTGTTGACAATACCGAGGTACATGAAGTCAACGTACAGTGCGGGAAAGAGAAATCGTCAATGTTGACCCAAGTTGAAATAAAATTTCATCTTTTATTCGCTGTTAAGCTCTCTCCTCGTTCCCTCTTATTTTGGCATCATTTTAGAGAAAAAGACGAAATTACGTTTTTTTCTTCTTCTTGAACATAAAATTTTAGAAATATTGTCTTCATTTCATCCTCAGTTTGAGCAAAGAGGAAATAAGATGTGTTTTTGAGGTATTGAGTATAAAATATTAAAATGTAGCCTTTATTTTATAATCTCACTTTTACCGAAAAATAATTTATTTTGAGATGTTAAAATAAAAAATCATTATAGGTTTTATTATAGATAAGCAATTTTCAAATAGTTTTTTTCTTATATACATTTATGTAACAATATAAACTATAGAGTTATACACCCAATTGTAAATAGATGAGGTCTAACTTTAAACCAGGCTTAACTCTATATTGACTTTTGAAGCATATTAAACAAAATCAACAAAATTAAAAGCCTGACAAAAAGTTAGACATCATCTATGCATTCGGAAGGTGTTAAGACCGTGCTGTCACTGATCATCCTGCCTTGGGGTTTCCATGGTTACCCTTTGTCTACATCGTAAATGCCGGAATTCATAAATTAAGTCAACCATGGCAGCAGTGCAAACTATAGCACCTGTATATAAAACACTGTCTTGGCAAGAAAATAATATTTATTTATTTATTTATTTATTTATTTATTTATTTATTTATTTATTTATTTATTTATTTATTTATTTATTTATTTATTTATTTATTTATTTATTTATTTATTTATTTATTTATTTATTTATTTATTTATTTATTTATTTATTTATTTATTTATTTATTTATTTATTTATTTATTTATCTATTTATTTATTTATTTTATAAATAGAAAGTACAATAAAATTCAAAATAAGAAAACAACAACAATAACTAACCGTGAAATAGGATATCTTACAATGCACTATAGAGCACCAGTACACATAAAGTGGTAAAATACCCTTTAACTAATTATATAAACAGAGTGGTGGCTCGTGGGGGGTACTGCTGAACTGAAGCCATGCACACCAGCAAAGTTGATACAATAATTTTATTTTTTTTTAATTATATTTAATTTTTTTTTATTTATAATTTTTCTTAATATTTATTATGGTATTTATTTATTGTTTTTTTTAATATTTCCTGGTAGTTTATAGTGTTATTTGTTGAAAAAACATAATTTTCTGTTAAAAAATTGAAGCAGAAAGTTTAAAACTACGAAGAAAACTGCAGCGCTCGCAGACACCCGTTTAACATTGTAGCGCTATCTCGGCCAATTTCTCGCTCAGTATGGGCGGTCAATGATGATCGTGTGTCTGTCTAGCGAGCAGCCTTTCTGTAGAGGCCGCTGCGGAGCTACCAATCACAGTGATCACAGCGTGGATTAATTAACATACATCTTTAAAACAAGAACATGTCATAAAACAAATAAAAAACCAACAAAAAAATACGGAGATCTAGAAAGAAAATAATAAAAGAAATAATTTATTGCTAAGCCCTCCAATAAATATCTCGACTCACTCTGCCAGAGCATGAGAAGTTGGTAGTCTGGGCTCCTCTGGGGGTCGAAGGGGTACCACACACTTGCAGAATCAACGACTTGAAACTCGCTGGGTCAGCCGTCTTAGCCACGATTCTGGAGCAAGTAACTAGAGTTATAATAGATTACTAACACCTGATCAGTGTTTTCTATAACACCTCAACCGGTGAGCATCCTGAATTGAAATAAATTTCATCTTTTCTTCGCTATTAAGCTCTCCTCTCGTCTTTTCTCCTCTTAATTTGCAACATTTTTAGAGAAAAATCTTTCTATATCCATACGAGCAATAAGCCAGAAGTTATATACACAAATATCTTGATTGTCATGCACATGAAAGAGATAATAAAATAGGACATGATGTTCTTACTTGCTGATGTACAGGCAGCCGGTAAGCAGGGCGTTGCAGAAAGTGTAAACGAACACGAGTCGGGAGAAACGTGCGATATTTCTGGCCGAACGAGCGTGTGTCCGTTCGTCCTCCAAGTTCATATCCTCCGTGTCACAAATAAACAGGGCTCCAGGTTTCACCGCTAGGTGCTTTAAAAAGCAGTGAGAGCGCCACATGACTGATGTGTTACAATGGACAACATACATGACAATTTGTTATTGCAGAAATGAATAGAGGGCACCAAATTATGCTACTCTGAATTTTTTCAGACTTTCTTGAGACCCGGAACTATTTTTAAATAATTATTGAAAGTCCTGTGATTTCAGTTGGCACCCCTGCAGCCTTAATAAAAAGGATAGAGACTGGACGCCTATTGACGCCTCCAGGGGGCGTGGCCGCACTTTCAATAATTATTTAAAAATAGTTCTGGGTCTCAAAAAAATCTGAAAAAATTCAGAGTAGCATAATGTGGTACCCTCTATTCATTTCTGCAATAAAAAAATTTCATGTCATGTATGTTGTCCGTTTGAACAGGGCTGCAACATGTTAGTTCTAAGTTCCACCGCTATGTGATTTAAACAGCAGTGATGGCGCCACATGACTAGGGACGTTTCTATGTACACTCGTCGCCTCGGAAAATTTCCCTTTGCAGCTTTGTTAATCACCATACCCCGCTAGAATGACACAGAACATTGTGATAGGCTGCAAGTGAGAAATTTTCCAAGGCGACGAATTTACCAACAGTTAACTTAAAATGAATAAAATGTCTATACACAGGCCTTATTGATGACGTCATAAAATACGTTTGGCATCAAGGTATGAGTGATAAGGGGAACCAGCATCGAATCATCTTTGAACAATCGACAGATACAATACACATTGTTGATACTATAAACAACAATATTAATTCAACTCCTCCGTCGATATTAGCGGAGCGGGGATGTTAAGAACACTGCAGTTATCTTGCCCCTGCAATGTATGCAAACCTCTCTGCAGCGATGTTGAATTGGTTATCTAGCCTACAGGCGCGGAATAGTCATTTTAGGCACTGCAATGAATTATAGATTATAAAGGTCACACTTACTCTTTCGTGATAGTTGAATTAATGATAATATACCGTTAAAATACCATTGAAATTAAATATAAATATAAAAAGCTTTTGCAGCCTCCTTTTTGTTCATATTTTTTTAATGGACAACATACATGAAAAAATTTTATTGCAGAAATGAATAGAGGGTACCACATTATGCTACTCAGAATTCTTTCAGATATTTTTGAGACCCAGAACTATTTTTAAATAATTATTGAAAGTGCGGCCACGCCCCCTGGAGGCGTCGATAGGCGTCCAGTCTCTTTCCTTTTTATTAAGGCTGCAGGGGTGCCAACTGAAATCACAGGACTTTCAATAATTATTTAAAAATAGTTCCGGGTCTCAAAAAAATCTGAAAAAATTCAGAGTAGCATAATTTGGTACCATCTATTCATTTCTGCAATTAAATTTTTTCATGTATGTTGTCCATTGCAAAAACTTTGTTTTTGATTATTTAATTTTTTTATTTTATTTTGAATGAGCAATAATTGTTTGAACGAAGATAATATTCATTCAGGGAGTGGTTTAGGGAGTTCTGCCTATGAATATAGCTCAACTCAATTTTTAATTTTTATAACTATATTAAATTATTATTATTTATAATTATATAGTTATAATAAATTTTATTTTAATTTGTCAATTAAAAGTTACATTAATTATTAATTAAATAATTATAATTTTTTATAATCTATTATTATTTTATTACTGCGTTTCTTCTGTTATGATAAATTGAATTTATAAAACGATTATTAATCACAGCTAAATTGTCACTGTATTGAAAATTTTCGAGATTATTTCAATTAATTTGCAATAAAAATTTCAAAAGAACCTCAATTCACATGTATATTTTTGAACTAATCTTAATTTTTCATTGTAGCTTTTCAATGGACATCCAAATAAAAAGTGTTTCTACTGAGACCAAAAATAAAATGCTTATATACAAATCATTACATGGTAATCGTATATTATAACGCTTCTACAAACGATGCCATATTTAAATATTAAATTAAATTAAGAAAATAATTTTTAAAAGTGCTATATTTTAATTGAATAAAGTATTTCATTATATTTTTTAAAATTATAAAATATTTCAGCTATTTTTAAATTATAAATTTAATTGTTATATATTTTTTTTAATTTGTGTTTTATATTTTATAGTAATTACAATAATTTTTTTTTTTATTTTGTTATTTAAAATATCATTTACTTAAGGCCAAAATTTCTGTAGATGCGCTTGACCGGTTCTCGTCAGATCACCGAAGTCAAGCAACGTCAAGCTTGATTATTATTTAGATGGGTGACCATTTTCAACAAAAACCACGTTTCCCACTTAGGGGTAAATCTTTATGCTGCTTTTCCACTATGTGGCTTTGATCTTTGGTCGATTGCATTTACGTTTCATTGACAAAAAGCTGTTTTTATAGCGTCCAAGCTGGATGAGGTTTCCACGTTTCCCTCAGTCGCAAGCAAATATCGGGATGAAATGTAAAGCCGTGGCTGCCCCTGTTTCTGATGAGCCCGTGAAACGATCAAGATTTTGGAAGTTTTGGAGTTTCAAAGTAGTATGGAATTAAATGTACCCGATAGGGTTTGATTATATATAAAAAAGGCACTTCAAATCACTCACTTTCAATGGTTGCGATGAGGTCCTCGAGCTGCCTCTTCTTATACCAAAAGTAGCCACGTCTGAAGAGAGCCTTGAAGGTCGCAGTGACGTGGAACCACAGCACGATGAGGACCTTTAAGTTTAGCACTGTGGTCGCGTTTTTGTAGATCAGATTGAGACCCAGCAGGGTGCAAGGTAGCAGGGAGAGGGTGAACACCACCGCCTTCTTGGTGGTAATTCGGGAACCGTCCGGGACAATGAACCCGAACATCCTCATCGCCCTCAGGTTCGCGCTGAGCTCCATCGCAAAATCTGCAAGGTACCTCAAATTAGACAAGTAATATGGGTGAATGAATGAATGAACACTTTTCAGTGAATGGACTGCTCAGCAATCTTTTTTATTTGCCCCATGGGCCTTTATTTGTAAATCAATTTTGACTGTAATATATATTTGTTATATTATTGTATTGTGCCCATGAAAGAGATAATAAAATAAAATAAAGTAAAATAAAATAAAGTATAATAAAATAAAATGAAATAAAATAAAATAAATAAATTGCTCGAGTTTATAATCAATATTCTCATCATTTTTTTTCCAAGTGTAAAGGCGGATTGACATGGTGATTTTTATCATGCGACGCGAAGCGAATAATGCAAACTTAATTGCTATAACATTCATTGGATGCCATATTGGGCGAATAAAAGAAAAAGAGTATCGTAATTAACGCGATTACCGGCGAATAGGATTTCGCAGCTTTTTCGTCAAATAGCGCCGCATCGCCTTTGTCACTCATGAAAATCCACCTTTAAGGTTCATTTCCATGGAGCGGGGAAAGCGAGAAAATCGCATGCCAATCAGAGGCTTCAAATTTCCTACTATGTTGCAGGAAGCAATTTTATCGCCAACATGGCCGCCATACGGTTTCACTGCAAGTGCGCCTTTCTCGCCCCGCCAAGCCTCGCTTGACATCGCTCCATGGAAAAGCTCCTTGATGCAGATTTGCAAAGTTGAGGTACATAGTAAGAAATATAGTACTTGATGACGTCACAACTCATTGCTAATCGGGGCTGGCTGTGAGTTGTGACGTCAGCAAGGACCTTGTTTACAGCGCAGCTTTGCACAGCTGCTCCGCGTGCGGATAAAAAATAAATTTTATTAGTGTTACTTATAATCTCGAGCAACACTTGCAACCATGGTGTCTTTCTAATTTATAATTTGAGGCCAGTATCTGTAAAATAACACGGATCAGCTGATCAGTGTATTCTCTTATGATTAATATGTTATCTTAGCGAACACAACAAAATTTTTGTTAGAAACAGCTCTTATTCACATAAAAAATTTGATAACAAAAATTCAAGACAATTTCTCGGTTTTAAAATTTTCATGTGATTTTTAAATACTCTAAAGGCTGTCTCTAGAAAATAAAATCAGAATTTTTGTGTTTGCTAAGATTTAAATGTTAATAAAATTACAACGATTAGTGTTGTTTTACTCTGAAAAAATGTTTCGGTTTCGGCTTAGACTTGCACTCTGATTCGCCAGAAATTTGAGCTGTTTCCAACCCCAATTTTAATACCCTTGAGCTAGGGTTAAAAAAATGACTTGTAATTTGCTTCGAATTTCTCTTAATGTTTAGTCATGTATGTTAGCATGACTAATTAAAACAAATGTTAATTATTCCATCACCTCAACAAATTTTCAAACTCTCCCCGCGCAAAATTCGTTCTTCTCCACAAGACACTGAACCTCTTGGCTCTACTAAAGAAATAAAAAGATTGTAAATAAAATACTTGATACTTTATTATAACTTATATGCAAAGAACATTTGAAAAAAAAATGAATAATTTATTTTTAAATTGTCCCTACTAAAAAATAATTGCTGCAATAAAAAAGTTTGATTTGAAGTTTTTAAAGTCTAGCTGATAAAAAAACTCTTGGAAAAGTAAACATTAAGAACAAATTGGAGTATATAATTATTATCAATTAAATCCTTAAAATATTAAATAAGCATGACATCATGCGTTTGAGTACTTTACTACCCTTGTCCAAAAATTAGAGTAGTGGTCATGATTTGACCACCTAAAATGAGTGGTCAGATCACTAGATTTAGTGGTAGGACCACTAAATTCAGTAGTAGGACCACTAAATCTAGTGGTAGAGCCTAGTGGTAGTGGTCAGACCATGTGGTAGCCCTAGTGGTAGGACCACTAGACTAAGTGGTAAGACCTAAGTGGTAGTGGTCAGATCTAGTGGTAGTGGTCACACCAAGTGATAGCCTTAGTGGTAGGACCACTAGACTAAGTGGTAGGACCTAAGTGGTAGTGGTCAGATCTAGTGGTAGTGGTCAGACTAAGTGGTAGGACCTATTATAAGTGGTAGTGGTCAGATCTAGTGGTAGTGGTCACATCAAGTGGTAGCCTTAGTGGTAGGACCACTAGACTAAGTGGTAGGACCTAAGTGGTAGTGGTCAGATCTAGTGGTAGTGGTCAGACTAAGTGGTAGTGGTCAGATCTAGTAGTAGTGGTCAGACCAAGTGGTAGCCTTAGTGGTAGGACCACTAGACTAAGTGGTAGAACCTAAGTGGTAGTGGTCAGATCTAGTATAGTGGACAGACTAAGTGATAGTGGTCAGAGTGTTAGCCTAAGTGATAAGATCGAGGTGTGTAATATTTTTATCACTTATCAATTGTTGGGGTACGAGTTTCATGGCTTGCAAATACATACACTGACCGTCCTGATCAACTGAGGATTTCCACGGTTCCCTCAGTCTCTATCACCTCTAACGCGTAACAGGCGCGTCAGATCCAGAAAAAAATTCGGCGCAGGGGGGGGGGGGCGGGACAGGGCGGGGGCGGCTGCCAAATTTGGAAGAGGGGCCGGGGCCGAGCTACCGAAAATGTTAAAAAAATTGAAGTGGGGGAAACGCCTATATTGCCCATGTTAAATCCAAAATTTTGGGGGTAGGGGCATCTCCCCCCCCCCCGGATTCATGCCTGCCGTGGCCGCACCATATAAATATATCCGTTGTCAATAAAAAAAAAAAAAAAAAAATTGATGACTTAATTATTTAGTGGTCAGATTTTTTACCACTGAGCTCAGTGGTCACTCCAGAGCGCATGCGCAACGTCACGTGATACAGAAAAATCATGGCGTCGCACACGACGCGAGCTCTGAAAAACGTATTATCAAGCTGTTTTATGTCAGATAAGTACCTTTTTTAGTACATAAAACGTGTTATGAAATGTTCTTTTGTTAAGTTCTCGTTACTTTGTGTTGAATAATTTGTTCCAGGCAGCCTTAAACAGTCAATGATTGTCGGCTTCCTTTGGGACATGACAAAAATATCGCCGGAACATATCTCGCTGGTTGGTAATTATTCTTCAAAAACTTGCATGCTTTATAATTATTATTATATTTCTTTTGTATTGTAATTTTATTAATGTTATAATTTCCCTCCTTTAAGAGCCTAAGCTGATATAAAGTAAAATTTAATTAACTGTGAATTAAATTTGGGATAACAAAACGAACTGCTTCAGTGGTCTGACTACTTAGTTAAATAGAGCTATGGTTACACACCGATAGCACGGAATGAGCTACTTGCCAAGATGAATGAGGAACCCATGTCCCCGGGTCATGAGAGGAAACTTCTCGAAATATTGATGAGGAAATTTAAATCTAATATAATTAAGGCAGCTGATGGAATCAAGCATTGCTGCTTGGAAGCTTTTGAAAAGGAACTAAAATAGGAATTATCTTCTCATAGTTTTGAAAACAACCTCTCTGTTTAAATATAATTAATACAGTAAAACATTGACCGAATAGAGTCATTTAATTAATATTTAAGTGGTGGTTTTTTCAGTGGTACCAACAATTTCGTACCTTTAGAATATTGAACATCTGGAAACTTCGCCCAACTTGTCTGTCCTCGTTTCGATAATGGACAACCTGCATCGATTTTCTCATTGCAGAAATGAATAGAGGATATCAAATTATGCTACTCCGAATTTTTTCAGATTTTTTTGAAACCCAGAACTAATTAAAATAATTATTAAAAGTTCTGTAAATTAATTTAGCACCCCAACACCACTGAATCCGTAGTAAAAAGAATAGGGTTTAGACGCCTATTGATGCCTACAAGGAGCGTGAACGCACTTTCAGTAATTATTTAAAAATAGTTTTAGAAATAAAAAAAAAATCTGAAAAAATTCAAAGTAGCATAATTTGATACCTTCTATTCATTTCTGCAAATTTCATACATGTTGTTTATTATCTTTCTCCTAATTATTCACTAATCTTCCTAATTTTTACCCTTCCCCAAATATTTTAAACCATAAAATACATTTTCTTTTTCTGCCTCACCACATCCTTACAATCGCTACTTTTCCTGCTCACGGTTGGCTATAGAACCGTCACTTGTTTGCTTTGTCTTCCCGTGTCATAATTTTCATATTGGCGCCTGCATCATCAGTCTACATTTTTTGCACTCCACTCCCTATAGTGATACTTGACCCAAAATTACCTCATACTTTTCATTTTGGGATTCCCATCATTACCTTCTTATCTTGCATAACTCATCCCATAGTCAAAAATCCTACCCATTTTCCATCAATTATCCTCTACAAGTCTCTCCTAACATTAATTAATTACGTGAATTATTCCACTACTGTAGTACTGGGTGCATCTCTTTAATTAAAATAGAGTGAGCGAGTTCATTTTTTTTAATATTTTATTTTTTAAAATTAGTTTAAGCTGCCCTCTATTGAGAAATAAAAACCAAAAAATTCCATCTCAAATAGTTTCACCACAAAAAATTCCCAAAGTTGGTGTTTCGGAGGCCTTTAACGTGCAGCCTTATGGAACATAAAATCGCGTTTTACTCCAACTTTTTCTGAACTATGGTACCATTTAAAAAATACTTACGTAATCTATGATGAATTCTTTAATGAATTTTCAAATAAAAAAAAAATTACCGGGTCGTTTTCATGGAAAAAAATCATGAAAATCCTTATGGGAATTAACCCGCAAGAACTTAAAGATTTTTTTCCGAAAAAACGGCTCCGTAAAAAAAATTTTTTATTTAAAAATCCATTAAAGAATTCATCATAGATTACGTAGGTATTTTTTAAATGGTAGCATAGTTCAGAAAATGTTGGAGTAAAACGCGGTTTTATGTTCCATAAGGCTGCACGTCAAAGGCCTCCTCTGAAACACCAAATTTGGGAATTTTTGGTGGTGAAACTATTTTAGATGGAAATTTTTAGTATTCATTTCTCAATAGAGGGCAGCTTAAACTATTTTTAGAAAATAAAATATTAAAAAAAATGCAATTGCTCACTCTACTTTAAGGTGTATTCTCAGAAACCTAACAAGACGAATTTTTTTAGGGTAAGATAACACGAAGCATTGATTGTTGTAGTCCCATTTGATTAACATGTAAACCTTAGCAACATTATAATAATTCTGAATTTTTTTGAGAGACAGTTCTTAGCCCAAAAAAATGTAGGAAAAATTACAAAACAATCGGACGATTCAATTTTTTTTTTTTTAATAATTATTTTAAATTTTCAGTATAGGGCTTTCCCATGGAGACCTAATCTAAGATATTGATTTCAAAAAATTGGATCGTTCGATTGTTTTGAAATTTTGTCCACATTTTTTTGGTGCTAAGAACTGCAGTCTCCAAAAAAAAAAAAAAAAAAAAAAAAAACAGAATAATAATGAGGTTGCTATGGTTTACATGTTAATCAAATGGGACTACAACAATCGATGCTTCGTGTTATCTTTCCCTTAATTAATTAATCTTGATTGCAAGATTAAGTGCAGTGAGATTATGGATGCCTTTATGTGCTTATCCTTTTGAATTATTGTTCATGTTTAATGATTATCATGCAGTGTGCTATAACTTTATTAAATATATGTAAGTCAAAGTCTTCTGCTCGTTGATAGTAAACAAAGTATTGTTGTACAATGTCTGTCGCATGAATGGAAAAACATGGGACGGTTTTTTATTTACATGTTAACTTATGGAAAATGACTGTTAATTATGAAGTTGAAACGGTTACCTAGCGCCAACAATGCCATTACGTTCTCTGCTCTGGTGGCAAAATTAGACACTATGTCGTTCCATGTTTAACAATGAAAAAGGCTTCATGTGACAAACATTATAAACAATGGTTTGTTGCAACCATTGCGAGTAAAAGACTTTGATGTGAGTGTTCTTATTTTGTTGTAAAAATATATAAAGAAAGCTCAGGAACATTTTGTATTGTAAAAGCTTGAAATGCATTTCCAGTTTGTGTTCAATCAAATACTAAATTAAAATTTGATATTGTTAGTAGTATTATTTGTTGCGTTATGTACGGATTTGCGGATCTGTACGGATCGTCTAATTACCCCCTAATTACAGCCAATAAAAGTAATTAGAGGTGGGAAATATTTAAAATAAACAATGAGATCTCAGCGCAAGGTCGCGCGAAGTCGCTAAGCGTCTTGGCACCTTTCACGCGGTCCATGATTACAATAGTATAGATATTATAATATTATAACTAAACAAAATTTTATAATTAGCATACAATGAAATTAATGCTAGCAATGTCACAGTAGCAACGCACCGAGCTTTCCTCTTCATATTTTTACAATGGAAAAAGAATGAGTTAATATAATATATCAGACAATGAAATAGTTAAAAAATATTTCGCATATAATTACCTTAATATTCATATGTAAATATACATGTATTCAATTATCTTATACTTATGTGAATTTTTGAGAAAGTGAAGGTCTTTATCAGATATAAAACGTTAAGTTAATAGAAGTAGAAAAGAATACAATTATAACCAATGCTCCGCACCGAGTCGAGGAAAGTCTCAGCAGCTTGCGCGAGCCACTTGACGTGTGACCGTGTCTTAAACGCTAAATTTAAATATTTTAAATGTTTATAATTAAAGTATTTAGATGAAACTTTAATTTGCATAAAATATTTGACAATTTACATTGCCATGCAAGGTCATAGTGATCTGCTGTGCAATCTGCTGCGTTGTTTATCTTCTTTCTATTTTCATTACGAAACTTTTGTATATTATATTTAAAAATTAATTTTTATAATATAATGATATATTATAACGAATATAAAATAATTTAAAACATAATTTAAATATCATATATTATCACATTACACATTAATAAAATTGTACGGAGAAAAAGAGCAGGCTAATTAACTTTTTAATACATATAATTAGTAAAATAATAATATTTTATTTGCATACAATGTATGCCTACACACAGAGACGGCAAGGTCCAAGCGGTTTTTGACAATACTCCCGACCTGTGAATTAAATTTTCTCTATAGCTTTTATGTAAATAAATGAGTTATTATCAATATAATCAATATAATAAGTTAAAATATTGATTTGTATTGGGAAATCATTTAATATATATTTATAAATTTCTTGCTTAATAATATAATAATTAACACCAAAATATAAAGAAATATACAAAATTAGTATATAATTAGCATACAATAACCCTTTCACGCTTGCATGCCCCAGCTTTAGCAGCCAAGACTACCATTGCTTCAGGAAGCAAATTTCTCACGAGCGTCACGTGTGCTATTGCAGTTTAACTTTATATAAACGATATTTTTAACATTTAAAGTACATAAATTAAATTTTATTTGGCAAAAAGAAAATGTTATTAATTTTATAATTATATAAAAGTATCAAAATAATGTTAAAGTTCTATGACATATTTTATACATATTAATAAGAAACAATTACTAATGTCAAGTATGTAAGGTAATTATGTTAAAATATGGTAATTATATGTAAGTTAGATCTCTGTATGCTATGCCTTGACTTGAATATGGTTTCAACTATGCAATTTTTGCATTACTTCATTTGAAAAATCAGTATTTGCAAGCATTTCTATTATCGTTATTTACGTTAAATTTGCAATAGAGTTTTACATGATGTCTTGCAGATATTAATAAAAATAAAAAAAATATTATTTTATGAATAACACTAAAAGCTAGATTATACTATTTAAAATATGTTAAAAATTATTAATTTTCTTATAAACACATTTTTGAAGTATGATTTTTTAAATTTTTGCAAGAAAGAATGTAGACATTATGAATGTCCATTCTTAATGAACTTTTATTGAAATTACATATAAACTATTAAAATTGGGTCTAAATACTTAGAAATAACAAGAAATGTATTTATTATTTTACATTAAATTCTTTTTATTAAGTGTATAATTCTACATAAAATATATATTTTAAAAATGAAGAACAAAAATTAAACAGTGTATTTTCATGTACACGAGCATTAAAAATCCACACAATACTGCTGCGATGAAGTCCATTCATAAAAACTTGAAGTTCATTAACGTCGAAGGCATTGTAACACGGAAGAACAAACATTTGATATAATCAAACTTTCACTTCTCCTCACAGCTTGCAGCGTCTCTCTTGCTTCAAGACATCATTGGGTCACAGAGAGGTTTTAACAAAAACCGGTTCTTATGTAATTTACTCAGAAAAATGTATAATGTGTATTTTAAATAAAAAAAATTTAATAAAAAGAGTATTTTCTTTTAATAATCAATAACATCAGTAAATGCTTCATGTATTTTGAATAATTGACAATCTGTAGAAATTTTTTTGTGTTCTAATAAAACATCAGTCTTTTTGTTTATATTATAAATTCGATGATTACAATACACACATCTTATATTATATAACACTTTATCATCACAGATGAAACCGTTTTGAGCGATTTTTTTAATATTATATTTATCATTCTAAGAATGAAATGTTTTCATACGAACATTACTTTCAAAAATACACGTTTTATCAAAGTTGTCATACACCCAGTCTGCCATTGCAAATGCTTGATAGTGTGAACATTTTTCTTTGTTTAATTCGTTACTGTGTTTAATACATTCACTGCCATAATGAGGTGTCAATTGATCGTTTTCAGGACAACCAAAATTGTCAAAATTTAAGACTTGCATATTTAAATCAATATATTTTTTAACATAATTAAAAATCTTTTCGTTGCGAACATAAACAAATCTTATATTTTTTAATCCATAAAATATTATTGTTCTTAAATTACAATATTCTTCACCAATTAACTGATTATTAGATCCTTTATAATTCCAAGCATTTTGTGGAAAATATACAGGATATCTTATACGGAAGTGTGAGCTTGCACTAGTCTGCACACACACTATACTGAGTTCATTAATTATCTCATCGCCTTCTGTATTTTCTTCATAGTTAACGTGTAACACGGCAGACGTCATCTCAAGTACTAAGTAAAAAATATTTGAAAGTTCTATATATTTTATTTTTTTTTTACTGAATATGTCTTACTGTCCCTGAAAATGAATAATAATCAATTATTTCATCAGAAATTAATAAAACATACATGATAGAATCTGGCTTAAATTTCTCATAGCTCTCGTAAAATAACTTAACATCGACACTTCCTGTTTTGATGTCTTCAGGCTGCTTATTCATGTCAAGGACAATGAGTGGGAATTTCGTTACAAAATCTGTAAGCGATAGAACAGGCTCCACTTCTTTGTCAGTGTAGGATGATTTAAAATTACAATAATTATTATACAAAAGGGCAACTTGGTTTGGGTACTTAATTAACAAATCCTCATAAGGATAATATACTCCATTTAGGTATAATCGTACTGTCTTCATATCAAGCTGATCAAATCTGCAAGCATTTATTTTTGAATTTAATTTTCTATTAACCTGATATGCAATTGCGCAATATCTAGGCTTATGTAAATTTGTTGTAGTTAGTATATTAAAGTTATCAAAACTCTTACTTAAAGACAGTGGTTCTACATGAATGCTCCAAGTTCTAAAGCCTATTTGTATTTTTGTATTATTTTCAACTAACTTTAAAAGCTTTATCTTATTACTATCACTTACAGTTACATGTTGCATTTTCCACTCTATTCTCTGTATTATTAATTTAGCACTCTTCACATTACTACCTGTAATATGAAAAACGTCATCATCTGACCGTGCGCGAATTAACACAATTTCGTGTTTACTATTAGCAAAAATCTTTTTATAATCAGCACACAAGCCAAAGATTGAACTTAAATTAATACAAAAATTTAGCTCATCATTATTACTGACAGCTTTTGACCCAAAATTCTCAAATATGCCCTGAGTTTCCACGGCTTTTAATTCGTTACTATTTAATAATAAGAGTGATCTGAATAAAGATGACATTCCAGGGTGACGAACATTCTCTACAATTACACCATTAATTAAGTAAGAAGCCTCTGAAAATATAAATGGTGGATAGTTGCTAACTAGAGCCGTTTCTAAATTGGTATTATTTGCATCGTCGAGTTTTTCAATTTTAACTTGTGCATGTATATGTAACATACTGTTACATGGAAGTAAATATGATTCATTGCTATTGCTAATTGATATTCGGATATCATCGTTATAATTTAGCTTACTAGAATTCTGTGGAACGTAAGATAAATACCTCATATTATTAATTGTTTCATCAAACCTAGCATCGGACTTGATGTTTAATATATCTGAAGTAATCATTTTTTAATTTTTAAACCAATTGATTTTAAAAACTGTATGTTCTGAGGAGATAAACGTTTCACAGTTCTCTTACGACTGATTGTTTTATGTCTAATGTTTTCACTTTTATTTACTTGCTTGCTAAAATCTAAAGCCATTTAAAAGGATTGTAAATGCAGTACAATTGTTATATTTTCGTTCATAAAATTTATTAGATTACCGTCTTGATCCGTTACACGCAGAGAAATTTCATGTAATGAAGAATTATTATTAGTAATTGGTAAATATATACGATTTGGTGTTTCAGAAATTTTATATCCAAATGGTACATTTGGAGTAAATTCATAAATAACGTGACTAGAACTAGAGTTTTTATAACTACCCAAGACAATACTGCACACAATATTAATTGTTGAAGCTGTATGAATTTTTATCGGTTCATCAGATACATTTCTTTTATTTGCTGGTAAAGATCTTTTACTAAATCCCAACAGTGAACCAAAGCTTTTAGGTCTATCAAAGTGTATAGCAAAAGGACTTAAAATTTCAATTTTTAATGTTATTTCATTTAGTATTATATTTATTTCAGGATTAACATATTTTTTAATCCAATTTGCAACATCACTGATATCATATACACCCTTTTGAAGAGTCAAATATTTATCTCCATAATAGAAATTATTGTTGTGTTCTGTTATATTTGCTATCGTATAATAACTGTTAAAATTTACTAATGCTATTCCCAAATCAGTATTTGATGGTAAATTAATTGGAGGATTATACAAGGCAGTTAAAACTGAACTGTTTCCATTAAAATTTAATAGTTTAGAAAACAACATTATAAATTATTTGTTTCTAACAAAAATTCCAAGCATTTGTGACCGCAAATATTACTGTTGAGTTTTTGATATCGCACACGATTATATATGATATTTTTATTCTTCACATATGATATAAATTGTTTTATTGGTAGTAAATTCCCAATTGGGTCAAGATACAATATAACTTTTTTATTAATTCTATATGCTACCCAATGACTACCTTGTTTAAAACTAGGCTCTAAATTTATAATACCACATTCTGAGGATAAAGGTTTAATTGGTAATTTGTCAATACTAAATACACCAATAAAATCTTTAATTTTCAATTTTTTAGCATAAAAAGTTAAATCAACGCTGCTTAATGGTTTATCAGGTAATTGATTCAAAATGAAGTTTTTTTTTATTTATAAAGAGACCAAAACCTGATTTATATGGCTTCAAAAACATTCCCGCACCTACTTGTTTTTCTTCCATTTTTAAATTATGACGTTTTAATTCTTCCAAAGTAGCCTTATCATTTTTAGTTTTATTTATAGCGTTCACAACAGCGGATATTCCCCCACTAATACTTCCTAACGCAGCTAGGACAGAAATGACAGGTATAATTAAAGGAAGAAAACCACCCTGTTGATCAGGAAGTGGGATGACACGAGTTGTTTTAACTTTCGAGTTTTTTATAATACGTTTTGCAAATTTATATCCCGTTAAATAAGCAGATTTTACATCAGTATTATCTGATTTTTGCAATTCAAGTCTAGTCTTGTTCACAATACTTTTAAAACTTTTTGACTTGGCTAATTTGTGTAATCTCTTTAATTTACTTTTTAAATTTTGTCTAATATCTTTCCTTGTTTTCCTCATCCTCTTTCTTCTCTTGTTTTTGGTTCCCTTAATAAAACTTACTAATATAACTATGTAAATAAAATTTAATGTTTACTTCCGAAAAATTACAGGAAGAATGAATATTTTACAATAATGTAAAAGTATATATACATCATTATTCATTTTTTTTTATATGTTAATTTTGGATGACTGCATGGTTTAGATATTTTACTGGAAATAATTATTTTAAATAAATGTACATAATAATATTTAACACTTTTTTTATTTTTTATAATTATATAATTGTTTTAAATAACTAATAGTTTCATATATTTATATTTCCTCGTACAATAACTTCATCCACTTATTTAACGATGTTATTATAATTTGTTGTGGCATCATGAATGTTAAAATAAACTCTATATTAACTTATCAGCTTACAAATCTCTCTCGCCGGCTGTTGCTCAACCAACAGCTACTTCTTTAGCTGAACCTGTTATAAAAAATGAAGCCTCCTCCTTATGAGGGAATGAAAGTTTCATTAACCTTCAGGTGTAAAATCATGTGTGAAAATATTTACATTCTTTTTTATGTTAATTTTACTTAATTATTTTAATTGTTGACATCGCAAGCAAAACAATGTATTAAGTTTTGATAACCTTGTATAATAATGAAGATTTGAGTATATATGCTTCCACTTTTAAAACGGGAATCAGTTTATTCACTGGTGTCCTGCTTTCAACTTGGAGAGCTTTAATACCATGGAAGTTACTGTAACTGCAACAAATGAAGATAAAAGTAAAAAGTGTCCAGATTGTTTCAAAACATTTTCAACTGTAAGTAACTTAAACAAACACTTACGCAGTTTAAAAGCATGTAAAAGAAAGGTTCATGATGTAAATTAAGCCTGCAAGAAAGTTAAAATAGAAGATAATACAATATCAACAAGTGAGAGTGAAAATACTTTTGATATCAAAAACTTTACAAATAACAGGTATCTAACTGATCATGCAATGAATAAAAACGTTGTTGTGTTTGAATTAAAAAATGATACGAATCAGAAAAGTGTTGTGGATTTTGTTAACAATAAATTAATAATAATTCAAGAAATTATTGAAAGCCTTGTTGCTGAATATGGTAGTATTAAAGTGAATGTGGTTATTTTATGTGACTTTATTAATATTGGTGGTGAGTTAATGGAAAGGAACTTTAAAATTAAGAGTGAAAGCATATATTATGACACAAATATAATTGAATTTATAAATAAAACAAACACAAAAAATTGTTAATGAAATATTAGAGTGTGAATTAAAAAAAAGTGGTTGGGCATCGAGTAAAATTAATAGCATGCAAATTAACATTCACAAATTCACACCATTGAGTGGAAAGTGTCATATTAATTTACCTGATTTTATAGTTGCTAAACACTGTGTTATTAATCCACTAAATATAGATAATAGATGTTTTATGTGGGCTTTGCTAGCTAAATATTTAACAAAAAGATATGATATCATTAAATCTTATATGGAACAAAATAACAGATATTCATTTTCAAATATTGAATTTCCAGTGAAGTTAGAGGATATAAAGAAATTTGAATTGAATAACAATGTTAGTGTTAATTTGTACGGTGTTAGTAGTAAGAAAAAAATTATTTATCCAATTAGAGTGAGTAAAGTTGAAAAAGAGGACCCTCATGACTTACTTTTCTTTAGAGACACTACTGGAATTAGTCATTATGCTTGTATTAAAAATCTTGAGAAATTAGTTAAGAAGCAAATACTGAATTCAAATCGTTAGTTTTTTCTTTGTAACAATTGCTTCTCTCATTTTAATTGTGAAAATAAATTGCGAACGCATAAAATTTATTGTATGGAACATAAACAGGCGAAAATAGTAATGCCTACTGTTGAGAATGGTGAAAAACCACAAATTTATTTTAAAAACTACCAACACACATTTAATATTAGGTTTAATTTGTATGCAGATTTTGAATGTATGTTAAATCCAGTACATACATGCAACCCTAATCCATCATGCTCGTTTACAGTGGAAACACAAAAACATGTTATTATGAGCTTTTGTGTATATTTAAAATCAAGTTTTGATGATGACTTTTTACAAAAACATGATCTGCCCATATCTATACACGGGGGAGGATGCTGGCGAAATTTTTATGAAGTATATTGAAGAAATAGCATATAAAGTAGAAAAAATTTATAAATTAAACATTCCAATGCACAGTCTTAGCGATAAACAAAAACATGAATATTTAAATGGTAAAATTTGTCATATTTGCAAAAAAGAAATAGAAAGAGGGTCATTGAACTATGCTGTACGGAACCATTGTCACCTGACTGGTGAAGACTTGGGAAAGGCCCACAATGAGTGTAATCTTAACTATGAAAATCCAAATTTTTTAAATTGCTATTTTCATTCACTTGAATCTTATGACAGTCACTTAATTATTCAACAGTTGGGAAATTTCAAAAATAGAATAGATATAATTCCAAACACTGAAGAGAAATTTATAAGTTTTTCTTTATACTTTGGTCGACTTAAAGTTAAATTTTTAGACACTTATAAATTTTTGAATTCTAGTCTTGAAGATTTAGCAAAAAATTTAACTGATGACAAATTTTGCGATATAAAAAAATTCTACTCTCCTGTAGAAGCTACACTGTTAAAAATAAAACAGTTTTTTCCATACTCTTATATAGATTCAATAGAGAGACTAAGAGAAACAAAACTGCCGCCAATTGATTGTTTTTATAATAATTTAACTGAAGAAAATATTTCAATAGAGAATTATAACCATGCGCAGAATGTCTGGAATCAATTTAATATTAAAACTATACAAGAGTATTCTGAACTATATCTTCAAATAGACGTACTTTTACTTTCTTGTGTATTTGATAATTTTAAAAATGTATGTGTAGAAAACTATGGGATCGATGCTGCATGGTATTATACACTTCCAAGCTATGCTTTAGATGTTGCTTTGCTTAAATCTCAAGTTAAGCTTGATCTTTTAACAGATTATGATATGTATATGATGTTCGAGAGAGGGATTCGCGGTGGTCTTGCACAATGTTCGTTGCGTTATATGCGAGCTGAAAATAAATATTTGAACCCTGATTACACCGGAAGTAGTCAATTTCTCATGTACTTTGATTCAAACAATTTATATGCCCTTGCTTTGAGCGGTCAATTGCCTATTGGTCACTTTGAATGGGATGATAAGGATAGATTTGATAAGAATTCTATTTTAACATTATCTGATATATCAAACACTGGATATATTTTTGAAGTTGATATAGATTATCCGCCCCACTTACATGCAAAACATGACAGCCTACCCTTACTTCCGGAAAGGAAGTGTCCGCCTGGAAGTAAACAGTCAAAATTACTTGCCACATTATTCAATAAATATAACTATGTAATACATTATAAACATCTAAAAATGGCACTAGAGTATGGTCTTGAGTTAAAAAAAATAAAAAGTGTGCTCAAATTTGAGCAAAATTGCTGGTTAGAGCCTTATATAACTCTTAATACAAATTTAAGAAAAAAAGCAACAAATAATTTTGATCGTGATTTATTTAAATTAATGAATAACTCTGTTTTTGGTAAAACCATGGAAAATGTTCGGAGACATATGAATTTTAAATTAGTATCACGTCCACAGCAGTTGAGAAAACTTGTAGCTAAACCTACATTTTTAAGTTCTATTATATATAATGAACACTTGGTGGGGGTACATTTAGGAAAAACTGAGATTTTACAGAACAAACCCATTTATATTGGATTTACAGTTCTTGAACTTAGCAAAATACATATGTATGGTTTCTACTATGACGTCATAGTCGCTAAATATGGTGACAATGTTTCCTTGGGATACCAGGACACAGATTCTTATGTCATAAACTTTAAAACAGAAGATATATACGAAGATTTAATAACAATGTCTCAATATTTTGACTGTTCTAATTACCCGCTAGATCATAAATGTTTTTCCGAAAAAAATAAAAAATCTATTGGATACTTTAAAGACGAGATGGGTGGAACGGAAATAAGTGAATTTGTGGGCTTGAGGGCAAAAATGTATTCATTTAAATATGGTAATAAGGAAACAAAGAGACTGAAGGGGATAAAAAAAAGTGCATTAAAAAATAAAATTTCTTTTGAGGATTATTTAAATTCTCTTAAAACAGAGAAAGAAATGTTTAATTCATTTAATTTAATCCGTAGTAAAAAACACCAGATTTCTACTGTATTTCAAAACAAAATTAGCATCTCCCCATTTGATGATAAGAGATATATACTTCCTGATGGTATTCATACATTAGCACATGGAAATGTAAAAATAAAAGAGTTGTAATTTTAATTTTTTATATTCTTGTATTATAATCTTTTACTACATTTTGTATTTATTATACTTATTTAAAATGTAATTATTGTAAATATTTTTATATTCTATATAAATAAAGATATGTAAATATTATGTTTATGTAAAAATTAAAATGAAAATTATATAATTATATAAAAAAAAATGTTTTAATTTATTTCTCAGTGGTTAACTATAATGTAACAAAAGTTACAACTTTAAGTCTTTATTTTTCACCCAGCTAACCGCGTCATCTCCCGAGAAACCATACCACAACACTTTTGATTTATTTTTCTTTCTTTCTAGTATTTTTTCAACCAGATAAGTATCTTTATACTTTGTTTTCATTATTTCTTCTTTGTAGAAAGCTCCTTTTATTGGTTGTCCCTTCAGGTCCTCTAGCATGTAGGTCACCGGTTTAGTTCTTCTTATTTTTATAATTTTAAACAGCTCCGTAGAAAAGTTTGGTGTATAGCTTTTTTCAAATAAAGCTTTTTGCTTACTAATCCTTACAATATCATTCACAGCATACTTAATTTTATCTTCATACAAATCTGTTGGTGGGAACATTCGTTTAAGAATTTGTTTTTCATGTTTTTTTCTTACATTTTTTGGCTTGAGTCCTATAGTACGATGAACAGTATTATTGTAATTATTAATTAAAGATTGTAGTATATTAACCCATTTATAGTTTCCTTGATAGCTAAATTGTTTCCACATTTTTTGTTTCAAAGTTCTGTTGAACCGCTCGATTATACTGCTTTTTAGAATTGTATATGTTTGATAATGATTAATTTTATATTTTTTCATTAATTGTTTAAAATTTGCATTGAAAAATTCTTTTCCGGCGTCACTTTGTATATTCCGACTTATCGGTCCCTGTTTTAAAATAGTGTCCATGGCTGCAGTGACTTCTTGTGCAGTTTTTGTTTTAAGTTTTACAGGCCATGCGTATTTTGTAAAACAGTCAATACATACTAAAATATAATTATAATTTTTATTTTCTTTTGCATATTTTTGCATGTCTATTAAATCAATTTGCCAAAGGTCTCGTATTCCTTTAAGATACACTCTACGCCGTTGATAATTTTTTTCTCGCCTGCCTGTGTAGCTCATTAACTATTCCGTGCTTTACACTCATTGTAGGTTAAATTTTTTTTTTTAGATAGCCAAGGGTTACAACATCTCGATCGTTAATAGGGTCTGACACATCTGATATTTTTTAATTTTTTGCACTGAATTTATTTAAATTTGTATCGTAAATAAGTGTATATTTGCTTATATAATATGCCATTTCCTGAGAAAAAAAATTGAAATTTATAGCATCATTAGCATTTTTGGGATCTGCTAATTTTTTTATTATTTTATTGTTTGCATTATAAGATTCAACATCATAAAGTAGTGCAAAATCACGGAAATATTTTAAATTAATAGCATCTTTGTCTCGTACTGGACGTGCGACATCAACTATTCTTTTTTTATTTACTGAAAAAGTTGTACTGGCATTTAATACTTTTTGTTCTAATTTAATCAAGTTATCTACATAGTCCTTGTTTACACAATCTTGTGGTTCTTTTGGAGCTTGAATATTTTTTTATTAAATTGTTTTTTGCATCAAACTTTCCCAAGTTGTTTTTACATAATGCAGAGTCAAATAAATATTTTTTGTTAATCACATCATCATCTTCAACCGGTTCTCCTATATTTAGAAAAACTCTCTCGCCTCGCAAGTTGTAAGGAATGTGACGTCTTTTATGTAAATAGAAACCAAATTTATTGAGCACCATGTTTGAATGATATAAATTAATTAGTACATTTTAATTTATACTATTATACCCTCTTCGCGCATCTCTTCAAGTAGTGAGGAAATTTCATTGGTATGATTATTGTGACCTGCGTGGGTTGATGCAATTAATAATCGAAGTCTGTCAACTAATTCATTTGGTTCATTATAATATTCGTATACGGGACTGTGTGTGTTCATGATTCCAGAACCAAACGTTTTTGTCGTCGTTTCCTCCATTAAGCGCTTGACAATTTTATTATATTTTATACTGCGATTATTTCGTGATTTATTTTGCGGCGTATTTATTAATCTGTTTGGCATTGCTTTCATTAATATTGATTTATACATATTTTTAACATCTTTTTTTATTAATAATAAATTTGGATTTTTCATGAATAAAAGTTCCAACAGTCCTGTTGTTATTTTGTATTTTTGATCACCCATCTTAATTGTATCATCTTGCACGTTAATTTGAGAGTTACCAATTGTGAATTTATTGTTATTAATATTTACACCAAAGGTCTGGTCCCACATAGATTTTTGCTTTTTTACAGTATTTACATACTCAAAAAATGGTTTTAGTTTTTTTGACTGTGGTGTTTCAATTTCAGCTGCTATTGATTTACGTCTACTTGGTTCAGGTTCCTCAATAATTATCTCTGGTTTTGTAAATGTTTTTTCTATATTTAAAATAGGTTCAATTAGTGGCTTTAAAGCTTTAACAGTAAATTCCGTTTGATTCGCTTCGTTTTCTCGTAAAATTTGATATTTTTTACGAATATTTCTAACACTATTTTTTATTTCTTTTGCTAATTTTTCTTTCAATTTTATGTTTTCCATTGCTTATTGCTAAACTTTTACCAATGAAATGATAATTTGTTTGCCTTCGTGAAGTTTATATATCTATAAATATATCAAAACCTTTTCTATATCTACCTTTTTTTATATCACAATCTTTATTTATTACTAAAAATCCATATTTTTCTTGCCAACATAAAGCACACATATCTTTAAATTCCTTAAATGTCATATCTGTATTTACATGATCAGTGTAGCAATGTTTTAAATTCAACTCATCTTGTGTGAATAACAAAATTAAATTAGCATTATCTCGTATTAAATGTTTAGGAATTCTAGTATATGTTTGAGCTAAATAAAAACAACATATCCCTTTATGACGACCCATTGAAAAGTAATCTCGCATGTGATTTTGAGTGTCAGTTATTACATCATCAAATATGAATATAGAATTATTCTTTGCATCTGAAGTTGGAGGAATATTTTCTGAGGAATCATATGTATAATATCCTATTTCAGGTGTTTTTTTCATAATCTCTGCTAACATTTGATATTTTAATTGACCTAAGGATTTACTAAAAATATAAATATTTTCAAAATATAATGCATTTCGACTTGTTATAAGACTCATAAGAACATTTGTTTTTCCACAGTTTGAACTGCCTGCAAAAATGGCTCTAATCGTTGCTGGTAAAAGTTTTCCATGTTTTTTACACTCTTTACTTGGTAATATGACATCAAAATTTTTTATCTCCAACTCTTGATGTTGTTTAATTAACTTCATTTCAATGACTGGGGAAGCTAATTGATATTCTTTAATTTTTAAACATTAATTTTATCATATATATGGATGTATATTAAATAAAATAGAAGATATTACATATAAATTATTTTTTTTATTGAAAAATTAGAAATTATAATAAAGCAAAATATAATAAAAAATTAATTAAAATCGATAAGATGTTGGCGGAAACCTCCAATACCCTTAAATGTAAGAGTGTGTCTCATCTGTGTCCCGTCGTTATAGATTTGTAGCTCCTTAGCGGTAAATAGCGTGGATGGAAAACGCTTGGATAGCTTAGTACGGAACTGTGGCGCGTCCTGTCCAATAGTTAGTGCAAGCTGCTCACCCCATGTAGAATCAACCTTTTCAATTTTAAATACAGTAAACGGAACGTTAACTGGGAGCTCTGCGACACTCTTCCACTCTAGAAGAGCTGCTGCGGCGTTCAACTTCTCTGCAAGATTCATAACTGAAGTTTAAAATTTATCCCTTGAATATATGAGATACTTCTATAAATAGCTTGGAGAGTTCTCTGCAAGTCTTTATGTTGTTGTGAAGAAAAAATATTTGGCACCTCTTTTTATATCTGATGAGGACCTTCACTTTCTCGGTAATTTCTAGGACTTTAAAATATATTACTCAATATTATGCATATGTCTAATTAAATATAACAAGTATTAATATTATTTATTTAATTATATTTAATATATTAATTAAGGTAATTATATGCTAAATAATATTTTTAATTTGTTTTATTATTTGATAAATTATGAAATCAAATTTTTCATTGTAAAAATTAGGAAGAATAAAGCTTGGTACGTTGCTACTGTGACCTTGCTAGCATTGATCTCATTGTATGCTAATTATAAAATTTTGTTTAATTATAATATTATAATAACTATACTATTGTAATCATTGACCGCGTGAAAGGGGCCAAGACGCTTAGCGACTTCGCGCGACCTTGCGCTGAGATCTCATTGTTTATTTTAAATATTTCCCACCTCTAATTACTTTTATTGGCTGTAATTAGGGGATAATTAGACGATCCGTACAGATCCGCAAATCCGTACATAACGCAACAAATAATACTACTACTATGTCGTTCCATGTTTAACAATGAAAAAGGCTTCATGTGACAAACATTATAAACAATGGTTTGTTGCAACCATTGCGAGTAAAAGACTTTGATGTGAGTGTTCTTATTTTGTTGTAAAAATATATAAAGAAAGCTCAGGAACATTTTGTATTGTAAAAGCTTGAAATGCATTTCCATTTTGTGTTCAATCAAATACTAAATTAAAATTTGATATTGTTACTATCAAATAATGACCTATATCATAATAATCATAATGTCAATGTCACACACTCGAGGATGTGTGGAAGTAATATTTATATTAATATTTTGGTAAATTTTTTATGTGCAGTAAATAAATCTGTTAAATGAAATTGTTAAAATATATTTTATAGTTCTGTACTCTATTCATTCATAAAAATAAAAAAAAGTGCTACAAAAATTGTCTTATAATAATATAAAATATTACCATATATGTTTGTAAAAATGACATGTACCATATGCAAATTCATAGAACATGCAGGTTGCAAGGGGGTCTTCAAATAACACCACTTAACCTAAACTTAGCCTAAGACAGTCTTAGCGCAACAATAAAGAATACGCTAAGACTGTCTTAATTTTAGGATTGTTGTTATTTGTGTTATCTGAAGACCCCCCAGGTTCTTAATATCAGTCTTATCACTACGAATTTTTAGTGAATTATTTATATTTAAGAGTAAGGTAACAGGGATCAGCTGATATATGTAGTCCCATTTGATAAACATGTAAACCTTAGATAAAGACATGCACATTGAAACTGAAATTTTTTTGGCAGGCAGGTTTTAGTACCTAAAAGTCAAAGAAAAAAAAATTTCAAAGCAATTAAATAAGAGACAATTATTTTTATAAATTTTATTATTATACTAATATTTATTTTTTTTCATTTTCAGCATAGGGCTTTCCCATGGAGACTAAAATTAAAATCTGAATTTAAAAATTCGATTTACATTCTAAGCAAATGGGACTACGTTGATAAGTTGATTTGTGTAACCTTACCGCCTTAAAGTCGGAAACTAAGAAAAATAAGAAACTTCGTATAGGGATAACTGTGCTACCTTGCAGGGAGAGAAGGTGACGGGAGGACTGATCGAGGGCCGTATAATGCAGACCATCACATATAACGCAGTGGTATATATGTGCCTCTGATTCGTAATCTGATGGTCGTGAGTTCGATCCCAGCCATGCACCGCCAAACTTTTCACACAAAAGTGGCTGTTGCTAAAGAACACCCACTCATGCATCCGGGAGGTGATGGATGACATCCTCCATCAATTGCTGACCATCCTGACTGAGAGGTTGCCAATCAGGCAAAAATATGCTGGGATGGTTTGCTTAGGCGATGGCCGCTCCGGTCTGGAAAGGACCCACAAAAGTAGGTTCTACGAAGACCCGGGAGGTTAAATTACTTAAATTCAGTCACTTAATTGTGACCATTACCCTATGATACTATAGGGTTCAGTTAAAAAGCTAAATATATATTATATATATAATATATATATATATATATATATATATATATATATATATATATATATATATATATATATATATATATATATATATATATATATATATATATATATATATATATATATATATATATATATATATATATATATATATATATATATATATATATATATATATATATATATATATATATATATATATATATATATATATATATATATATATATATATATATATATATATATATATATATATATATATATATATATATATATATATATATATATATATATATATATATATATATATATATATATATATATATATTATATATATATTTATATATATATATATATATATATATATATATATATATATATATATATATATATATATATATATATATATATATATATATATATATATATACATATATCAAATTTTAAGACTCTTAACCTTTGAATTTTTTTACTGCTTTGATACTTTTTCCTATTTTTAGGGGAAAGATAACACGATTGCTGTAGTCCCATTTGATTAACATGTAAACTTAAGCAACTAGGAACCTCATAATAATTGTTTTTTTTTTTTTTTTTAAAGACAGTTCAAAAAAATGTAGAAAAATTTTCATAACAATCGCTCAATCCAATCTTTTTATATTAATTTATTAGTTTAGGTCTTCATGGGAAAGCCCTTAACTGGAAATTTAAAAAAAATGGATCGAGCGATTGTTATGAAATTTTTTCTACATATTTTTGGTGCTTTATAAGAACTGTCTCAAAAAAAAAAAAATCAGAATTATTTTGAGGTTGTTAAGGTTTATATACATATGTTAATCAGATGGGACTAAACAATCGATGTTTCGTGTTATCTTACCCTTAATGAAAATTTTTCGACTTTAATTTAAATAAATCAGTATTTAATATAAATCGATACAATTAATAATAGATAACATTTATAATATAACATGTGTCATGATTTTTTTTTTTTTACCAGTGTTCAATATTATATAATAAAGTAGTATTAGCAAATACTATCTGAAATGTAAAAATATGGCTTACATTTTATGTATTGCATTCATAATTAATCTTTATAGTTTTTCGATTGATTACACCATGGATGAAGAACTAAATATTATAATATATCCTTGGATTACACAATATATGCAGGTGAAATAACAATATCTTATATGCAAGACGCGTACATTACATCTAATCATCCTCCACACATAAATAAATCAACAACTTATTTAATTACAATTAGATCACTACATAAAATACATGCACATTACACAATCATTTGTGAATAAATAAATAATCGATATATTTCTCCAGTGAACAATTAACATTACACGATTCTCGAATATCTCGAGCTCTCGAAGCTATTTTTTTTTTTTTTTTTTATTATTTCCCTCCGGCCCCCATATATGCTGATATACTTCCGAATCTAGGAAGTATTTTTATATTAATTTATAATGTAATTAAGTGCGGCCAAACTATTTGTTGGCTTTTAAAAATCACGAATAATTATTAGGCCTGTTCGTAAACCCTGCTCAGTGTACACTTTCTAGCTGCACCCAATCGACCTTATGTACATAGGATATAAGGTCGATTGGGTGTAGAAAGTGTACACCGAGCAGGGTTTTCGAAAAGGCATATTATAAAGTAGAGTTCCTATCAGCTGATGTCAAAAAATGAATATTAAGTCAGTATTTTTTATAAATAGTTCCAGTGCTCCTACATATGTAACCGAAATCCAAAAAATTCCATCTCACATAGGTTCTCCAGAAAAAAAATCCAAAGTCAGAGTGAACGCGTCGCATGGGGCCTTACCTAAAAAAGACCCTCTAATATCTCGAAAAAATACACCGTTAGGTGGTATAAAAAAAATATGACGATGTTCTATGACCCGAGCTTTAACAGAAAAACAAATAAAAAAAATTCGCTCGAATCCATTTTTCCGTAAAAAAATCAAGAAAATTTCCCATGTTAATTCCCATAATAGATTTTCTTGATTTTATGACGGGAAAACGGATTCGAGAACGTATGTTTTTTAAACAATTAACTTTTAATTAAAGCTCGAGCCATAGAACATATATCCCATGTAACATATGTCGGATAAACAACGCATTCCATTGGATGTTTTGGTCTTGGAAATTTTGAGTTGCTTAAGATACGTTGCGAAAACAGAAAAGTTACGTTTATCACAATTATACTTAGAATAATGAAAAAATATAAAGAAATATAAAAACTTATTTAGCTGAAGTTAATTATTCACTTCTTGATTTTTTTTTTCAATTTTTTTGTTATAAAAAGGTGAGTCGCCAATAGGTATATCATACGTTATTAAATCATATCGTAAGTTATGCATAAAATCGCAGGTTTAAACGTTTATATACGGTATATATATATATATATATATATATATATATATATATATATATATATATATATATATATATATATATATATATATATATATATATATATATATATATATATATATATATAATCATAAAATTGCAAGTGATTTTATTTTAATTTTTTAATTTAAATTTCACTGAATACTTATATTTATTATTTTGTGAAACTAATATTAATTTATTGATCAGATTTACACCAAATTTTTTGTAAATTTTAAAGTAAATATACTACAATTGTAGGAAATATTTTATTACACACAATAAATTTAGTTTCATACAATTGTAATATATTTATTTAAAATTAAATATTTTGATGTCCAGATTAGTCCAGATCAATTAATAAATTTATATTTGTATATATGTTTATTTATATTATATTTTAATACTACTGCTGTATTGCAAGTAATTTTTATTTTGCCGCTGTATTTTTTAGATGCATATAGACCGGTAATAACAATTGTTTACCTCTATGATGATTTATAAGAAAAAGATACGTTCAAAATTATCACACTTTTCGCGGCGTCAACAGAAAAAGTGTGTGGGTGGGTTGGCTTGTTGGTTTGAGGAGAGAAGAAAGGGGACATTATAACAGCGAGCGAGCGTGAAAGATCCTCGCCATGTGTGGTTTTATGTCTTTCGGGCATTCCAGAGCGATCACGTGGTCACACTTGATTGGGGAGAGGCAGGCAGGCTGAGATTTAGCTGGGAAGATCTGCTTGCAGCGGGTCCAGCTGACGGTGCGGTGACGTAACCCGCGCCGCCCGCGCGCGTATTGTGCCAGTTTTCCGGCCGCCTTGTAGTGTTCGGATGTGATATTTCGTGTACTGCAGCATTGAGTTGCTATATTATTTATTCCTGCATTGTTTTTCCCAGTGATAGAGTGAAATAATGTGTATAGTACAGTACAAATTAGTGACAATGTGATATAAAAGCCAACCATCGAAATAATTTTTTTCCATGGTATAAAATTAACATTTAATTTTCCTTCAATAAAATTCAAATGTTTCAAATTTGATATGCGATCAATTAAAATAAATACATTTCATAACATAATATGATGCAATGGTATTCTTAAAAGTGAGCCAGCTAAATAAAGCTACTTTCGAAAACAACCATCTGAAGAAAAGGTATATTAAATATTATGCTAATGAAGAAAATGGGAATTGTAAACATGTCATATTTTAATAAAAAAAATGTAATAGCAACATATGTGTTTCAAATCTTAGAATTTTTCTCATAATTTTAGTTCATATTGAAATGTAGTATAAATATGTAATAAGTCAAATAAGTGTAATATTTTATACAAAAAAATAAAAAAGTAAACTATTTATAGTACAAAAACCCTGCTTGAATAAACATAACTTTATAAGCTTCATTCTAATTTTTGAATTATTTTTGCTGTAAGGATTAATGACACCATTAGGAGTTATTCATAATTAAATAATTATTGCCCGTTGGTAAACGTTAAATACCTTGTAAATAAATATTTTTACACACAAAGATAAAGGATTTTTTTTTTTACTATAAACCTGATCAAAAATTAAATAAAATAGGATCAAGGTTTTTTACTTATTAATTTTTTAGTCTCTTTAGATGCTGATTTGACTAATTTTTCTTAATTTTGACTAAAGCTACCGCAGCAGACTCAATGATATTCTTTAAAATAAATTCATTTCTTTTGTATTCTAAGAACTTGATCCTGAAATAAAATACTCTGAGGGGAGTTATGGTAGTATTATAATTTTAATAATTTTGCATCAGTCACTGAAAAAATAGTAAACCTATATATAAGAGGAAAGATTTATATAGGCTACATTAGGTTAGTTAAAAAGGAAACAGCATAAAATTTTGGGGTAGAAACCCCCCTATCTGAGGCCTGCTCGCTCCCTCCTCCTCCCCCCCCTCCGTTTTGAAAGGTTTTTTATTGGTTGTGGATTAGTTTTTTTAAACGATGTTTTACGAAACGTTAATTCACCGGAAAAACCCCGGTCCTAGGAAACCTCATGAATACGTTGTGTGACAACCGATATAAAGCGCTTCCGTGGATGGATAAAAATCGCATTAATAACATTACTTTGTTATATGGGATGGCTATATTTTTTTCATACCACCTAACCGTGTATTTTTTCGAGATATTCGAGGTTGTTTTTTCAGGTAAGGCCCCATGTTAAATGAAGCGTTCTCTCTGACTTTGCAATTTTTTTCTGGAGAACGTATGTGAGATGGAATCTTTTGGATTTCGGTTCCGTATGTAGGAGCACTGGAACTATTTTTAAAAAATACTACTAACTCGTTTTTTTGCTGTATTTTTTGTAGTAGACCCTTTACTTTATAAATGCAACAATTTAACACAAATTTTAATACGTATCACTAGATTTGAGTAATTAAGATTTAATATTTAGTATTATAATATAGCAAATATTAATTGCAGCTAATATTAAAATTTAATTGAAGCTATTTAGTGTAATTTGTGAAAAATTTATTGAAATTTAGCAAAAATTCTAGTGAAAACCTAAAAAAAAATCGCCCCCCAAGTACCCCCCTTTGGAGTGTTAGCCCCCGCCTATGTGGGCCGTCGTTCTTTCTCGCTCGGTTGGCCGTTTTGGCCCAGTCCGTGCCTGACCACGCTCGACGTTGCTTGATTTCGGTGATCTAACTAGACCCGGTCAAGCACACTGCGCCACATGACCTCCCACTTTTTTTTGATATATTGAATTTTTGAACAAATATTTAGAGCCCACCACTGAATTTTACGAATTAATGACACAATCGTCTGTCATTGCTATAAAATTGTTTCCCGCTGGAAAATAAATAGGGGCCGGATTTCCAGTTTTTGAAATTGTGATTTCCAGCACTGGGATGGATCCCAATCCAGTTTTTTCCTACAAACAGTTTTCAATTTTCCTGAAAACAGTCCACTTCCAGTTCAGTAACGTGAAAACAGTTTTTTCAAGTTGTTAAAAATTTCACCTTTTTAAACCCTCAAAAATATAATTTAGTGTTCTTTTTTTTTCTTTGTTTTGTTTTTTTGTGAAAAATAATGTTGGACACATGGAAAAACATTTTTATTAATTATTTTGAGACGGGTCACATTTTTAATCCGAATTAAAGCTATATTGAAGTAGCAGAGTTAATTACAAGCTACATCTCAAGATTAATCATTTTGAAGTTGTAACGCTTGTTCGTGAAGAAGTTTTTATATACTGAGAATGAGCGTTCAACATCCACAGACATCTATAGACGTGAGAGGTGTAAACTTCAGTGTCATGATGTCGCTAATTGTGGAGTCGCACAACAGATCTGGTCGCGACGCATGTTCCCCAGAAGCATTCAGAATGCCTATATATTTTATAGATTTATATTTTGATACATTAATTTTAATATATGATATATAATATATATTTATAAAGTACCATTGCAGTGAAGAAAATTCGTGAAACACACTCATTGTGGTGTCAAGATGGAGGAGGAAAAAAATAATAATGCAAATATTTAATTATAATTTTTATCACGAAAAACATGTTTTTGCAAGACAAAACTGCATTTCCAGTTATCATAAATTGGAAAAAGTTTACGAAACTTTTGGAAAAACTTGAAAAAACTGAAACAGTTCTCAATTTTCAAAAACAGTTTTTTCCAGTTCAAACTTTTTTTGCATTTTTGGCATGAAACTTAATTCATGATTCGTGAACATTTGATGTCAGAATCAATATATGGCATACATATTTGTATTTTGTATAACTGGAAAAACTGGAGATCCGGTGCCTAAAAATAAATATAGTATGTTAATTTTTCACTTTAAGATAAAGAACAAATAGACTATTAAGGTAGAGATAACACGGAAACACGCCTAATGTTAAAAAAAAAATCGCATTCATAAAAATTATGAAAAAAATTTAGAATGTTCTCCTTAACATACCTTATCAGTAGGTAAAATATCAGGTACACAAAAACGAGCTAGTTTTCGAGTTATTAATTTTTAAAGTTGACTAATTTAGCATTGAATTTCCATTTCTCCGTGTTAAATTAGTCAACTTTAAAAATTAATAACTCGAAAACTAGCTCGTTTTTGTATACCTGATATTTTACCTACTGATAAGGTATGTAAAGGAGAAAATTCTAAATTTTTTTCATAATTTTTATGAATGCGATTTTTATTAACATTAGGCGTGTTATCTCTACCTTAAGCTGATCAAATAAAAAAAAAAAATCTTAACCGGATTATAACGTTTGATGTCAGTCAGGGTTGGACTGGGCTCAAAGAGCCTATAATACTGAGCAAACATATGAGTATGGGCCCATATCAAGGGCCTACTTGACCCTGTGGGGGTCTACTTTTAACGTTGTAGGACCCGTGTAGGGGTCTCCCAGCCAAGGGAGCCCACTGAGCGATCGCTCACCAACTATTATGGCCAGTCCGAGCCTGTTTGTTTAGTTTTGTCAGTGGTATGAAATTTTAAATAGGCTTAGTAAATACTAAATAGTGAACCAAACTGAAATTGTCAGCAAATCTTCTTGACACCATGAAAGATTTTTCATGAAAACAAAATTAGACCAAAAGTATTAAAAATTTTGAAATGTTCTCAGCATTTAAAAATAACATTGTTTTAAAATATGGACTGCATGCTGTAGTTTTGAGTCAAATCAGTGTCTTTGTCATATACGGAAAAATTAAATTCTCAAAATCTACCAAATTTACAGTTTTTTTTTTACAGCAAACTAATAGTTATTTTGTCCTTTATTTTATATAATATGGACTATTTGTTTTTTTTTTTTTTTGCTGATTTGCTAAATTTACTATTGTTTTAAAAATATTTTTCTAATTTATATCATATAATAATTAACTTAAACTTGCTTAATTATTAATTATAATTATTATGTTAACCCAAATTATTTAATTACTCTCTATTTATTAAACAATTCATTATTCCAGCACTTTTACGATATTATATTTCGATCGAATTTTTATAAATTGAATACGTTTGATATGAATATATTCAGTAGCTTATTATTATTTTTTTTATTTTAGAAACTATACATTAATAACGATTAATCTCAGTTACTTTGGAGTCCATGAATATTTCCCTGCAAACGAATCGAATGAAATAAATTTTAAAAAATCGAAAAACTTCTAAAACTTTATCACTTATGGTTTGAGCAAATTCGGTCTTGCAGTTTTCTTACTACAGCTCCATTTCCGGTTTTCATCCATAAGGCCAATGTTAAACTTCTACCTCAATTTTCACAAAACTGATAAGACAGATTCGCTTCAAAATTTGTATGTTAACTATTGATGGTGAGTTCTAAGTCCCCTACAAGTCTTGTTGCATTCAAGTGCTACGATTGCGAGATATCAACCTCCTTAAAAAATATTATGTAACTTTCATTCTATCTCCAAGTGTATACATAATTAATATGTACCAGGAAAAATTCACGTATGCAAAAAACAAATATTGTTACTACCATTTCAAAGTAAAGATTAACTCGTATTTCAATTTACTGATAAACTGATAATAAATGGCATTACCTTGAACTATTTCTGTGTAACTGCAGCTTAATATTTAACATTTTACTATTAAATGTAGGTTTAATATTGACATAATATTGATTAATTAATGATTAATCTTAAGATAACCCTACGTTTTGTAACTATAAAATCTCTTTGTAGATTTGATCTCATTGCAAGTTATAACCCGTCACAATGAAGAGCTTGTGTGTTGTTCTCCTTGCAATTTTAATTGCGCAATGTCAGGTAATTATCTTACACCTCGGGAAACCGCGAACGTTACCTCTTCTTTAATGGACAACCTTCACGGAATTTTTTATTGCATATTTGGATAAAGGACCTCGAGTCACCGCAAATCAAAAGGGTTTATTATTATTATTTTTTTTAGCTTCTCAACTGAACCCTAGTATATATGTACTGGCCACAATTAAGTGACTGAATTTAACCTACCGGCTCTTCTTAGACCCTACTTTTGTGGGTCCTTTCCAAACCGTGGCAGCCATGGCCTAAAAGCAATCTTTCCCTTCATTCGCCTGGTTGTGACTGAGGAAACCATGGAAACCTTAGTCAGGATGGTCGGCAATTGATGGAGGATGCCATCAATCACCTCCCGGATGCACGAGTAGATGTTCTTTAGCAAACGCCACTTGTGAAAAGTTTGGCGGTGCGTGGCTGGGATCGAACTCACGAGCATCCGATTACGAATCAGAGGCGTATACCAATGCGTCAAGTGCCCGGTAAAAGGGTTTATATCCATGCCAAAACAGGAATTAAAATTTTGAGCCTCGGTTACATCAACAATAATTTTTTCAGACCACTTTTGAACCTGGATTTGGAAAGATAACTATACTTGTCTTTCTAAATCTAGGGTCAAAAGTGAGAAGAAAAAATTATTGTTTATACTGAGGCTCAAAAATTCAATCGCAGTTGGGCTTGGGTATAAACCCTTTTGTTATTGTTATTTTTTTTTCAGACTATTTTTTTAACCCTCGTGACCTTAAAATCGAAAGGGAATACGTTGTGACGTCATAGTCATGCATTTATTTTACATGCGTACGTGATAAATATTTGCATGACTGTGACGTCACAGCGTTTTGTAGCACGATTTTAAGGGTGTTAAAGTAAAAAAAAAAAAAAAATCCAAATGTGCAATAAAAATTCAGGAATGTTGTCCATTGGTGGTAATGCTATGGTGTCTCCTTAAGTATGGTGAATTAGAAAACGTGTTGGAGATTGTTAGACTGGGGAAATTTTCTCAAAATTGTAATATTTATTTGTCTCTTGAAACATCAGAAAATCGTTCAGGGGTAACGTTTATGCTGTCCCGAGGTGTGTGCACCTCACCACAAACTCATTTTAATATTTTTTAACATATATTTTTTTTTTTTGCAAAAATATAAATATAATTATTTATTATAAAAAAATCTAAATAAAAATATACGTTACTTGAATTAAAGTATTACTAATTCTTTAATATACTTTTATCATAAAACATTATTTTGACCTCTTTGCCGCTTGTGTTGGTCATTTGATCATTTCACTCATCCCACTCCCTTCTTCATGTAATGCTAAGGTTTTGTTTTATAATTACGGCTTTTTCTTTTGAAAACTTGAACCTTATAATTAACTGCGTTTTGTATTGTACATATATAACGTTTTATTAATTTTTAATTTGTGTCTTAATTACAGGCCTTTGGTGAAAGTGGAACCGCGCAGAGTAATAATGATCTGGACACACGTTATCAAGGTAATTTTTTACTTTCTACTATAATATTAAAGACATGTCTCACAGTATTTAAATCATTAAGGGTAAGATAACACGAAACATCGATTGTTGTAGTCCCATTTGATTAACATGTAAACCTTAGCAAACCTCATAATAATTCTGAATTTTTTTTTTTTAGAGACAGTCCTTTTTAGCACCAAAAAGTTGCAGAAAAAAATTCAAAACAATCGGACGAGACGATTTTTTTAAATTAATGTTTTAATTTTCAGTATAGAGCTTTCGCATGGAGAGCTAAACTAACAAATTGATTTAAAAAAATCAGCATTTCCGATTGTTTTGGTGCTAAGGACTGTCTCTAAAAAAAAAAGCAGAATTATTATGAGGTTGCTAAGATTTACATGCTAATCAAATGGGACTACCACAATTGATGTTTCGTACGTGTTATCTTTTCCATAATTTAGAGTTGATACAGTTTACTCAATTGATACATCCCATTATTACAAAAATCTTATTCGTAGATACAATTTTATTTAATTTATATTTTTTTACACAAATTCTATATTTGTTATTATTATATATAGTTTGCTAATTCTACCCTTTATAAATTTTAAAAATAACATTTAAATGTTTATATTCTTTTTATTAATAATTAATTAATAATTAAGTAAATTAATAACACCATGGGTCCGTGTTTTATGCGGTACAATTCAGCAAGCCTAACATTATAAAAAAAGGGTAAACAAAATTTTAATTAACAGTTTAACACAAGTAAAAAATCGTCAATATATATATAATGTCATTAATTTCAAATAATTTTCAGGAATTAATCCGGCTGCATTTGTGAATATTGGAGGCAAGGAATACTACTTTAGTCCACTTCCTGTGAGTATTATTAATTGATTGCTGGTGTAGTATAATATCACACGTACAATAATAATAACAATGAAGGAATTGCTGGAACTTCAAATAGTGGGCCAGGGTCTGGTTGAAAGAGTGGACCCCCTGAGATAGGTAGACCAGTTTTGAAAGGGCCTCCCATCGACTCCTCTCGATCACTAAAGATTAGCCTTCTTCGCAACCTCTGTATTATGTCACTTATAATGGGGTCAATTCGTATCGCTTTCCACCCAGTGCAGTGATGTATTTGTGTGCAGTACCCCAGACATCGCTTTGGTTCATTGAAAATAAGTATAAGAGGTGTCCATCCTGAATGAGGTTTTCCACGGTTCCCTCAGTCTCACCTCAGTAAATTCCGTGGCCACCTTCCTTTTCCTCCATTCCTCCGCCTCGAGCTTTAAGCTCATGTATATAGGGGTTTTGTAGTAATCAAAATTTTATTCAGAAACCAATTCGGTTTTGGATTCCACATTTTTATAAGTTTCTAAAATATTCTAATATGACCTTAAGATAATTTTTTTTTTAAATCATTCGTATACTCTAGTATTCAAATACATAAAATATTAAGCTGCTCACATATAGTATAATCAATTGAAAAAAATTAATATTTTAACAATCATCATAAAAAAATAAGAGGCTGAGTAAAGTATCTAAAAAGGGTTTTAATAATTCATGATTAACAAACCCTAGAAAATACCGTAGAAAATAATATAAATTTTACAATACATTTCAAGCTCCATTCAGTACATTTTTTTTTAACCAAACTCTAACTGATGGGTACTTCTAATTACTCACTAAGTTTGAAACCCCGAAACTTCCGAAACTCTAACTTAGCGTTTCGCGGGCTCTTCCGGAACGGGAATGGCCACGGCCTTGCAATCCATCCCGGCATTTACCTGCGACTGAGGGAAATGTGTAAACCTCAGCCAGGATGGACGCTACAGCTTTTGTCAATGAACCGGAAGTGCAATGATGCAATGATCCAAAGCCAGGAGAACCACATATGGTGGAAAAATGCAACAATTTACCCCTGGGTGGGAAATGTGGTTTTCGTTGAAAATGGTCACCCATCCAACTACTAACCACGCTCGTTGCTTGACTTTGGTGATCTGACGAGACCTGACATATATGTCGCTGTTATTTTGTTCTACAGGAAACACTGGACGACGCCTTAAGATATTGCTCAGACTTTGGTCTGCGTCTAATCAGTCTGGAATCCGAGGATAAGAACAATTTAATTAAAGATTACCTGCAAAGTATTCGTAAGTAATTGCTGCAAACAACAAAATATTCCAGGGGTCGATCGCACATGTTATTCCACTATACTGCCTGTATTCGGGAGGTGCTGAAGGTTGTTATCTTTGGTGCCGTCAGCCTTGACGGTGGTTTTCTGTGATTTCCCATCGTCACTCCCAGGCAAATGCCGGAGCAGTTCCTAACACAAGGACACAGCCGCCTCCTTTCCTATCAATCCTTCCTACTGTTGTTATGTTTGAATGCTTTTATACACTAATAGCAGAATATTCTGTAGTAATTAAGTTAACATTGTAATAAATAAATCGTTAATGGACAACATACATGAAATTTTTTTATTGCAGAAATAAATACAGGGCAACAAATTATGCTACTTTGAATTTTTTACGATTTTTTTGAAAACCGGAACTATTTTTCAATAATTTTTGAAAGTTCTCTTTAATTTAAGTTGGCACCCCTGAATCCTTAATAAAAAATAATAGGACCGAGACGCCTATTGACGCCTCCAGGGGGCGTGGCTGCACTTTCAATAATTATTTAAAAATAGTACCGGGTTTCAAAAAATTCTGAAAAAATTCAGAGTAACATAATTTTTGGTACGCTCTATTAATTTCTGCAAAAAAAAATTTCATGTATGTTGTCCATTTTGGCATTGATTTGAAAATAGTGCTTATCACTATTTTCATAGTGATAAGCACTAGTGATAAGGATGATCGAATCTCAGTAGATTGAGATCTCGCAATCGTACCGCCTGAATGCAACAAGCAACAAGACTTGCAGCGGACTTAGAAATCACCATCAATAGATGGCATACAAATTTTGAAGCAAATCTGTCTTATCACTTTTGTGAAAACTGAGGTAGAAGTTTAACATTGGCCTTATGGACGAAAACGGGAAATGGAGCTGTTGTAAGGAAACTATAATAATACTGCAGGACTGAAATAGCTCAAACCATAAGCGATTAAGTTTTAAAACATTTTTGATTTTTTAAAATTTATTTCATTTGATTCGTTTGCAGGAAAATATTCTTTGACTCCAGCAGTAACTGAGATTAATCGTTAATTAATTATTTGACAGTATCCAGCAAGACGTACTGGACCAGCGCCTTCAAGGTCCTCGACCGTTGGATGTGGACAGGTCGTGGACAGTTCTTCTCCTACTTAAACTGGGCTCCTGGCGAACCAAACTTTCCAGGACCGGAGGCTGCAGGCTTGGCAATGGCACCAACCGGTGCCTGGTTTGACTACGCTAGTTCCGCAACATTCTATTATATTTGTGAGAGTAATTCAGATTGTTAATAAAATGATTATATAACACATGTTTGATTGTTTAATTTTTCATTGCCGACCAATTTGAATATTTTAAATTAAGTTTCCACGTTTCCTCTCACCTAAAGTATATATTAGGAATTTATTATATTTGTTAGGAGAAGTAAGATTGTTTATATAAAAATGATTATATGACAGAGATGTTTGATTTATCCCAACCTGGAGGAATTAGCGACCATATATAATTGACGAGGTTTCTATGTTTCCTTAGTTATATCAGACAAATGTTAGAATGGATAATAAAGAACCTGCATCGAAATAGTTCCATTACAAATATTTTTTCATATTTTTTAGAGAGTTCCGTAACTTTTTTTTTAATTAAAAGTATAGAGAGAGGCGTTAAAAGGCATATATATATATGCATATATATATATATATATATATATATATAAATATACATATATATATATATATATATATATATATGTATATATATATATATATATATATATATATATATATATATATATATATATATATATATATATATATACATATATATATATATACTGCACGCCGCGCTCAAAAATATCGGAAAAAAATCAGAGTAACACAATTCTTTTCTGAAATGAAGAAATGTCATTCAATTGGTTTTTATTACAGTACGAACTTTGAAATGAGATGCATTTATAAAAGTCATAAAAGTGCTTAGTAGCATTAACAATTAAGAGTTTTTCCTCATTAGCAGTGTTATTTTTTCCCATGATATATAAAATAAGATAGATGATCTATACTATTACAGTTATTAGAGTTATGAAGATATTAATAATAAGAGAAAATTTTAATTAATAATATATTTTAATCAATTTGAACTCTGTTATACGAGATACATAAGTCAAATATAAAAGCTAAGCAGAATTAACTAGGATTTTTCCTCATTAACAGTGCTATTTTTTCCATACATGTAATACTGTATAATCTATATATTAAGTCCCTTAAAGATATTTAATACACAAATGTCATTACTTATCTTATAAGCTATTAATTATAAACATCCTTTTTATATACTATAATTAATGTCATCAATGTCATCATTTTTATCAATTATAAAAGCATTCGTAGATAAAAAAAATTAAACGATTACTTTGGTCCAAAGTACGAAATCAAGTTTGTTTCACTGTACACTACGCATCACATTTAATTAGATTTTTTTCGTATAGAGTTGATTGCGCTGACGTCATGCCCCTGTAAGTTAATGCCCTACGGAGGACCAGAATGCATAGACTAATATATCATAAATACATTGATTTTTTTTTTCTTTTTTATTAAGGGTAAGATAACGCCACCAATGTTAAAAAAAATCCCTCACACGAAAAAAAATTTATAATGTTCTCCTCTACACCCCCTATCAGTACTTAAAAAATCAGGTATACAAATACGATCTAGTTTTTGAGTTATGAATATTTAAAGTTGGCTAATTTAACATGAAAGTTCCATTTCTCCATGTTAAAGTAATCAAATTTAAAAATTCAGAACTTAAAAACTAAATCGTATTTGTGTACTTGATATTTTAGCTACTGATAGGGGGTGTATTGGAGAACATTTTAAATTTTTTTCATAATTTTTGTGTGAGGGATTTTTTTTTTAATATTGTTGGCGTTATCTTACCCTTAACCCATTAGAGCCTGAATTAATTTTTTGTTTCAAATTTAATTTTTTTTACTATAATTTGAAAGTATTAGGTCTCTAAGTGAGAAAAATCAAAATTTTAATTTTTTTAAATTTTAATTGAAGTTTTAATTGACAATTAAAGAGTGATGCTAAATTGCATCGCTAGGCTCTAATGTAGTCAATTTCTGCTTTTTTGCTGTTTTGAGGTTAAGACCTCTTACAGTCCAAAAAAGTTTTTTGGGGGTCTCTAATTGGAAGGCCCTTCTGTTTTACGTAAAAAAAAATTCAGAGGGTCCCAAGTGGGCCCTAAAGGCAAAGGACCCACTTTGACATCACTTATAGAAACAAAATAAAGTTTCAAAAAAGGCAATGGCTACTCAAATTTGTTATATCTGTGTGTTGAATATAATTTTTTATATTTTTTGGAAGCATATGAAGGGACTTCAACGGGTCCCAACAAGGGGTCCCAAAGGTCCCAGAGTAGTTTTTTGCTCCCTTTTCTTTTTATCATTGTAATTGAATACCATATAGAAAGTATTATTTAAACTTATGGCATTGCAAGTCCCAAGATGCAAGTTACATGTTGGGGCCCATGCAGGGCCTCATATGAGACCCAGGGGCCCATAATACTCATGTTCCTATATTTTAGTTTGGTATTTTATATATTTTCTAATGCGGTCCTCAGTGTCTTTATTCCAGTAAAGTGTAACCCGTACCCTCAAGCTAGCGATAATTTTGTAAATATACAGTTAGCTTGAAAAAACGGGTCACCTTTTAGTAGCGCAAAGGCAATGAGCATTACATTAGAAAATATGTAAGATGCCAAAATACAATATAAGAGCAAGCGTATTATGGGTCCCTGGGTCCCATGTGAGGCCGTGCATAGACTCCGCCATCATGTTGGGATATACCTTTCAAAGCTAGCTCAAACAATACACTCGAGTGTACTGTTTTTGAGCTAGCATATTGCAATTAAGGTATGAACATGATGGCGGTGTCTATGCACGGTCTCTCATGGGACCCAGGGACCCATAATACGCTTGCTCTTATATTGTATTTTGGCATCTTACATATTTTCTAATGTAATGCTCATTGCCTTTGCGCTACTAAAAGGTTAACCGTATTTTCAAGGTAACTTATATTTACAAAATTATCGCTAGCTTGAGGGTACGGGTTACACTTTACTGGAATAAATTAAGACACTGAGGACCGCATTAGAAAATATTTAAAATACCAAACTAAAATATAGAAGCAAGAGTATTATGGGCCCCTGGGTCTCATTTGAGGCCCTGCAATGGCCCCACCATGTAACTTGCATCTTGTATCTTGGGATTTGCAATGCCATTAGTTCAAATAATACTTTCTATATATATATATATGGTATTCATTTATACAATGACAAAATGAATAGGGACCAAAAACTACTCTGGGACCCTTGGGACCCCTTGTTGGGACCCGTTGAAGTCCCTTCATATGCTTCCAAGTAACATACAAAAATATATTCAACACACAAATAACAAATTTGAAAAGCCATTACCTTTTTTGACACTATATTTTGTTTCTATAAGTGATGTCAAAGTGGGTCCTTTGCCTTTTGGGACCCTCTGAATTTTTGTTTTGACATAAAACAGAAGGATCTACCCATTAGAGACCCCCCAAAAAAACTTTTTTGGACTGTAAGAGGTCGTAACCTCAAAACAGCAAAAAAGCAGAAATTGACTACATTAGAGCCTAGCGATGCAATTTAGCATCACTCTTATTTGACACGGCAGATCACCCAAAATATTTATGTCAACCAACTTTTTGATTTTTTACTTCAAAGTGTAGCATGTATGGAGCATTTTCATATAAGAATGAAAATTTTACTACAATTTTTAAAAAAGTTATTAAAATATTTGCAAAATAACTTTGAGCAGAAGGCGAACAAAATTTGTACCCCAACTTTGATTTAGCGTCTGATGGGCAATTTTTTTAAAAAAATCAAAATTGATATATTAGCATATCTATAGTGTCAATGCAAATAGTTATTGACTATTTTTAGCAATATAGCATCGTAACTTTATTTTTAAATATTTTTTTGCCAGGGAGTGTTTTGCGATGCTAAAATGCATCGCTAGGCTTTAATGGGTTAAACAAAATAAATCAGGTTTAAAAAATTGTAAAAATACACCAATAAACGATAGATAGCTTAAAAAAATGCGTCATTAAAAAAAAAAAACAATATATATATATTTTTTTTTAATTTCTCCTATCAAATGCCGTATAGTATTCGGACCTCCACTTTCTCTTTTCTACCCTTCTGACCATCCGTATACCTGCTATGTTATTTTACCTCGTAAACAAAAACAGCAAACAACTCTACATGTCCTCTAAATAATGGTTGTATGTTCGCAAAAACGATCTAACTGGCCCGACACGAGTCGAATAGTTCCGAGTATATCCGATCATAACCTAAATGAATATGCTGACGGTCATTGATATGATAAAGATTAGTAATTTCACTAATATCTTAATTAATGCATCATCGTACTTCTTAGAACGTGTCAGTTAAACAGTGTCAATATGAAGAAGCGTTTTTTGATATTCGTGTTAGCTACATGCAGCCTTTGTAATGTAAATATGGATGAAAAATTGCATGTATACTTGGACACAGCACCTCAAGTTATGTATACTCATCACCTTGGAAAATTTCCCACTTGCAGCCTTGTTTATCTTAATGCCCTGTGTTATTCTTAGCATGGCCGCAAAGTGAAATTTTCCGAGATGAGTATTATATACCCCATCAATATTTTCAAATTTATTTGAACTCTAGCTCTATAACATTCTTAAAATCATGCTTCAAAACGCTGTGACGTCATAGTCATGCAAATATTTAACACGCAAGCATAAGGAAAGACATTGCATGACTATGGCGTCACAGCGTCTTTCCCCTCGATTTTAAGGGTGTTTGGGTGTTCAAAAAAATCTGAAAAAAATTGACAATACATAACTCGAGGTCCTCAATCCAATTATACAATAAAAATATTCATGAAATTAAATTAGAAAAGTAAAAATAAATTATTTATTCAATCAATTTAATTAAAAATGTGAAACAAGAACTTCTTATTATTATTTTTTTGTATTGTTAACTAAAAAAAATGTTTAAATTTTCAATAGCATTTACTTTTTTAATTATTTTTAACTTTTAAAAATTAAAATTTTAATATTTTTGATTAAATGTTAAACAATACTTTTAGGAAGTGCTGTCTAAAGATGTTAACATTTCCTAAACATCGTCAATCCAAAAAGGTAAATTAATTTATGAACAGTTTCAATAGACACTTGGACAGCATACATGAAATTTTTTTATTGGAGAAATGAATAGAGGGCACCAAATTATGCTACGCTGAATTTTTTCCTATGATCCTTTTTATTATAAGAATTCAGGGGTGCCAACATAACTTACAGAACTTTTAATGATTATATTAAGACAGTTTTGGATCTCAAAAAAATTTGTAAAAAATCAGAGTAGCATAATTTGGTGCCCTCTAATTCAATTCAATTCATTTATTTTATCACTGGATGTACAAGTACAACATGGATTACGTCATTTTACAAAATATAACAAACAAACACTGAAACACTTTACAACAAACATAATATAATACTAACAGTTACTAATAACCTGGCATATATAATTAATATTAATTATTTATACAGAAATATTTAGAAAATCACACTAGACAATATATCTTCAGGCAACTTATTGCTAAAAACATATTTACAGAATAAAACTCTTTGTTAATAAGTATTTGTTTTAATTTTTCTTTAAATAAATTAATATTTTCCACCTCTCTCAGACACGATGGTAAAAAGTCATAAATTTTAGATGTCTGATAAGCAGAACCTTTTTCCAAAAGACTTGAGTTATGCACTTCTAAAGCTATTTTTTCTTTATTTCTAATCATTTCTTATACAATAAAAATTTTCATGTAGGTTGTCCATTATAATTCAGTCTTGAAGTAAATCATATTAAAAAATATATAAATTATAATTTACTTTATTTAAACAAGTTTCATATTTTCGTCAAACAAATTTCAGCTAGGTCAATAATAGTGGTGAAAGTTTGATATCAGTGATATCACGAAATTAAAATAATTTTTCATAATAAAAAAGAGAGATAGATTCAAATATTAACCCTAGCATTATGCTAAAGGTTTGACTGTCTCATGCACGCTATACGAAAGGAGGGGAGTTCAAACTATCTTTCCCCCTAATTTTTAGTTTTTAGTTAAATCATGATTGAAAATACATTGCTGGTTGGCTATAATTTAACTATCACTACGTTCACATGACGGTGTTTAATGCGTATTCGTTGACGACGCCTCATAAGAATAACATTATCCGTCGTCAACGAATACGGCGCATTAAGCACCGTCATGTAAAGGTAGTGTTTGATTTTCATTAAGACTAGTTTTTAAAAATAAATTTTTGATTTTACAGTTCACAAAAATGTTACAGCCCTTGATCCCACCGCCATCGTTATTATCGACAATGAAGAGTACTTCTTCAGTTCGGTACCTGTAAGTATCCGCAACATTCTTTTTTATTATATATTTTTAGCGTTTATTCTATAACTCATATCCTCCAGGTGTGTCCTAGAAGTTAAAGGCCTTCTGAACCTTTTCACAGTATTGAGTACACGGTTAGCTTTGCTTCAGTGTGATTCTGCTGCATAATTTTTTTGGTTTCAGTAGCACAAATATCAGAGATAATAGCCGATGAAGAAGCACCTGTGACGTCACTCACGCTCATTCAGCGGCGACAATATAGGGAAATCCCTGCAAAAGATAGGTTCACTCCCGCTGCAACCACGGCCAAAATTTTACTTCTGGAATTTTGAAACTTCACCAGGGCAGTCTTGATAGTATTTGTCAAATAAGCTGAAAGAATTTTTTTGGTGGCGTGTATACAGATTGAGTTATTGCGGTTGCAAGATAAGCTAAAAATTTAACATTGTTTTCCTATTTTTGCTCCTCTTTCTACCACAATAACTCGGTTTGTATGAATGTCATCAAAAAAAATCTTTCAGGCTATTTGACAAATACTATCAAAACTGCTCTGGTAAAGTTTCAAAATTCCAGAAGTAAAATTGTGGCCGTGGTTGCAGCGGGAGTGAACCTATCTTTTGCAGGAATTTCCCTATATTGTCGCCGCTGAATGAGCGTGAGTGACGTCACAAATTCCTTTTCATCGGCTATTATCTCTGATATTTGTGCTGCCGAAACAAAAAAAGTTATGCAGCCGAATCATAGTAAAGCAAAGCTAACCGTGTACTTAATATTGTGCAAAGGTTCATAAGGCCTTCAAGACACTGGACTTCTAACTATAAAAGGATATACCAAGGATGTGAACACACTACCAAATCTTTTTATTATTAGTTATTACACTTAAATTAATTCGATAGAAAAAAAAACTAAGAAAATAATTAATAATAATACAAAAAATTTGAAAATAAAATAAAATTGAACATCAATCTTGAATTTTTTTTAAAAGCTGCCTTTTAATCTTTTAATCTGTAGCTTAAACTATTATCTTGGTTATTTTTTTACGAAGCTTATAGAGAATTTCTGTGTCATGGAGGAAATTGTCTATAATTTATCCATGGTCTGTGTTATAAAAAATATGGTTTTAAAATTATTAGTCGTGATTTTATAATCTAGTAATAAGTCCTTAAATTTTAGACAACGTGCTTATACCGACCATCCTGAATGAAGTTTCCATGTTTTCCTAGTCAAATGAGTCAATTCCACGATTTATTTTAAAAGTAAAAACTAACTATAATATTATAGAAGTATAATTAATTATATAGCAATAACAATTTACCAATGATACATACATACACAATATTATATGACATGTAAATGTATATAATAATATCTTATGTATTAAATATTTCTTTGCATGTTAACTACATTTTCATTGTTGACAGGAGACGTTGATTGACGCGATGATTTACTGCAACGATGCTGGACGACGTCTCATAAGTTTGGAGAATGCGCAGAAAAATTCTCTGATCAGCAAATACCTCGCTGACAATGGTAATTAACTTAAATGTATTTTAAACCTATAGGACTTATTTTTTCCTCAACTGAATTCTATTTAGTGACATTTTTTATTTAAACTTCCCGGCTCTTTGTGGACCCACATATTGCGGGTTTTGTGGGTCCCTTCTAAACTGAGGCGGCAATGGATCCATCCCAACATATGTCTGGTTGATACTAAAGGAATCATTAAAGCCTCAGTCAGGATGGTCGGCAATTGATGGAGATGCCATCAATTATCTCCCGGATTCACGAGTGGGTATGTTCTTGTGAAAAGTTTGGCAGTGCCTGGGATCGAACTCACGATCATAAATTTTGATGAGCATAATAACGCTTCATCAGTGTCCGTTACTGCAACGTATAGTCGTCAACTCAGAAAATTTCCCTTTGCTTCATCGTAAATCACAATAATCACCATACCCTATAAGAGTAGCTTCGGCCGCTCGTTGCGAAGCCCCGGTGAGTAGCAGGGTCACGACGGTGAGTGCTGAAGGGTCTGGGCGTGAGCCTGCCTGGAGCCGCCGTCGGAGCAGACCTTGAGGGTATATAGTAGCAAATTCTGCATGGTGACAAGGGAAAATTTCTAAAACAATGAGTGTACATATTAACAATGTCCCAATGGACAACTAACATGACAAATTTTTATTATGGAAATGAATAGAGGGTACCAAATTATGCTACTATGAATTTTTTCAGATTTTTTTGAGACCCATAACTATATAATTTTAAATAATTATTGAAAGCTCTGTAAGTTGAGTTGGCACCTCTGAATCCTTGATAAAAAGGATAGGGACTGGACGCCTATTGACGCCTCCAGGGGGCGTAGCTGCACTTTTAATAATTATTTAAAAATAGTTCTTGGTCTCAAAAAAATGTGAAAAAATTCAAAGTAGCATAATGGACAACATACATGAATAAATTTTATTGCAGAAATGAATAGATGGTACCAAATTATGCTACTCTGAATTTTTTCAGATTTTTTTGAAACCCGGAACTATTTTTAAATAATTATTGAAATTCTTGTGATTTCAGTTGACACCCCTGCAGCCTTAATAAAAAGGATAGAGACTGGACGCCTATTGACGCCTCCAGGGGGCGTGGCCGCACTTTCAATAATTATTTAAAAATAGTTCTGGGTTTCAAAAAAATCTGAAAAAAATCAGAGTAGCATAATTTGGTACCCTCTATTCATTTCTGCAATAAAAAAATTTCATGTATGTTGTCCATTTGGTGCCCTCTATTTATTTCTGCAATAAAATTTTTTCATGTAAGTTGTCCTAACTCTGTGACAGGCATGAGTGACGTGACGTTCTGGACTAGCGGCCAACACCTGACCACCTTCCAACTGTACACGTACTGGCAATGGGCCGGTAATGGACAGCTGTTCAGTGCCACCTCGTGGGCTCCTGGTGAACCAAACTCCATCATTGGCGCCACTACCACGGTCGGGGTGGTCCTCAAGAACGGACTGTGGTACGACGAATCCAGAATTTATAAGTTCAGATATATTTGTGAGACCGAGGCAGTGGCCTCTTGTTAATGTATACTTTTGAATTTGTATACGAATTAAATATAATTACCCTAATGCACAAATTAAATGTTTATTTACATATTTTTCGTGTCTTAATGGAGTATCAACCTCAATTTTTTTATTGCAGAAATGAATAGAGGGTGCAAAGTGCAAAGTTATGCTACCCTGATTTTTTTCTGATATTTTACAGCCCAGGAAGTATTTTTTAAAAATTATTGAAAGTTCTTTTTGTGACGTCACGAGACGCCGCTCCTTAAGAAAAAGATAGGACTTGCTACCTTGTGACGTCATAAAAATAACATTCAATAATTTTTTTTAAAAATGCTTCCAGGGCTCTAAAAAAATCTGGAAAAATCAGGATAGCAGAACTTTACACCCACTATCCATTTCTGCAAAAAAAAAAAAAAAAAAAAAAAAAGAGGTTGATGCTCCATTAAACAGCTTCTATAGAGTTAACACTTGTAAGTGCTATTCTGCACTGTTCGGAAACGGAAAAAATTCTTCCTTCCTCAATCAGAAATTTAATATTGCCGATTTGCATGGCTGAGCCAATTAAGTCGTATATAGTCAATTATAGCCATTCACATTTTTTCACGTTTCATTTTACGTTTTAAATGTGGAGAGCATTGTATTATAAATATTATAATAATCTATATCATATTATTATATTGTGAAAAAAGTTACTACTGAATACAAAATATAAATTTAAACATAAAGTTATTGTTATTTCTAAGGAATTTCCTAAGTACATAAGTATATTAATCTGTCTATTTAATGAGTATTTATTAACCTATTAATACGCCGGACAGAAGTAGGGGCGGATCCACCTCGCGGCTCGGGGGGGGGGGGAGGTTCCTATCCGGCAATTTTAAAATTAATTTTGAGTGGGAGGTGGGAACATCTTCAATGCATTTGGGAAGTGGGCGATCACCCCCATCGCCCCCCCCCCCTTCCCCGTCCTTGGAATTTCGCCTGGACTGAGAGAGGTCAAGAAAGACTGGAGATGATATATACAATCTTAATTAAGGTGCTCTAACAGGATGAGATGAGTAAGGAGACTGCACATATATATAATTATATATACGCCATATACGTGTGATGTAAAAAAATACTGAAGATATATAGGGTGCAATTTACGAAGCAGTTAGCTAGGTTTCTATATTATAACATTTATAACCACGTTTAGCATAACCACGTTTAACTAGGTGGTTTAACACGTAAAACAGGTATAGTTAAACATGGTTAAGCTAAACGTGGTTAAAAACCTGGATAACTGCTTCTTGAATCGAACCCATGGCATTATTAATTAATTAGGTACGTATTATATAATTATATATATAATAATGGGCACGATTCACGAAGCAGTTCTCAGGTTTCTAACCACGTTTACTATAACTTAACCAAACGTACGTTTAAGTAGGTGGTTCAACACGTAAAACAAGTATAGTTTAACATGGTTAGAAACCTGGCTAACTGTTTCGTGAATCACAACCATTATAATTAAGTTCATATTCTTCGTACCATTCATAATGAAGGTCATCTATTGTATGGCTGACGGTAATCCCACTGATTAATTTGTACTGTGTTTTACTCTCTGAGATATAAGATTAACATGGAAATTTACGTACGATTAACATTGGGTTATTCCAAGCAATCAGTTGTGATAGCTGGCTGTAATAAATAGTTGCCAATCATTTTAAAAATCATTAGCTTTAAAAAATGTTCAAGCTACTTTCACTCCTGTTTTTTACCATATTAATATGGCAGGTGAGTAAAATAAAAAATTATTTCATTTTCATATTAAAAAAAAAAGCACAACAAAATGTAACTTTTATGTACACTACTCCTCTGAAAAGTTCCATTCTGCAGCCTTGTTAATCACCGTGTCCTCTGTGTTATTCCAGAGACCCTACAGAGACCTCCGTGTCTTATGGGTAGAAATTTGAAGAACCTTGAATTTAGTTTCACCGGAATTCCGAGTGGCCACACTACTATCGACCAATCACTGTTGGTTTCATCATCAGTGACGTCTTCCGAGAAAGCCAATAGGCGATTTTGTGATCAGCGATTGGCCAGCTCGGATGACGTCATTAATAATGAAACCATGATGATTGGTCGATAGTGGTGTGGCCACTCGGAATTCAGGTGGAACTAAATTCAAGGTTCTTCAAATTTCTACCCATAAGACACGGAGGTCTCTGTAGGGTCTCTGGTGTTATTCTTACGAGGACATGGTGATTAAAAAGACTGCAGAAGGGAACTTTTCAGAGGCGAGAAGTGTACTTCTAATATCAGAACTAAAAAGGTGTGCCCCTCGATCTCCTTATGGAACTTGTATGCTATGCAAATAGTAGCTCGAGTTTTTAATTACACAATTGCTTGCAGCTGGCCGGACCAATCGATTTGAGAACTCAATTGGCGTAAAAAATTTAAATAAATGAACTGTACATCTTTAATTATATATTGTTATCTTATGAACCAAAAGTGTTGTTTGATATATTATAAATATTAAATTTAATTTTTTCAGGTTACTTTGGCACAAAATTTGTTCCCAGCAGATGATAGCAAAGCATTAGATTCTCATTTTGTTGGCAAGTATAAATAAATTTAACAAATTTAAATGTAAATAAAAGCAAATATTTCTAACAAAAATTTGTGTTATGAAAAAATAATAATAATGTTCAGGTACAATATATTCTTTTTGCAATTTTTCTGTCATTACAGCTTGCAATGAAGATCAAAACTTTTAAACTAAAAATACATATTTTTGTGTTCAGAAATCGATCCTGCAGAATTTGTCCATCTTGAAGATAAAAATTGGTACTACTTCAGCACTGATTTGGTAAGTTTATAATAAAATTATTTTAATTACAATTAAGTCCAAATTGTAACAAAATTCCAAACAAATTTGGATTCAATTATTTTAAAGTGTAATTAAGGAAGAAACAAAAATAAAAAATATAGAAAAATTAAAAGATACTATAAATATATTAAACTTTTATGATTAATTTGTATTTAATGACTCATAAATTTATTTGCATGTAAAAATCATCTGCTTTATAAATTATTTATTTTAAAAAAATTTGTAACTAAGAGGCCTGTTCACTACGAGGTATGTAAGTTTTCAGTTTTTTGTTTTTACTTTTCTTGCCATGCGGAACGTGTTTTTTTTTTTTTTTTAAATATTAACTATCAAATTTTTGTAAATAAATTGAGAATTTTAACACTTTAAAAAAATTTATTTCAATATTTGATTCATGAATCTACTGTGTATTTAATTAGAATGCATGGCAAGAGATCATTATATAGGGTATATAGCGTCAGGAGATTGTTGGGTTGCCTGCTTACAGGATAACGGCCTGACGGTTACATTCCCTCCCCCTATACTAAATACCGAAGAGCAAGAAGAGTACTCGTAAAACAATTGAAAAAAAAAATATAGAAAAATTAGAAAATTTGTCTTTGTTGACACTTATGATTATTTAAGTACACAAAAATGTAACTGGTGTATTCTTTATAAACTATAATAGCAGATGATATGAATATTATATAAATGTAATAATTGCCGTCTATTAATTTTTTTCTACATTTTCTATATATTTTTTTTTCAATGCTTTTCAGCATACTGTTGCTCTTCGGTAGGGGAAAGGAGGGGAGGTAAACATCAAACCGTTATATCCTGTAAGCAGCCAACCCAACAATCTCGTGACGCTGCCCTATTATAATATATTCAGGGAAGTAAAGGTGGATTCACATGGCGATTTTTACCATGCGATGCGACGCGAATAATGCGCACTAGCTGTAACATCCATTGGTGGCCATATTGGGCGATTAAAAGAAAAGAGCATCGTAATTAACGCGATTACCGGCGAATTCGCCGCCGCATATAGGATTTCACAGCTTTTACGTCAAAATCGCGTCGCTTCGCTTTTGTCGCCATCTGAATCCGCCTTAACGCCGTTTATGTTGCTTCGAGTTATTGATACGTTACAAAATAAATTAAATAATAATCTGAAATACTTGCAGGCTACCTTGGCTGATGCGGCGGTGAAATGCAGTGAGCTAGGGAAGTACCAACTGGTGACCCTCGACACTGAAGCGAAGGACAACCTGATACAAAAATACCTTCTGGACACCAGTGAGAAATTTTCTGTCTTAAAGTCTAAAGGTAGATTCAGATGGCCACAACGGCGATGCCACGTGATTTTGTCATACAAGCTGTGAAATCCTATGCGGCGAGCGAATTCGCAAAGTTGCGATGCTCTTTTTTTTAATCGGGCACCAAATATGACCGTCAATGAATGTCACAGCAGGTGCGCATTATTCGCGTCGCGTCGCATTATAAAAGTCGCCATGTGAATCCGCCTTAAGGTCTAAAGGTGGATTCACATGGCGATTTTTTATCATGCGACGTGACGCAAATAATGCGCACTTGATGTAACATACTGCATGTATATCCATTGGTGGCCATATTTGGCCACAATTAAAAGAAAAAGAGGATCGTAATTAATTAACGCGATTCCCGGCGAATTTGCCATCGCATACGATTTCAAAGCTTTTATACGTCAAAATCGCATCGCATCGCCGCTGTCGCCATCTGAATTAATTTGCCTTAAAAGTCTTTGTTAATTTTATTTTCATGCCATTTTTTTTTTTTATTAATTAATTGGATACAAGATCTTGAGTTATGAATTGTCAATAATCTTTCATATATTTAGAACTTTCTAACATTCATAAAATTAATGGGAAAGATTCTGCATGACGTCATAGTCATTTATTATTTTATTTTATTATATCTCTTTCATGGGCACAAACATACATATATCACAATGTACAAGTCAAAATAATAAAAAGAGCCCATAGGGCAAATGAAAAAAATTGTTGAGCAGTCCATTCACTGTAAGTGTTCATTATTCACCCGTTGAAATTAACTAAATATATATTTTATATTATATATAATATATATATATATATATATATATATATATATATATATATATATATATATATATATATATATATATATATATATAATAAGACAAAACCAACAACAACAACAAAAAATAAAATGAACATGCAACGTCTTTCCCTATGCTTGCGTGTTAAATAATTGCATGACAATGACGTCACAGCGTCTTTCTCCTCAATTTTAAGGATTTAAGAGGGTTCAATTTAAAAAAAAAAAAAAATGAAAGTACCCGAGTTGAAATAAATTTCATCTTTTATTCGCTATTAAGCTCGTCTACTTTCCTCATATTTCGCACCATTTTAGAGGAAAAAAAGAGGTGAAAAAGACGAGATTACGTATTTTTTCCTCTTCTTGAAAATAAAATGGTAGAAATATTGTCTTCATTTCATCTTTGAGCGAAGAGGAAATAAGATGTGATTTAGAGCTAAAAAGATAAGGTTTAGACGTGTAAAAGATGAGTTGAAGACGAAATTTTTCAATAAGGGTATACAACTTATTACAAAAAGTAAAATATTTTTGAAGTTATGTCTTGAAGAATATTACATATGTAATTTTTCAATCGATAAGATTATGATACATCTTGATTGATGTACAAGTTAAATGACCAATAAAAAAAAAAAAAAATCGAGGTTTCCTATTAAAATGTGCAATAAAAAAATCTGTAGGTCGTCAATTTCAAATAATACACAAAACGGTCATGAAATATTTATTGGATGTTTTGATTAGAGGACCTCGAGTTTTATGTATATTGTCAATTTTTATTTTATTTTTTTTAACTTCTGACATTCTTAAAATTGAGGGGAAAGACGCTGTGACGTCATAGTAATGCAACAGTTTTCCTTATGTTAGCATGTTAAATATTATAAACATACAATTTTTTGTGACAGTGCTGTACGGTAACCAATACTGGACGGGAGCCCAGAAGGTCGGTACCACGTGGCAGTGGTCTGATTGTTCCGCACCGTTCTTGTACACTGACTGGGACCTCGGAGAACCGAACTACAACGGAACAGTACCAGGTGGAATGTTTCTCAGGAACGGATCATGGTTAGATGAATCGTCAAACATTCAGATCAGATATATCTGCGAGAAAGTCGCTACGTGCTTGTAACACTCTGTAATGATTCAATACGCTGTATGATCACAAAATATTAAAATATATCATGTAGTAAAATTTTGGTAATAATATATTAAATAAATAAATAATAATGTTCTAAATAATAAAAGCATTTAAAAAGAAGTGTTTTTACGATAGTGTTTTTTCTGCAACATTTCAGATTTCCAATAACATTTATTTTATAAAATTATATAGAGAGCTTCACTCAAATAAGCTTGAAGCTCGTGATGGCGGGGTAATTAATGGATAGGTAAAGGGAGGAAAATGATGGTGCGCATGGTCATGCACGGCCTGTTGTTACGCATCCCAACATCTGCTGAGATGAGACTGAGGGAACCGTGGAAATTAAACCTCAATCAGGATACTTTTTATTAATGGATCTATGTGATGTCCAAAGCCTGGGGAACCACATACAAGTGCATGACAAATAATGCTACAAGAGTTTATGAATTTCCCAGAGGGGGGATGAAGCAATACAAGTTTCAATTATATAATGGTGATCCTGCCAAAAGAAATGCCACGTTGCTTGATTCCAGTGATCTAAGCTGAGAATCAATAATGCACTCTGCGCCACGCTCTAGATACACGTACCTTACGTGGTGTAACAATTTATTAGCACTAAGAATGGATCGAGTAGTAACCTTAATTTTTAATTATTGCAGAAATGGATAGAGAGCTAGTGCAAAGTTAACTACCCTGATTTTTTTTTCATATTTTTTACAGCCCTGGAACAATTTTTAAAAAATTATTAAAAATCCTTTATGTGACGTCACGCGGCGGCTGGTCCCATCCTTATTTTCTTAAGGAGAGGCTTCTCGTGACGTCACAAAAAGGACTTTTTCTTTTTTTTTATACTGCCAAAATTTACTTGATGTTTTAGTAATATAAATTTAATAATTATATGATGTTATCATATTCGTATTATTTTTTTTTTATAAAATATTGATATGAAAATATTAATCGATTGACATTTTAATTTTTACAAAAAAAAAAGTAATCAAACTAATTCCTCTATAAATCAATTAATAAAGCCATGGGTTATCTTTAATCTATATGGATTAAACTCTAACACAGAACAAAATTGCGTCTGAAGCTTATTATCTATATTAATATAGCTTAATTCTAAATGATTTATTGTATCTTGATGGTATTTAAAGACGATTTATATTATATATTTTATAAAAGTCATCAAGCACTCGAACAAGAAGCAACATCTTCTTGATTTTCTCTACCTACTGTAACTTGAAGGTATAATTCAAATATATAATGTTTGTTTTTGCTTTTTTTTTTCATGTAACAATTATTTTTTCTTAAGGGTAAGGTAACACGCCCGATTTAAAAAAAAAAATCCCATTGAAAAAATTATGAAAAAAAAAATGTTCTCCTCTACATCCCCTATCAGTGGCTGAAACATCAGGTATACAAATTTCAGGTACAGTTACTTATTAATTTTGAGTTACAATAACATGGAGAAATGAAACTTCCATGTTAAAATTATATACTGAGTCAACTTTAAAAACTCATAACTTAAAAAAAAGCTGGTATTTGTATACCTGATATTTTAGCTGCTGATAGAGGGGATGTAGAGGAGAACATTTTAATTTTTTTTTTTTCATGATTTTCATATGTGGGATTTTTTTTTTAACATTGGGCGTGTTACCTTACCATTAAGGTTTTTCTGTGCATATCGATAAAACAATACTGATAATGTAAATCATGTTTTTAGTGAGTGCAAGAGCAATTATAATACTAATTCTTTGTTTTAAATATTTTTTTTTTAATTTTTTAATCAAACCCTATTGGGTACTTTTATTTACTAATTACATACTACTTTGAAACCCCGAACCTTCCGAAACCCTAACTTGAGCGTTTTGCGGGCTCTTCTGGAACGGGGCCGGCCACGGCCTTGCAAATCCATCCCGGCATTTGCCTGCGGCTGAGGGAAACGTGGAAACCTCAGCCAAGATGGACGCTACAGCTTTTGTCAATGAACCGGAAGTGCAATGGTCCAAAGCCAGGGGAACCACATGGTGGAAAAGCGCAACGTTTTACCCCTGGGTGGGAAACGTGGTTTTTGTTGAAAATGGTCACCCATCCAACTACTAACCACGCGTGGCGTTGCTTGACTTCGGTGATCTGACTTTAAATATTTGCATCCTATTTAAAATGTTTGCTTAAAAAAAATGAAATAGGTTTGAATAGTTAAACAAGATCTTATAATTTAATTAAAAATCTGAAATCTTACTAATCTTTTGAAACCAATTCACTGAAAAGTAACCAATTAATGCCATATCAAATACAGAATTATCAACTTAAAATTTTGTTACTAAAAAATTACAATCACTACGTTCAGATAATGGTGTTTAATACGCGCGCACTAGTAATCATTAAGCACACAAAAAGTGCCATTGCATATAATATGTATTGTAGATAATTCAGGCTGAAATGATTGTTACCTGACAAATAAAAATTGTATCATGTTACTAACAGTGGTTGGGGGGGGGGGGGGGCGATTGCTCTTCCTCTCTTAAAAGGTCCCAAAATAATTACAACCCCAACCTGTCAACCCGACCATTCATTCCAAATTTTACATTGCGGGATATCAATTTCGCGTCATGGAAATCATTAAAAAACATCTTAATTTTGTTCCAAATGCGTTGGACATTTTTCACATTGTTCACAACGCGTTGGGATCATTCTTGTTTGTTCCGAACGCGTAGGGATCAAATAATTTTGATCCCAACGCGTTGTGAATTTTGTTGAAGTGCCCAACGCGTTGGGATCAAAATTGCGATGCTCCGAACGCGAAATTCGCTTCTTGGAATTTTCGAATGATCCCAACGCGTTGGGAACAAAAATTTCGCGTCCGAAGCGAATTCGCGTCCGGATGCCAACATATATATATATATATATATATATATTTATATATATATATATATATATATATATATATATATATATATATATATATATATGTATATGTATATATATATATATATATATATATATATATATATATATATATATATATATATATATATATATATATATATATATATATAATACGTGACGAAATACAATATATAAATATTTGCTAACCTATAACCGATATAAAAAGAATAAAATCTAATATAATTTGTGGATTATCTTATCTATATTGTCAAGAGATAACATTCAGTCGTCACTGAAAAATGTTATTATCGTAGCCTCTGGATTCTTTCGAAATTGATCGTATAGCACGTTTATAATTGTAGCACGTTTAAGAAGCAGTAACATCTAAAGCAGCAAATAACTTTTTTTCTTACAATGGTACACCCCTATGAGCTTCAGCTCAAAAAATGGTGATGGTTAAGGTAGGGAAAGGTTGGTAACCACGGTCTTTTACACGTCTCAGCATTCATTGAGGTGAGACTGAGGGAACCGTGGAAACCCCAATTATCAATGGACCAAAGTAAAATCCAAAGCTTGGGAAACCACATGCAAGTTTAGAGTAGCTGACCAATAAAATGCGCTCCTAAATGAAATAAAAAAACACGTACGTTCTTGTTACTGGGAGACCATGAAATAGCAGTATAATATCAGCTGCACGATAGAGGCTTCAAGAGTTCCCTGGCAGGAAAACGTTTTCTCCATAAGCCACAATGATGTCATTTTAGAAAATTTTCTTTCTCCGTAACTATTGAAGCTATTAATTTGAAACTATTACTTACCCCTCTATTTAGGGGTCTCCTAAATGAGGAATGAAGAACTTATTTTCCTCTAAAAAAATTCTTTTGCATTAAAAAAGCAATTTCGATTTTTTTTTTACGTAGGTTCAGATAGGACTGAACACTGAAAAATCATCTGGCTTGAACCCTATATAGATGCATTCACTACGTTTACATGACGGTGTTTAATGCGTATTCATTGACGACGCATAATGTTATATTCTTATGAGGCGTCTTTAACGGATGCGTATTAAACACCTTCATGTAAACGGCTAAACGCAGTGATTGTCAGCTATATCCTCTCCCCTCTATTATCAATAAATTGACCCCCATTCAGTCGCGGATCAAGGGAGCAGCCCCTTTTTACGAAATTTTGTATTGAATGTGGGCAATAGGCATCTCACTCTATTTTTTTTTTTAATTAGCCTTATAAAGACAGTCTGTCCTCATTCCCCCCCCCCCCTCTTTATATACTTTTTTCTCTAAATGAAATTCCAACTTTTAATGTTTCAGTCGTGTTTCAACTTGCAATTTTCAGGAAGGTGACGTCTGAGAAGAGGAAGGAGACCGCCAGTCCGTGACGATGGAAGCTCAGGGAGAAGAGGGTAGACACGTTGAGATCGGAGACCCTGAGGATGTGGAGGAGGGAGAGACTTTGAGGGATTTAATTTTCGATCATTGGGGAGTGGTTATCGATAGTTTATTATTAGAGGAAGAGGGAGAGGAAGAGAGAACTCCGAGGGAGGTAGAGGAAGACCTCAGATTCAGCGAGGAGCTGGACGACCTCAAGACTCGACAATTTGAGCCGAAGGTCGTCAACTCTCTGCAAAATCTTTCCCTGCAGTGCGTCAACGACAACACAGACTACTTCATTGACAAGTCTGAGCTACTCAACCGCCTGCGTGAGTATCTGTTTTACTTAATTAATGTCAACGTTAAAATATATCTGAAAGAGGTTATTTCTTTTTTCACTCAAAATTTATAAATAGTATTTTATTTTTATTTATTACACATAAAGAATCGTGAGGTACATAGTGTTTACATTGCTAATACCTGTAATTAGAACATTTTTAGAATTAAACATAAAATAAATATACATATAAATATCATCATCAATTTACAATTTTTTACTAAAAATAATAAGCACAAACATAAATTATTGTTCTAATTTTACAGTGGTAACTGTGAAGATATAATAACAAAATTACACAACTTTATTTTTTTTTAAATATTTTTTTTTTTAATTTTTAAATATATTTGACATTTAAATGCCTCTCACTAAACATTATTGCAATTTTAAAATGTTAATAGTCTAGAATAAGAAACGCATTTACATTTTTTGCTGCTGTTCGTCTCTTTGTTATGCTATAAAAATTGTTTTGAAGTAAAAAGACTAAAAAGTCAAATAACTTACAAGTTAGTCTTAAACTCTTAAATTGTTGGTCATTAGTTGAAGTTTTTATGAAATCCGGAAGATTGTTGCATAGTTTCGGACCTCTAGTACAAATAAACTTCGTTTCTCTTGTTTTGATTTTGCAAAATCGACATAAATTTTTTGAGAATTTCTGGTGTTATAGCGAGTTATATTTTTATTTGTTTCAAATATATTAATGTTCTTGCTTACAAACATTAGCATAGAAACATTTAATATTTAATTTAATATATATAAATATATTTAATATATATTTCATATTTAATTTTTTCCTTGATTTTTTTTCGATTTTTTCTATCTTTCGTGTGCTGGTGTATTTTTACAATTTTTTAAAACTGATTTTTTTTTATTAAATAAAGTAAAATAAAAAATAAACAAATATATAATTTGTTTATATTAATTTATGCCAGTCTGTGCATTATTAATTTTGGTCCACTTTAAATCAACAAGGACATGCCATCAGCGCAATATATGTATATAGTTTTTTAACTATTTTATTTTAACTCTATATTATTATTAATTATTATAATTTATATACTTTTGTAGTTAACAGGTTAAAGATTCGGGAAACTTACGCCAAATTATTTATAATTGTGTTTTGAAATTTGAATACTGTGTTTTATACTGTTTTTCTAAATTATGTAATTTTTTCCTCATCTGTATTCTTTTTCCACAGCAGTGTCCATATTTCAATTGCTAGTGGACTTTCTACAGAAGACACCCCCGACGTTGTCGCCTGAAGTTTTCTCCCTCCTCATCTCGGAGAAAACTCGAGAACTGTGTGTGATGGTGGAAGATTCCTATGAAAATCCAGAAGTAAATTGGTCCCGTGAAAAAGTTTACAAAATTTTCAAGAAAATTGAAAATAAATGCAAGGTAAGAAAAAGGCAATGATTTGATCCTGTATAATTAATTGTAATAAAATTAGCATTAGATAAATATTACGCTGAAACTTAAAATTAAAGAGAATAATAAACACTTTTATTGAAGGACAAGTATATAATTCTTTAAAGTTCTTCAAAGAATGAAGATTTAAAGAAAAAAGTAATGGAATTTTAAAAATAAGGGTAGAAATATTGCTCCCACAAATTAAATTCTCAATATATATTTATATATATATATATATATATATATATATTACATAATTACATAAAACGTATTGTACATATGCAACGACATATTTAATTTAACTATAGGAATTATAATGATTCACTGGTTGAAGTAAGCTGAATGTAAAATATTTAATAATTCAATTTTTGTCATCAATTTACCAATTTTTATTTCTTTTTTGTAATGTTCAGTTTTTAAAGTTAAAAATTGGAAATCATACATTAGATTGTACCGTGTGTATTCGAATTTTTAACTTTACAAGAATAATAATTAATTATATTATAATTTGCACGTTAAAATTTAATTCCATTGTTTTTGCAATATTTAATAATTTTATTATATCACGTTTAATTATTTATAATTATTTAATTTTTTTAACTTCAGGCCGAGGTAATTAAAACATCGAAGTTTAACTGTGATTGCAGCACACCCTGACAAGTTTGAAGCTTGATGTGAAGATACCCGAGGTCTCCATGTTGGAGCAGTTCAACGTTTTGTTGGCAAGCCTGAAGAATCTCACAGAGCTGTCATTTGAATCCATCTATGAGGATGATGTAATTATGACAGACGACACACTACTTGTGATAGGCATGAACTGCAAGCAGCTACGGTATGTAAAAAATGATGAGGGAGCGAAATAGGCTATTATAATATATCTATAGAATTATATACTCACTCAATCACTACAATGGACAAATTGCATGAAAAAAATATATTGTAGAAATAATCGATCAAATAGAGGGCACCAAAATATGCTACTCTGAATTTTTTCAGATTTTTTTTAGAGCTGCAACAATTTGAAAATAATTATTGAAAGCTCTGTAAGTTAAGTTTGCCACCTTGAATCTTTAATGAAAAGGATAGGGCCTAGAAGAGGCCTATTGACACATCCAGGGGGCGTGGCTGTACTTTCAATAATTATTTAAAAATATTTTTGAAATTAATTAAAATCTGAAAAAAATTAGAGCAGCATAATCTGGTACCCTCTATTCATTTCTGCAAAAAAAAAAAAAATAAATATAAAAAAATAAAAAATTATTATTTAAAAATGGTTCCGGGATTCCAAAAAAATCTAAAACAAATTCAGAGTAGCATAATTTGGTACTTTTTATTCTTTTCTGCAATTAAAAATTTTCATGCAGGTTGTCCATTTTAGATGTATACCCTTAATATGCATTTTCAATTTAAATAATAATGTCTTCGCAGCTGTAGAACTAGTCATAACTCTTTTCATATTTTTTCATTTTCACAGCTCTCTTCGCAGTTCATACAGCAGAAACATCACAGACGAAGGAATTAATTACCTGTGTGCCAGTGCTGCCCCTTACGGTCAGTGTAAGAAGCTCGAAATTTTGGACCTTGAATTTACTTCTGTCACTGAGGATGGACTTGTGATGGCCCTCAACAATCTGCCCAAACTGACAAAATTATACCATGATGAAAAACTCTTACCTGCCCTTGAAAAGTTTGTGGAAATCAACGGTGACTCGAAGCAGCTACAACTGAAACGTCTCGTCAGTGGTAATTCGTACTTGAATTTAACGACTGAGAAATTAGAACAAATATGTAAAAATTTACCACACGTGACAAATGTTTTTTTTAGTAACGTGGAAAATGTAGGTGCATTTTTAAACATTGATGCAATTTCTGAATTTGAAGTAGTTAAGTTAGATACTTCTATGCCAGAAGAATTTAATTTATTCATGTCTAAATTTTCATCTTCTCTAACTTCAATTAAGATTTGTCTTTGTAGCATTGCAATAGATATAAGTATCTTTGGAAATTGTCCTTATTTAGAAGATTTATGCATAAGTGGTGCTGAATCCACTATAAGTCAGTTTCCGCTTCTACCAAATAGCTTCAAGAAATTAAAGAAATTGTTCATAGGTGTTCATACGCTTGACAGCAAATTACTTGTTGTGCCTTATGTCATGCAGTTGATATCATCTCCTACTTTAAGTTCGGTTTATTTGAATGGTATAAAATTACCAGAATCCAATCTATACTCACTTATAGTTCAAACAAAGGAACAGAAACAAGTTTTCTCAAACTTGGAACGCTTTGAAATTTCAGACAGAAAATTTCCAAGGGGTACTTGGAATGATTGCAATTGCAATGAGTATTCCTTAGAACTCTTAATACAGTTCATTTGTATCTGTCCCAAATTGAAGGAACTTGATGTGTACGGCTGTGTGGAATCTGAAAATTCATATCTACAACTGAAAAGCTTTGCAAATCGCAATAATCTCACAAACATTAAATTTTTGATGTATGGTCATCCTTTTTAGAATTTTAATTTAATCAATTTAAGTGTTGCGTCAAAAACGACTAATTCATTTTTTCTCGTTTATCAAAAACGACTAAAAGGTGGATTCTCATGAGCAACAACGGCGATGCGGTTTGATTTGACGTAAAAGCTGTGAAATCCTATGCGAGGCCGAATTTACCCGTTATCACGTTACACGTTAATTACGATGGTATTTTTCTTTTAATCGCCCAATATGGCTGCGCCAATGGATGTTACAGCAAGTGCGCCTTATTCGCGTCGCAGGCTGAAAATCGCTCATGAAAATCCATCTTAACTCGTCTTATCGCGAGCCAATATTGTCGATTTGCACTATAGGTTTCCAGGCATAAAAAAATGTATACCTTGAAAGTGCAAAAGTGACCATCTCGGCTTGCGATAAAACGAGTTAGTCGTTTTTGACGGACCACCATCGTCATATGTTAAAATAAATCTGCTGTTGTAGAGGACAATTATTATAAGGTGTCTGTGTTATAATAATTTTCAATTTAAATAAATAATTTTATCATAAACGTAAAGAATTGACAAAATTAAACTATACTTTCATTTTTAAATTAAAAATAATGAAATTAATTTGAGATTGACAAATAATATAGCCATTTATTATGAGCCTTATATATATATATATATATATATATATATATATATATATATATATATATATATATATATATATATATATATATATATATATATATATATATATATATATATATATATATATATAGATTACTTCATTCATGCAACTATAAAAGCATTCATTACTTCAAAAATTAGACGAAGAATCATGCAGAAAAAAAAATACTGATATTTATTAGGTGGCACTCAAATTTATTATTAAATTTAATTTTATTAAATACAAATATTGCGTACAGATACAATTAGACATAAATACATAATACTTAATATAGATAAGATAAAGTTATTACTGGGGGCGTTTCATGAAAGAGTTATCCAGAAAGTTATCCAGGTTTCTCACTAACCGTGGTTAGCACCAGCCTAATTCAATGGAACTAAACGTGGTTAGTGAGAAACCTGGATAACTCTCTTCGTGAATCGCGCCCACTTAATTTTTATTATTTATTTGTTTATATGTTTCCAGCCTGTTCATTTGAACTTCATTCATCTAATTTTTTAAAAACGTTGATTGCATTTTTAAACAGATTCATTGAAAATAAAAGAATGCATAAAAAAATATTGTAATAAAAATCTAGCCCTTAATTAATTACCTCAGTTAATCAAATTTGTATACAAATAATCAGATTATGCAAACTTAAGGCTTAACCTGAGAAATTTGGACGAAAAATTCACTACAACAGATTTTCTTCGAATTAATTTGGTGGACTCACAACAATCGTCAAATTAGCTCTGAATTTTTTCGGAATTTTTTAACCGTTGGTTTAATTATAATTAATTTATTTAAATGAGAATTTTGTATCCTTCCAATGTTAAATTTGTTAATTAGCATTGCAAAAAAACTATACAACAGATTCTTTTACTTTTTTTTTTACTAAAACCTAATTTTTTAGACTATTTTTCTGAATTGTTTTCATATATTTTGAACCGTGGCGATGATATTTTCCTATATGTGATGAGAAATGTGGCAACGTTCTCAAGGACTGTTGTCACCACCCACTCCTAAAAATTTATGCGCATTCCAATGCAAACAGTGTTGCCACTATAGCCACGCCTCTTGACCTTGACAGACAAATTCTCAGGTTATACCTTAATTACCTGGGAAATTTGGCAATAGCAATATGTATGACCTACGCGTCAGGTCTCTAAAGCCGGTATTACACGATACAATTTTGTATTCAATTTTTCCTAAGAAGAAAATTCATATCCGTTTACAAACAACTGGAGTTCATGTTTACTTGAAAGAAAAAAATGTATGCAATAGTTAGAAAAATGGTATCGTGTAATACCGGCTTAAATATTTGAAATATATGTCTATTATATGTTTCAATATATTTATTGTGATATATTAAGAAACTTTATTTATTTTGCAGATATCACTTAATATCTTAAATAATTCCTATCCTTATCATGTATATACGTTGGGTCTTAATTTGGCGATTAAAATTAATATTTTAATTTTTTACCTTCTTACTCAGATACGAGCTTGACATTTTCCATCAATTTTCACAAGAAATTGCAAGGATATTCAATGTAAGTAACTCAAATGCATGATTAATAGTTTAATATAAATACAATGATTATAATGTATTATAATGTTAACATGCAAGATTTTAGTTAAATAATGATATTTGTATGGTGTACATGTGTATTTTAACTAAGAATGGACAACATATATACATGAAAAATTTTATTGCAGATATGAATAGAGTGTACCAAATTATGTTACTCTGATTTTTTCAAGATTTTTTTTGACTCGAAACTATTTTTAAATAATTATTGAAAGTGCGGCCACGCCCCCTGGAGGAGTCAATAGGCGTCCAGTCTCAATCCTTTTTATTAAGAATTCAGGGGTGCCAACTGAAATCACAGGACTTTCAATAATTATTTAAAAATAGTCCCGGGTCTGAAAAAAATCTGAAAAAATTCAGAGTACCATAATTTGGTACCCTCTATTCATTTCTGCAATATTTTTTTTTTCATGTATGATGTCCATTTGTACTTTGTATGAACTATTGTATTCTTTATAATCGGATTACCTAACCTGTAGTCTGTTTTTTCAAGAAATATAATAAATAAATAGTGATCGTATCTATTGTTTTTGTATTAAATTTGAGAACTTGATGATTTTTAAATATTTCACATGCAGTTATGCCAGTTATATTATATATATATAGGTACTAAAATACTAAATATTAAATTTGTACATTATAACTGAATACTCGTATATACCCACATTTCATTGTTAATAATATTTAATTGTTTACTACATATTTTACATACATATTATCTTATATATTATATGCATTTTAAACACAGAAAGTCTGTATTGTTGTTAATTATATATAATAATATTATGCTGCTTAACATAAAAGTAACAACATTTCATTTATTGCTATACTATCCTTATAATTATAATCTCATGCCATGGAAATAAACCAAGTGAAAATAATTTTTATGAATGTTTAGAACTTGATTTAATATCTACCTTAATGGAAAATTTGCATGAAATATTTTATTGCAGAAATGAATAGAAGGTACCAAATTAGTCTACTCTGAAATTTTCTCAGATTTTTTTGAGTCTTAGAACTATTTTTTAAATATTATTGAAAGTACTGCCACGCCCCCTGGAGGAGTCAATAGGCGTCTCGGTCCTAACCTTTTTATTAAGGATTCAGAGCCTGGTGCCAATTTAGCGTACAGGACTTTTGCATGAGCAACGCAATCAGTCTACTTTACAGGGGCTGAGTGATACCATGCGCGCGCACGCCGTCATTCTGGTGGAAGCGGTAGAGAACTCTGCATGCAGGCAGAAGATTAAAAAAATACATTATAAATTATTTAAAATGAAAATAAAAAATGTGAGGTGAACAAAATGTTTTAAAATAAAATTTACAAACTTTTGCTCACCTCAGAATTTAGAATATTTTCTTTATATATTTTTTGATCAATGTTTGTCTCTGTACAAGCCAAAATGATTTAAAATAAAAAAAAAATATACATTTTTTTTTTTAATATATTCTCCTATGCTTATACATTGCGTAGCTCCACCACATCGACGACTGGTTGACAACTGTTGAAATTCCCGATCCAAGGTCACACTGACGTCACACGCAAGCGCCTAATATCACGGGATAAAATTGTGTCTATCATAAAGCTTATCTATATTACAGCTTCTATATTATTTATTTTATCTTGATGGTATTTTAAGACGATTAACATTATATATTTTATATAAATCATCAAGCACTCGTAGAAGAAGCAACTTTTCTGTATCCGCATCTACTGTAACTTGAAGGTATAAATAATATATTATGCAATTTTAGTTTTTCGTGTAAAATTAATTTCTTCTTAATGTTTTTCTGCTTAATGCTTGTTTTATTAAATTCATTTTGATAAAAACAATACTGCTACTGTAATAAATTTTAATAATTCAAGAGCTATTAATTCTAATTCTTGTGTTTTAAATATTTCAACCCATTAAAAATGTTTACTTAAAAAAATCAAATACAAAATTAAATAGATTCGAATAGTTAAATAAGATCTTATAACTAATAAGAAATCCGAAATCTTGATTGCTAATGATTTGTAACCAGTGCACTGAAAACTATTATAGCGAACGAATGCCAGATAAATTACAGAATTACTAACTAAAAATTGCTTTTAAAAAATTACAATCACTATTATACGTTTACATGGCGGTGTTTAATACGTATCCGTTGACGACGGATAATATTATTCTTATGAGGCATCGTCAACGGGTCTGTATTAAACACCGTCATGGGAACGTACGTTATAGTAAATGAAATTTCAAAATGAAAGGAGAAAAACAAATATTATAGCTTTAAAGAATACCTTGAAAATCGGAACCTTTGGGCTTCAATTCATGCAGTTTGATCTTTTCAACTAATGAGCTACTTACCCTCTGAATATTATATACCGTTAATGAAGTATCAAACTCAATGTTTTTATTGCAGAAATGGAAAGAGGGTGAAAAGTTACGCTACCCTGATTTTTTTTCAGATTTTTTAGAGACCGGGAAATATTTTTAAACAATTATTGATTGTTTAAATCAATAATTGTTTAATTGTTTAATAATTGTTTAAATGTTTAAATGGACTGGCCGCGGCGTGACGTCACAAAAGGGACTTTCAATATTTTTTTTAAAAAATACTTCCTGGGCTCTAAAAAATCAGAAAAAAATCAGGTTTGCGTAACTTTTCACCCACTTTCCATTTCTGCAATAAAAAAAATTGAGGTCGATACTCCACTGTGGGAATAAACTTAAAATTTTTGGACACTTTATTATAATATTTTAATACTACAGTTAAACAAATCTATTAAGTTTACACCTGACTTGGCACCAACATAGTCTAGACAGGCTGGTGCCCCCTATCTTAACCATGTTATAGACGTCCAAGATGGCCGCTGTGCGTAGTCGAATCTCACGTAAAGTAAGATCTATTATACTGTTTTTCGAACGAGTAAAGATATTTCATTTCGTAATTAAGCTGCGATATCTGCTAATATTTGTTATTATTGATAAAAGTATGTTAATATTTAATGCTTTTTAGCTTAATTTATATAGTATATATATAATATAAAAATCGCTTTTTCGTGCAAAGCTTTTCGTGCTTTTTCATACTGAAAGTATTTTATTTCACTTTTCAGACTTTTACCTTTGCCGGTGCTCGATGTGATCCTTCTCTGTGTAGTACGTTGCGATGGTCACTTAGTGTTCGTGCACGTCACAAACGCTACTTGTATGTTCTACACATATCACTACGTTTCGAGAATGAACCACTCTCTTCCTCAGGTGATCTGAGACTTATATGTAAGTGATACATATAACAGAAGGATTACATCGAACACCGGCAAAGGTAAAAATGTCCGAAAAGTGAAATAAAATAAAATTTAAAATTAAAACCTATGGATTTTAACAATTATTATAAAAAAAAACGTATATTAAGCCTATAGATGATCGCCTATATAACTTAAATATATTGTCACAAGCAGGAAGTAGAACAGTTGTAGCTATTGCAAAATAGGTTGGTAAGGTGCTTGCTAGGGGAATGTGCAGAGTGTGTTGAGCGGGCAGATGGCTGAGAGGACACCGACCGCTGGACACCTCACGGCTACTTCCCTGTGGTCAGCACTTTAGCACCTATATAGTTGGTAGGGCGCAACTGTCGCTCTCTCGCTCTTCCTGGCTTCTGGGTCTCCGGGTGATCCCGACCACTGTATGGAGAGTATGCGGGCTGGCCGGCTGGTCCAGTACAGCCGTCCAGGCCGGGTCTCTCCCGCGCTTGAGTTTTGTCTGCTTGTATGTGTTGTGAGTATTCGACAATAAAAGTGTATTAACCTTGTTTATGCTTTGCTTTTATTCAATACACTATTAGGCCCTAGCCGATCCCCCAATTCATAGTAAACTCAATTAACCTCACAACTGGACCCTCCGTCCGGTTGTGACAATATTTCATAAGATTCCTCATTCTTAATAAAAAATACAAGAAGTTTTATTATGGAATTTTCAAATTCGTAAAAACAATAATAATTTGCATTATGATTATTTTTAAGTTTTAATTATATAAAAAAAAATCAAGAAGTAAATATTCTAGATAAAATTCTGGAAGTTTTAAATTAGCCGTACTACTAATCATTCAGCACAAAAAAGTACCATTACAACGTATTGTAGATAATTCAGGCTAAAATAATTCATACCTCACATTCGCAATAAATGTCAAATTTTTGTATGAAAATTGTAGTGTTATTATCAGTGGTTGGGAGAAAGGGAGCAATTGCTCTTCCTCCCCTAAAAGGTTCCAAAATAGTTACCACCTCCAACCTGTCAAAACCCATGCTGCACCCACTCATTCCAAGTTTAACATTATGGGATATATAGACCCTCCTTTCCCCTACCGCTTTATCTGCCCTTACTTTAGAGGGGTGGTTTCTGCAGCTGTGGAGGTTACTTCAGGTGTACCTCAAGGATCAGTACTTGGACCACTTTTGTTTACTATTTTCATGCTTGATCTACCAGAGTGTGTGTCTTCTTGTCTAGCCCAATATGCTGATGATAGTACACTAAGTAGAGAAATAACTTGTTCTGAAGACACTGCGGCATTGCAAAAAGACTTGGACTCTGTTTATCTCTGGTGTGATTTAAACAGAGTCTTCTGCGCGCAATGTTTCTAACAAAACATTGTTCAATGTCTGTCGCGTGGTGTAATTTTCGATTGTTGAACGCGAGAAAGCAAAAAAGTAAACAAACTTCGTTGTTTACAATTTTTTGCCGCTGGCGGCGCCACCAGCGAGCGGTAATTATCAAGGAAAGCATTATGAATAACATGAAAAACTAATAGAAATAATTAAAAAATTGAGGACATGTTTTCAAAAATCAAGTGAAATGGAAAGAAACATGCGCGGAAATTTTATAAAAAAAATTAAGAATTTTTAACGGTTTTTTATCATTGAAACGGTCGAAGAAATGTGGAGCGATAACCATGGTGTAAGTAATGTATATCATTTCTGTGTTCCCAAGGGCCTGTAAGCTCTAAAATCTTTTAGCTAGCAGTTCTGACAGGACTTGGCTGCCCTTTCCAGCCGCACCAGTGTCCATTTCTTGATTTATTTAAAAATAAAAAGCAATATAATAGGGTTTTAAAATTGTAACTTTGAATTTCTTATATCCTGAAGATATAGCAGTAATTCGATAATTTACAAGTTTCTATGCTTTTAGACTTTAATGCTGGAGTGACTGGAGTCCCATCTAACATCTATGATTGCATAGAATCACATTAAAGGCAATGAAACGCAAACCTCAGTCTGCGTCGTCTTTTCTATGTGCTAAAAATAAGATAAAGAACCGTTATATTTACTAATAATTAATTTTTTACATTACCTGGATCAATGTAGTACGAAATAATGATATTTTTTTATACTTTTGGTGTGATATTTTGGAAGTTATCGTTACATTTAGGCGTCAACTCTCGAATTTCCTATGTTAAACAATGGCGCATAGTCAACAAAAACCGCTCGCTAGTGGCGCCTCTGGTCACTCTGGCGGGCGCAAAATGGAACTAAAGCGTCACGCAATAATCGGACCACGCGACAGACATTGAACAATGTTTTGTTAAAAACATTGCGTGCAGAAGACTCTGGATTTAAATCAAATGTCTCTTAATGCATCTAAGAGTATGTACATCAGATTGACCAGGTCTCCCACTCCACTTGCTACATCATACTTATTGGGGCCTTTGCCTATTCCAGAACAATCTCAGTTTAAATTCCTTGGTGTTACTATTTCAACAGATTTAAAATGGAATGTTCAAACGGAAATAGTTCGTAAAAAGTCAATACAAACATTGGGTATGATATCTCGTAGTTTTAGGAGTGGAAGGCTTAAAGCTAAAAGAGTCCTGTATCTGGCCTTAGTGAGATCTCTCTTAACGTATGGTGTGCCTGCTTGGCACCCTACTTCTATTACTAATATTGAGACGCTTGAGAGAGTCCAGAGCAGAGCAACTCGGTTGATACTTGGATACAAAATATATGGAAGGGATTGTGTTGGTAGGGTGAAAAGACTTGAAAGGTGTAACTTGCAGCCTATCCCTAGTGTACTTGACTCCATTGATATGAAGTTTATGTTTAAATGTTTGACTAGGTATTATGATTTTCATGTGTTTGGTCCTGAGAGAGTCATAGTAAGAAATCGTAAAGATGGCTTGCGTGGAGGGTCTGTTACTCTCATATTTCCTAAGGCCTATTCTTATGCTTACCTATGTTCAACTTTCCCAAGGCTAATTAGAGCTTTTAATAAGCTGCCTGTCGAGACGAGAAATTTATACTTTGATAATTTGTAGCATATTTATTCTTTGTTTTTATGTTAATAAATCATTAACGTATTTGTATATATTGTTGTATTTATGACGAAGTAGTTTATTTTATTATGTGTAAAATTTCTGATAAATTTTACCTTATTTTTGGGTGACTTGACACTTAGTGAATGGGATCCCCTTTTTGAGTCAACCTTTGAGCATTATGTATTAAAATGTATCACTGTGTATTATGTTCTTTTGCTCAATAAACATTTATATTATATTATTATTATTACTTATAATAATAATATAATTATGCAATTATTAGCCAATATTCTTTACTGAAACTTAAGTAATATAATATAAAATATAATACTTAATTGGTTTAATGGCATCACATTTATTCTACATTATATTATATTATATTATATTAACTATAATTTTATGAGCATAAAATACCATCCTGAATGAAATTTTTAAGTTTTCTGCATAAAAATTAAAATAAATATAATCGCGTGACGAAATATATGTTACATAAACATTTGCTAACTCATTGTTAGTAGTTTTTGTATCATGTAAGAGCTTTTATTGGTTATTCATATTGTATATTATTAATATATTTTATACATGATAATGATATTTGAGGCTTTTGATAATAAAATGCTTTGTTTTCATACTCAGAAAATGATCTATTTATTAAATTTGATTTTCATGTTTTGCTTTTTTTTTTTTATATATAATATATAATTCTCCACATTAAATTGTACGGTACATGATCAAAAGATGATCAATTTTATCCATTTTTTTATAATTAATAAACAGTCGCAACAATTTTGTATTGCAATTTGTGGATGTTTCGCAAGGACATAAAATTGTATTATTTTTTAATTTAAAATACATTTCATGTGCCAACCTTTTTATTTCTTTCTTTCTTTGTTTTTTTCTCCTGACAAAAGAAGTTAAATATTTTGTAGTATAATTATGTTCCAGTAACAATTAAAATACACAATTTAAAAAAAAACATGATATTAATTTTAATTTGTTTTACTACAAACTAAAAAGTAAAAACATTTTTATGACAATCTGAAACAGAACTCATTTATACTGTAGAAAAATAATTATTAGTACTCTCATCATCCTGGACCCCTTGTTAAAATAATCGTGTTCTGTGTTATTATCAAAGTCTTCTGCTCCTTGTTAGTAAAAAGTATTGTTGTGTAATGTCTGTCGCGTGAAAGGAAAAACATGGGTCGGTTGTTGATTTACATGTCATGTTTACTTATGGAAAATGACCATTATTTATGAAGTTGAAATGATTACCTAGCGCCAACAATGCCATTACGTTTTCTGCTCTGGTGGCAAAATTAGGCACTACATATTGTCCCATGTTTAACAATGAAAAAGGCTTCAAGCGACAGACATTATAAACATTGCAATGGTTTGTTACAACCATTGCGAGTAGAACACTTTGGGTATGGGGCATGCATATGGTGATAAAAGGCTGCATAGGGTAATTTTCCGAGGCAACAACTGTACATTAAAATCAAGCAATAGAAAATCTACTTGAAAAATTTTATTGTTTACGTATTTGGATAGATCCTCCTGGAGTTATGTCAATTTTTTTTCAGATATTTTCTCCCCTAAGCACTTTCAAAATCAAGGGAAATAGACGCTGTGGTATGTCATAGTCATGAAATGTATTCCCCTCTTGCAATTAAGTTAAATATTTTCATTACAATGATGTTATTGTAATGTTGTGCAGTGCGTTAGATATTATGGTGTTAAATGACCAAAATAACCTGAAAAAAATAGCAGTATATTAAGAGTAAGAGAAAATGCCCAATGTTTAAAAAAAATTCGTATGAAAATTATGAAAAAAATTTAAAATGTTCTCCTCTACATCCCCTATCAGTAGCTATATCAGGTTTACAAATTTGACCTAGTTTTCAAGTTATGAATTTTTAAAAACTAAATGGTATTTGTATACCTGATATTTTAGCTAGTGTTATAGGGAATCGATGGAGAGAAAAACATTTTAAATTTTTTTCATAATTTTCATGTTTTGTTGTTGTTGTTTTGTTTTTTTAAAACATTGGGCGTGTTACTTTATCCTTAATTAATATACCTATTCTCTGATATTATGGTGTAAAAATGTTAAAAATAGCCTGAAAAAAATGACAATTAATGCATTAACTTAAAGTTTTTGGATCATATCTAAATACAGCAAAATACAGGGTGGACACATGAAAAGTAGCGATTTAAAACTCCCATGATGGAAGGAAAATATTTTTTGTCAACAATGACATAAACATCAAATTAAAGCTTAGATTTTTTTTTTTTTTTTTTTTTTACGCCAAACTGAAAATTTCATTTTGTGTTATGTTTGAACACGTTGAGAAATGACGTTTTAACACATTTTTTGCTCTTGCCATAAGGAAATCTGAGATTTTAGCAGAGTTTTTAGACATGCAAATGTGTTAAAAAAATTACAAAACAAGATTTTCGAATGCACTGTTGTGTTGTGGTAACATATTACATTCTGTTCCTCATCATTAGCCCCTCGTAGCGGAAACGGAAACAGAACCCTCTTCAGCTACAAAGTTACAAGTTAAATGTTTTGCTTGCTGGGCAGAGAGAATTTTGCAAATCTTGTAATTTTAATTTGTCAATTTTTAATCATTCTTCTCGTGCAAAAACTGAAAGAGTGGAGACTTAAGTGTTTAAGTGTGAGGGGACTTTGACAGTTGGTTTATCAAGATTTTTTCAACGTTCAGCGTCCCTATAAAGGTAAATCTGCTAAGATAGCGTTGTGCAAGATCCCCAAAATGCATGATTTGAGAACCAAGAAAGAGCTGCTGTAAAAAGCATTTGTTTAAACTGCCAGTGGTAACATAATGAAGAACTGACTGCAATGGGTCCTTGACATCATCAATGGATAAAAAAATTGTTTTGCAAATTTTTAGGTCATTTAAACCTCTAAAAATGCTGCTTAAATCGCAGTCATTTCCTTATGGCAAGAGTAAAAAGTGACGGACACCATTTCTCAACGGGTTCAAACATGACATAAAAAGAAAATTTTCAGTTATAGGTGTTAAAAAAACTTAAAATCCTAAGCTTTAATTTGTTGTGCTTTTTATTGTTGACAAAAATTATTTTCCTTTGATATTATAATAGTTTTAAATCTCTAAATACTTTTCATGGGCAATAAAACTTGACAGATATATTATAATGAACAACATACATGAAAAAACTTTATTGCAGAAGTGAATCGAGGGTACCAAATTTTGCTACTCTGAATTTTTTCAGATTTTTTTGAAACCCAGAACTATTTTTAATTAATAATTGAAAGTGCGGCCACGCCCCCTGGAGGCGTCAAAATAGGCGTCCAGTCTCTATCCTTTTTATTTAGAATTCAGGGGTGCCAACTGATATTAATAATAATAATAGTTCATTTCGAACAAATTTGGTTGTACAGGACAACATATATCACGTCAAATAAAATAATATACCTACACTAAACATGCAACCACAAAATAACAAAATGAGATCAATAAAAAAATATATCGTCATATACATTTTCATTTTACATAATTAAGTTAGATATTGGAGACAATTTTCCAGAAATTTCTTTGCAAAAAAACTTCGAGTTGTTTAAAGGAGGGGAACCGCTTCAGCTTTTATATTTTTAATGTTTTATAAATAATTTAAAACTTGTGCACCAAAAAAATAGTCACCACCCTCCGCCTTCCACCAGTTCAGCAGTTGACATTCAAAAAGCTCTTCATAGAAAACGTCAAACGCCATGATAGGTCAAGCACTACCAATCGTTGATCTTGATGTCATAAGCCCTAATTTTCTTTGGCATGCTTTTTGAATGTCAACTGCTGAACTGGTAGAAGGAGAAGGGTGCCATGGTGACTATTTTTTTGGTGCACAAGTGTAAGTTTGACATTATTTATAAAACGTTAAAAATATAAAAGCTGAAGCTGTTCTGGCTTCCTGTGAAAAAAATGTTTACAAATTTTTTGTCGACAATGCATATTATAAAATAGATTCCTTAACTAATTAATCATGCAATTACAAAAGTGTTGAAATATAAGGATTTTTTGCCAGCAAATAAATATGTTTTCTGTGTCATATAAATAATAGTGTGGCATAATATATAATTATTAAATCTGTTAAACATATTTAATTTTACTATTTTCCGGTTCAAATCCCGAATTCAGCAGACTTTTTGTGACTTGGGATGGGTGTGGCTGGCTACTAGATGAAAGAAATGGTATGAAGAAGGCAGCTTTTTACGGCTGTCTATACTCTGCTGGGGTGATTAAGACCGTGAATGTTGTGTAAACAACATATTATGTGCCCCACTTTGAAATGGTACTTAATGGGGTACTGACCGGTATTTGAGTTAGCAATACTAGTAAAAAGTACTGTAAATTCTATGAAGAACGAGCCCTATTAGAGCATTCTACGACAAAATTTGCTGATTTTACATGAATTTTTAACACTTTTTTTGATGACGTCATAGCATTGAATCTTAAATGGGAAAATGCATCAGTTAACATTGCTAAAATGAAAAGTTATTGAGGTAGGAATTTGAAACCTTCATTATCGTGATTCTAGCACCTAAAAACCTTGCAAATTAAGGTTTGGTTACATTTCAATACTAAATATGGGATTTGGCAATGTTAACTGATCTATTTTCCCATTTAAGATTCAATGCTATGACGTTATTTTTGAGAGGTTTCAAAAATTCATATAAAATCAGGAAATTGTCATAGATTGCTGTAATAGGGCTTGTTCTTCATGAAATTCTCGTGCCTTTTGAAATGTTGACAGAAACTTGATTTTTTTTTTTTTTTTTTTTTTGTCAGTACTCCATTGTCTGGCATGCAGACTGGATATTAGGAGCCCCAGAGAGCACTGTGAACAATGTTGAAAAACAAGTTTCACCATTGGTAACCAACCAACCAATAACTTGAGGAGATTAGAGATGTTTGATATTATGCATGGATAAATTATGCCTATTTCCTCCATGATATTATGATATTTGTTTGATTTTTATACTTATTGTAATTGTTTATATTTAATTGATAACTATGTTTACATTTTGTACTTAATTTTAGTTATTGAGAGAGAAGATAAGAATAATTATGGTGTATAAATTTGAATGTTGTATGTATCTGTATTTTTTTACTGACTCATTCTACACATATGTAATATGTCAACGAATGTTCTATTCTACTTTACTTTATAAATTGGATGAAAAATCATGCAGTTTAAAGTTTTACTGGTAGCTCTATTATAATATATGTGACATGCAGTATGATGTGTTTAGCACTTTTTTTTAATTATATCGTTTTGCTTCATGTACAAACATAAGGCTAATCTGACTTCTTAATAAATTTTACTCCATTTTTATTAATTGAAAAAATATATCTCTAATTCATGCTTTTAACTCTCTGAATCTTCAATTTTTGTATATATCAGATTTATTATACATATTAAACTAATAAAATGATAAAAATATAAAAGATGAAGTCATTTGCCTCCTTTATCTAAGGGTAAGATAACATGAAACATAGATTGTTGTAGTCCCATTTGATTAACATTTAAACCTTAGGAATTTCGTAATAATTCTGAATTTTTTTTTAGAGACGGTTCTTAGCACCAAAAATATGTAGACAAAATTTCAAAACAATCGGATGATCCAATTTTTTTAATTAATTTTTTAAATTTTCAGTATAGGGCTTTCCCATGGAGACCCAAACTTAGAAATTAATTTTAAAAAATTGGATCGTCCGATTGGTTTGAAAAATTTTCCACATTTTTTTGGTGCTAAGAACTTTCTCTAAAAAAAATTCAGAATCATTATGAGATTGCAAAGGTTTACATGTTAATCAAATGGGACTACAAGAATCGATGTTTCGTGTAATGTTATTCTTAATGGAACGGTTGATTTTTTTGTTCATGTAAATTAATTTTCTGATCTTCAACCCTATAATTATAAAATAAAGATGTGTGCTATTTTTCACTGAGGTGTTTTTTTTTATAATTATAAGAAAATAAATTTAGGAGAGGAAGTTTTGAATAAAGAAAAACAATGGAGTATCTACCTCATATTTCTTTACTTTAAAAATGGATAGAGGGTGCAAAGTTATGCTACCCTGATTTTTTCAGATTTTTTACAGACCGGGAACTATTTTTAAAAAATAATTGAAAGTCTTTTTTGTGACATCACGAGGCGGCAATTCCTTTCCTTAAGGAGCGGCGTCTCGTGACCTCATGAAAAGGACATTCAATATTTTTTTTAAAAATAGTTCCCGGTGTCAAAAAAAAATCTGAAAAAAATCAGGGTAGCATAACTTTGCACCCTCTATCCATTTCTGCAATAAAAAATTGAGGTTGATACTCCATTGAGAAGTCGGTTTCTTTCATTGACTTTAAGGGAAAGTTAACACGCTCAATGTTAAAAAAAAAAAAAATCCACAGGTGAAAATTACGAAAAAAAAAAATGTTCTCTTCTATATCCCATATCAGTGGCTAAAATATCAGATTTACAAAAACTAGCTTGAATTTATTTACCTGATATATATACAGTAAATATATATATATATATATATATATATATATATATATATATATATATATATATATATATATATATATATATATATATATATATATATATATATATATATATTATATATATTATTATTATTATTATTATTATTTTAATCAAACCCTAATTGGGTACGTCTATTTACTATTTACATACTACTTTGAAACGCCGAACCTTCCGAAACCCTAACTTGGGCGTTTCGCGGGCTCTTCCGGAACGGGGTCGGCCACGGCCTTGCAATTCCATCCCGGCATTTGCCTGCGACTGAGGGAAACGTGGAAACCTCAGCCAGGATGCCATGGACGCTACAGCTTTTGTCAATGAACCGGAAGTGCAATGGTCCAAAGCCAGGGGAACCACATAGTGGAAAAGCACAACGATATACCCCTGGGTGAGAAACGTGTTTGTTGTTGAAAATGATCACCCATCCAACTACTAACCATGCTCGGCTTTGCTTGACTTCGGTAATCTGACGAGACTTGGTCAAGCGCATTGCGCCACACCTCCCGAATTTAATTTAATTTACCGAATTTCTAAGCTAGTCCATGGGAAGAATATTGGATGTTAATTCATTGATGTATCCACAAAATATTTTTCATATAGATTTTCTTGAAATTCAGAACGTTTTTATAAATTGCAGGCTAGTAGTATACATAATCTATAAATCTCTATTATTCTTAATAAAAAGTGAATTTGAAAAACATCAGAAAATGAAAAAGCCTGAAAGTTATGCTACATTTGTTACGTTGAAGTGCAACAATTTGTCTACTTAACAGGCGTTTAGGGTCCTCGAATCTAATCAAATATGAAAAAAAAAAAAAAAAAAAAAAATATGTTGTTTGTTCAATAAAAAATTATATTATTTTGACATAAAACCTGTGAAATCAGTGAAATCCTATGCGGCGGCAAATTCGTCTCAAATCGTGTTGTGTTAATTTAGTTAATTACGATGCTCTTTTTCTTTTAATCGCCAAACATGGCCGCCAGAATGGATGTTACAGCAAGTGCGCGCTTTATTCACGTTGCGTCACAGGCTGGAAATCGCTCATGAAAATCCACCTTAAACTATAATCTTTATTACCTCGAAAACAAATCCTATTTCCTCTTCGCTTAGAAGTGAGGAAAATGGAGACAATAATATTTCTAAAATTTTATCCTTAAGAATTAAGAGGAAAAGGGTCGTAATCTCGTTTTTTTTTTCCTCTAAAATGTTGCAAAATAGAAGGACAAAAGAGGAGAGCTTATTAACAGCGAATAAAAGATGAAATTTATTTCAACGTGGGCTGATTAATATTTGAAATTTTGAGACATGATTGTATTGATAACCTTTTTTTAATGTCATATGACATAAATGATATCATTTTGTAGTTTTTATTTGGAAATAAATGTATTTCTTAGGCAACTAAAACCGTGTATCATTTACATAACTACCCATATCTTGAATTATTATTTAATATGACACAAGTTGAAAGTGACGATTACACCCCTTATTCATGCAGTCATAAGATAACATACCCGCGTAAACCACAACGAAACTTTAAAAAATAATCAACATATTATACTATTGGAGCAACTTGATAATAATTATTTTAATTTCTTAGTATTTTAATGGTTTTAATTTATTGTAGAGAGCATTCTTTTTTTAAATTCACGTAACTATTGTATCAAATTCGACAGTTCTCATCAAGATCTTTTTCTTTTGACGTCTGCATTCTTGGTCTTTCTGCATATAGAGATTTGATATACCTGTTCTCCCAATCTCTCTCTCTTTCTCTCTCTCTCTCTCTCTCTCTCTCTCTCTCTCTGTCTCTCTCAGAAATATATTTTACTAAAGTTTTATTCAATTCAGTCTGATAAAATCAAATATTGTATAGCTGTGTCTTTTTTTATTCCATTGCTGTAGGAAATTACTAATTAAATTGAACATAATGAGTTACAGAAGTGCTTTAAATATTTTTTATCTTCGTGTTTTTATAGCTGACAATTAAAATGTATAATTACTGTAACTTTCATGTGCTTCAATGCTGGGGAATGTCAAGTCGAGTATTCTTTTTCTCTCTCCTGCTGTGGTGCTATTTTGTTCTGGTAAGTCCCTAGTTTAAAATTTCCATCTTCAACTCATCCTTTACACGTCTAAACCTAATCTTTTTACCTGTAAAACATATCTTATTTCCTCTTCGCTCAAAGTGAGGATGAAATGAAGACAATATTTCTAACATCTTATGCTCAAGAACAAGGAAAAAATACGTAATCTCGTATTTTTCCCTCTTTTCCTCAGAAATAGTGCAAAATAAGAGGGCAAAAGACGAAAAGAGAGCTTAATAGTGAATAAAATTATATAATTATTATTTAAAAAAAAGAAAAAATTTAATTAAACTCGGGATCATATTCTTTACGATGAAAATTAATTCAAAATATGTAACTGAATGTAGTGTTCTTTCAAAATCCCAGGGTTTCAATGAATGTAACTTTTTATCCACTTGTAACAGCTCTACTGCACAATTTACGATATAAGACGATTATTCTCATTTACATTTATGAGCATAAAATGTTAGAAAAATTATCCTCTTTTTCATCCTCACTTAGAGCGAAGATACGATATAATGTATTTTTGCGGAAAAAATGTAAAAAATTTAGGAATTTTTTTTTTAGAGACAGTTCTAAGCACCAAAAAAAAATGTGGAAAAATTTCAAATTAATCGGACGATTCAATTTTTTTAAATGATTTTTTTAAATTTTCAGTATAGGCCGGGCTTTCCCATGGAGATCTAAACTAAGAAATTAAATTTAAAAAACTGGATCGTCCGATTATTTTGAAAATTTTTCCATATTTTTTTGGTGCCAAGAACTGTCTCTCAAAAAAATTCCGAATCATTATGAGGTTGCTAAAGTTTACATGTTAATCAAATGGGACGACAACTATCGATTGTTCGTGTTATCTTACCCTTAAAACGTGTAAAAGATGAGTTGAAGATGTAATTTTTTAACTAGAGTTACCAGTAATTTTACCAGTTCATGCGTGTTCATGTTAAATAATAAAAAATAGATTATTATTTGCAAATTTCATGATGAGTCTTATATGACTTAATATGTACATATCTTTCACTTATTATTTATGTTTCTAAATTTAAATTACAGTATTTTTAAAATATTTTTCATACTACACAAAATAATTGGATAGTTTCTTTCAGGTATTATCGACTGATTTGTTTCGCAAAGATCATGAAAGTAAGTTAAAATGAAGTATAATCATTTCTCCTGCATGTCTGTAAAAAAAAGTGAATTAGTATTTAATTATAGAAGATGTTGTGCAAACAAACAATTTGCATCCTACACAATTGGATTATTTTCATTCTTATATATGAAATTAATGCATCAGTTCATTATATATATATATATATATATATATATATATATATATATATATATATATATATATAATTGATTGATTTATTATTTATTGTAACATTATCATATTTTTGCACATAAATTATTTTAATTATTTAGCAATTTTTAACATGTATTATAATGTTCAATCTTTCTATATAAAAAAAATAATAAAGATTATATTTTAAAATCTCAGTTATTGTCATTAATAAAATCAATTTACATTTAATTCAAGAATTTAGGGTAAGATAACGCCACCAATGAAAGTTCAAAATCCCTCGCACGAAAATTATGAAAACAAAAAATTAAAATGTTCTCCTCTACATCCCCTATCAGTATAAGCTAAAATATAATGTATACAAATTCGAGTTTTATAGTTTTTGAGTAATTCATTTTTAAAGTTGACTAATTTAACATGGAAGTTTTATTTCTCCATGTTAAATTAGTCAATTTTAAAAATTCATATCTCAAAAACTAGCTCGAATTTGTATACATTATATTTTAGCTACTCTTAGGGGGTTTAGTGGAGAACATTATATTTATTTTTTTTTTTTTTCATAATTTTCATGTGAGGGATTTTTTTTTAACATTGGTGGGTTTATCTTACCCTTTAAATTATTTGAATAACAGAATGTTTTTTTAGTAGCAAAATTTAAATATAACAACACAAAATATTCAAATTGTTTGGCTCATTGTTTTAAACCAAGTTAATTTCCCGTAATAATCGAATGTGTAGTGTATTTCTATCATCATTTTATAACAAATTAATAAAAAACGTGTAATTAAAATTACATTTGCTCCATGGCTCATGAAAAAAAAGAGTGCGGCTTCCGGTTAAAATTAATGAAGATTTTCTACACGTGCCTTAAACATGCTGTCATATATTATAATATTTATAATATATACTTCCTGTATGCTTGTAACATGATTCAATTACCATACGAATAAATAATTTAAAATTTATCTATATAATTAAGTTCTTGTTGTATTTCTTACTTCACTTAGCAGTAAACAATCCTCTAATTAACAAAAATGTATATGCTCTATTTTTAACTGTATATTATTATTTAATTTTTTTAAAATATTATAATATAATATCGTACAACACTTAAGTAAATTATAAAGTTCGTTTTTAGGAAAGAAATCACTTACGAAGTTGATTTTCTTTTTATAAATTTGTCCGAAAGTATTTAATTGACAACTATATATATATTTATGATGTTGTCATTTCTGTAATATTATGCTGTGACTACTGACAGAGCATTTACATGATTTTACAATATTAAACAGCCAATCTATCCTCGCCGGACGTATATACGTAGTTCCAGCAGTTACCACTAGGTTCGCACTAACTTTATGACGCCAAATTGACACGTGAGACACGTCAATTGGTGTCATAAAGTTACTGCGAACCTAGTGGTAACTGTTAAAATTATGTAAATGCTCTGTCAGCAGCCACAGCATAATTTTACAGCAATGACAACACCATAGTTAGTTGTCAAATACTTTCGGACAAATATAAAAAAAACATTTCAATTTCGTACGTAATTTTCTTTCCTAAAAATTTGATAATTTTTGTGATTCTCCCCATGCCATAGGTATTGCCGTATCCTCGATGCAAAGAGCAAAATTTTCAGACGTCTGCGCCATATCTTGGTCCTTTATGTCCTCTATAAAGACAACAAAATCTGATGAAGCACCAATCATTTTCTTTCTTCCAGGTCACGTGGTTCGGCGCTCGACGCACCTCTTGGTGGTGCGGCCCCGCCTCATCAGGTGTTGCGGAAAGTTGCGTTGCTTGGGGCCAAATCATCGCACCGTCCCGAGACACAAGAAAGGGACCACCCGCAAGGAGAGCACGATCTTCATTCCCACCTCCAGCTCATCCTTCATTCAGACTACTGGCTCCCAGGTCAGTGACCTTCGGAGACTTTAAAGGAGGGGAACCGTTCCAGTTTTTATATTTTTAACGTTTTATAAATAATGTCAAACTTACTTCTGCACCAAAAAAAAAGTCACCACCCTCCGCTTTCTACCAGTTTAGCACTTGAAATTCAAAATGCGCGCCAAAGAAAATTGGGGCTTATGACTTCAAGATTAACGATTGGTTGCACTTGACCTATCATGGCGCTTGACGTCATAAGCCCCAATTTTCTTTGGCGCGCTTTTTGAATGTCAACTGCTAAACTGGTGGAAGGCGGAGGGTACGTAGTTGATATTTTTTTGGTTCACAAGTAAAAGCGGATTCAGATGGCGACAACGGCGATGCGACGCGATTTTGACATAAAAGATGTGAAATCCTATGCGGTGGTGAATTCGCCGGGAATCGCGTTAATTACGATGCTCTTTTTCTTTTATTTGCCAAATATGGCCGTCAATGGATGTTAGAGCAAGTGCGCATCAAGTTTTACATCATTTATAAAACGATAAAAATAAAAAAGCTGAAGCGGTTCCTCTCCTTTATTGCGGGATGTTAAAATGAATATAAATAATTACATTTAAAGTCTATTCATATATAACTGCGCATTCGATTCACGAATCCATTATGAGACGAAACTTTTGTACATGCAGGGAACATAGAAGGATCATCAAATAATATAATATTATTTTGTGATTTTGTATTTATTATTTTTATTAACAAAACTATTGTATATAAATAATAAATTTCTGAAAATATATATTAAAATACTCAGATATTCTTTCAATGGTGAAACTGCATGAAAATATTAATGCATATATAATTCATCTTTGAAATATTTATTTTAATGACATATTAAATTATTTCCAGAATTTAAATAATAAAAATGTTTTTTAAAGTAAATAAATTTATTGGAATTCTTTTAGAATACACCAAACAGATATTATATTAAATACCTGAATTTATAATTACAATTATTAATAATTATTTAATATTATTATAAATTAATATAATAAAATAGTTTAAAATTATTTTAAAATATAGACTAATAACCTGAACTTTAAAATGTTTTTTTAAATGTGTATTATTATCTTTTTTGCATTCTTACAAAACAGTGTTATATTAATACATAGTTAAATAAAATATTTTTCTACAAAATGAAAACAGGAAAAAAATCATATTTTAATTCAAAACAAGATGGTTAAGTATAATAATTTACACTACGACTGAGATACAAATGTATTAACTTTATTGTTATAAAAATTATTATATTACGTTATCGTATAATTGCAGGGCTCTACTGCATCTGATGAGCTACAAGCCTGGACCACAAAGCCGCAACTAAATTTGCACGTCAAATTTAATACAACGTTTTCCAAGCCTGGCACAAAACTTTCTCACCGACCTTGGAAAACTAAGGAATCACATACGTTTACCACGGAAATTGCTTCGTCGAATAATCATTCTGGCAAAACTTCAAATATCACAACATTTGCTCCAACCAAGATTCTGTTTACAAAAAAAAGAATATCGTTCTCTCCTTCTGTAACATATTCATTTAATATAACTACAAGCAATACAATTCCAAACAGCAAAGGGACCAAATCACGGGGAGCAACAAAAACCACGCCCAGCACTTTGAAAATCAGTTTTGCAATGCTCACAACAAAAAGTAGCACTTCCGTAATGACTAATGCTACAACTTACCGCATACAGAGTGATACCAAGTCTAAAATTCAGACGACAATATTTGAAATAATGTCTAAAAATAATGGAACAAAATCTCCAAATTTAACAATTGAACGTTATGAACAATATACTACTGTTGCAAATACAATACGTCAATTTATTACAAAAACAACCCCTATTTCAATTGCTGATTTAAACACCTCTCCATTAAATAATATGATAGCACATACAACATCGCGTAAGGCCAATATTTTAACAGAAACAATTGCTTCCACCAGCTCAAGTACTGCACAAACTACATTACATGTAACTCAAAGTAAAAGTAGATTTTTAGTAACGGCTACTCCTACAACGGTTATAGAAATAACGACTGTAGTATATTCAACAACTATTCCTACTACAAGAACAATAAAAACTACAACAAAAACGAACATAGTATTTTCAACAACAAGCACATGTCCTACCACTATAACTACAACATTTTCAACAACTAAAACAGTTAAAATAACAACTAGAACGACAGAAATAACCGACGTTACAGAACCAAATAAATCTTTCCCTTTCCCTCTCGCTGGGTTAGAGGCATTGATTGATATGATATTTCATCCTATTACATCTCCTACCGCCCAATCTACCACTCAATTAACAACCACCACTACAATTAAAACTACAACCATGTTGAAACCAGTCACAGGTACTTTAACGTCAAGTGCTATAACGTATGAAAAGGCTGCACAATTGAAAGAAATTTCTATTAAATTTACAACTGATGAAATATCAGCCACATATGAAAGTATAACATCAACATATACAGATGAAGCAAGCTCCATATTGTTTACTGAAATACAAGAAAGTACCACAATATTTACATTATGGGGGTCTGATGAACCTGTTAAACTGCCAATTTTAAGCAGTACATCTGACAAAACTGCCCAAATTTTAAGTAGTATATCTGACAACACTGCACAAATTTCAACTACAATTTTATTGTCTTCAGATACAACTACAGAACGAGTTACAACTAGCCATAATTCTGGAACTGAAACTTCTACTATAACAACTATCGTGATAAAATTTAGTTCTAATCTAGAAGTTTCAAGCACTTTAGAATCAAGCTCTACAGAGAATTCATATGAAATGACTTCGTCTGGAACAACAACCAATACTCCTTCAGAAAGAACTGTAATCTCATTCATAACATCTCCAACATTTTCACAATCAAGTAATAATGTCTATTCTTATGAAGCAGAATCATCTGTACATTTTAATTCAGCTTCTTCTTTCGTCACTTCACAAGAAATATCATCCAGTTCTATAGTTGAACTTACAACAATTGTATCAGTTAACAATCCACCAACACAAAGTACTGACTCAACAGTAATTGCATTTACTAGTATGACACATTTAAGTAATACACAAACAAATAAAATAATTATAATAAAATTCAGCACTGAGAGCTCTATTATCCCAACTACAACAGAGATAACTCTATCTAAAGTTATGGAAACCAAGATTCTTGTTAAAAGTACAATTCCTTACATTCACTACCTGATGACAATACCTCAATGGATGATAACAGCGAAGTTTGACTTAACACAAAAAACCACAACTACTGCGATGAATCAGACAGCGATTATCCAAACTACAACTCCTTCAATGAAGCTGAATACATACAAATCTGTAGTATTTTTAAAAGAATTAATATCAACTACAAAAACACCAGCTACAACAGCTAATTGGATATTTTTTACTTTTATGAACGTTGAATATAGCGGTTCATTTGGTACTCTAACAACAAAATCAACAGAATCAACAACAGAAACATCAATAATCACACCTACTACAACAATTAAAAAGACATTTTTACCTTTTATAAATTTTGCAGTTGGTGCACCATTTGGTGCTCCAACAACAGTATCAACAACGGTATCATCAATAATAATAACCACAACTGCTAAAACAATTAATGGGACATTTGTACCGTTTAAGAATATTGCAGTTGGTACCCCAGTTGATGTAGTAAACCCATTTCTTGAATTTACAAATATGACAGATTCAAATACTACACAATCAAATGAATTCACTATAGTAAAATTCAGTTTGACATCCAACATGGATTCAAGCACAGAAGATAGTGCTAACCTAATTTCTACAAATGATGCATCTGATATGACCACTCTCTCCTCAGTTACGGCAACAACGACGCCACCTGCTAAGAAGAACACAACGGATGTCACGAATTTTTTAATGCGAGTTCCATCAGAAGCTTTACTTTGGCTCAACGTTTTTAACCCCCTCTCAAATACCACAGCTACCGAGAAATTTGCTAGCTTTGTTAACAATGCAGTTGTTGGTACCACTTATCCTGATCTGACAACAATGAGCACTGTCATTAACAATGTAACAGCTACTGCAGTAAGTATGCTGGACACAATAATTAACACACCATTTCCATTAATAAACGTAGAGAGATCAAATTCTGTTACATTAATTTCAGTTACCACACATGACACCATGCAAAATTCAAAAATAGCAACCACAAGTGCAATAATTGAAGCAGCAACAAGTCCTTTAATAGCTGTAGAAACGACCCTAGCTTCAAAAATAATTTGTTTTACGACACCCTCCATTATTGACACGGTAGACTCGACTACGATTTTTCCCATTAACATTACTGCGATAGATATCAGGTCATCAATGGACACTACAAAAACAAATGAAACCATCATAAAAAGTTTCAGCTCAAAGAGTCTTGCATCCGAGGTTACTACCACTTCAACAATTTCTGGTAAAAGAAAAGCTCTGCATTTTTTAATGTCACTACCACCAGAATTGATACCGCGTATTCAAAATTTCAAGACCTGTTTGCCTGGCTCCAATACATTGCTTAGCACAGTAACTGAACTTACAACAACGGGTTCTAGCATGGTTATGGCAGATAATAACAATTTAAATGTAAATATGATAGTTGGTACAATTACTATAATATCATCTGTGTTCTCAGAACTCACAAGTATAGAAAGCCCAGTCATAACGACCACAATAACTGAAATGGTGTCAACACTTTTAACAACGACAACCCCAATATCAACAATCGTTGCTTTTACGTCCCCTAATTTGTCAACACTTGTAATTTTGACAACCGCAATGTCAAGAATCGTTGACTTTACGGCCTCCACTTTGTCAACATCTTTAATAACGACAACCTCAATGTCAACAATTGTTGATTTTACTGCCCTCACTTTGTCAACACCTTTAAAAACGACAACCTATATGTCAACAATTGTTGATTTTACGGCTTTCACTTTGTCAACATCTTTAATAACGACAACCTCAATGTCAACATTAGTTGGTTTTGCTGACCCCACTTTGTCAATACCTTTAATAACGACAACCCAAATGTCAACAATCGTTGATATTACGGCCCCCACATTTTTAACATCTTTAATAACGACAATCCCAATGTCAACAATCGTTGCTTTTAAGGCCCCCACTTTGTCAACACCTTTAATAACGACAACCCCAATGTCAACAATCGTTGCTTTTACAGACCCCACTTTGTCAACACCTTTAATAACGACAACCCCAATGTCAACAATCGTTGCTTTTACAGACCCCACTTTCACAATTAATGACATAGATAGCACCACTATGACACCCACAGATATCATAACTACGATATCTCCTCTTAGCTTAACTGAAATTTCTTTAACATCAACAATCTTTGGTACAGTAACCACACCAGCTTCAACAGTCAAAATTACTTTTGTTCCTTTTATGAATTTTGGATTCGGTGCACCAATTACCGGTTTAATATCAACAGGATCAACAACAATAACAGAATCAACTAGTACAACAACAGAAAAAACAACAACAATGAACACACCTGCTACAACAAATAAAAGAACATTTGCACCTTTTATGAATTTTGGATTTGGTGCACCATATACTGGTGTAATATCAACAGGATTAACAACAATAACAACAATGAGCACACCTGCTACAACAATTAAAAGGACATTTGCACCTGTTATGAATTTTGGATTTGGTGCCCCACTTGTTAATTTAGTGTCAATATTAACAACAACAAAACCTAGAACAACTACAACAACAATTTCATTCACTGTTACAGCTGAATCTAATTTCTCCACTGTTATTTCAAATACATCTGCCACCACATCAGACACATCAACAAAACCATCAATAATTACTGCAACAATCGAGTCCCCCCTTTATTCTACGGACACCACCACAAGCTCACCAACAATGGATCCAAGTTTCAATTTAACAATAATTGTAACAAACACAACAAAGAATTATATTTTGGAGAGCGTTGTAAATTCAACATTACTCTCGACTGTTACCTCAAATACTGAAATGAAACAATCTACAACGTCAGATATTTTACTATCGCTAAATGTAACGATAGCTGAAACAATTGATTCTACGCTAACTGTCCCAAAAATCACAGAGGATAATTTTGTTAGCTCAAATCTCTTAGTAATTACCTTGTCTACTTTAACGCTTGAATCTCGAGTTATTACAAATTTACAAGGCAGTTCTAATGTAGATTTTACGTCTTCTTACACTGTAGATTCTACATTAATTATTTCTACATCTACGACAGTTCCCTTAAACTCAATTGTATCAACTGATGCTACCCAAAGATCTTTTACATCAATGATGAGCTTGTGTTATGATTAATAATAAATCAATATTTAATGTAATTTTGAAACAAAGATAAAACTATTTATGTTGTCACACTTATAAAAATATATGAAATCAAATCTGACGATTGTTATTTACATTTGTTTTAACATTTTCTTTTACTTTTTTTATATAATCGAAATTTTTACTATTGACGCGGCAACAGAAAAATAACCTAACTCCATTGCGAAGTTAAAATGTAGTTAGGTTATGATAACATGCTTGCTCTTCTATGATCCTAACTCCATTTTTACTTATGGAGTTAGAATATTTTTCTGCTAGACGTTGTTAGATTTTTGTTAATAATTTATAACATTTACAATAATATAATAAAAGTAATAAAGCTCAGTCACTAAAAGAAAATAAATACGTTATAATAATAATTATAATATTACAATGTATTTTTCCTAATACAAGTGACTTGATTAAAATTTTATTAATAATATTTGTATGTTATTATAATTAATGTATTAATGTTGATTTTTTTGGGGATTCTATTAAAAATCGCATTACTATAAAGCAAACAATTATTATTGAATATATTCATTACATTTAGACGGATAGGTAAAAAAAATCTTATACATCTTACTAATTGAGATTTTCGACATTAATAAATTTGTGCAGTTAGTTGTACCATAATAGACTATATAAATCATAAATTTTATTGCCGCACAGAATTCATGTGATCAATTTTAATTTACTACATAGCGAAATGAATAAATTGGTAATGGACAACATACATGGAATTTTTTATTGCAGAAATAAAATAAATAGAGGGTACCAAATTATGATACTCTGAATTTTTTAAGAATTTTTTGAAACCCAGAACTATTTTTAAGTAATAAAAATAATTGAAAAGCAGCCACGCTGCCTGGAGGCGTCAATGCGTCTCGGTCCTATCCTTTTTATTAATGATTCAGGGGTGCCTACTTAACTTAGAGAATTTTCAATAATTATTTAAAAATAGTTTCGGGTTCAAAAAGTTCTGAAAAAATTCAGAGTAGCATAATTTGGTGCCTCTATTCATTATTGCAAAAAAAAATTCATAATTTCATTTATGTTTCCATTTTGAGTCTTTTGCTTCTTTTCTTTATAATTATTTTTTAAAATTTAGGAAAAACTATAAGATTTAAAAAAATAATAACAGTTAAAATTAAAAAGGATGACAATGGCTTAAATTAGTAATAATTTGATGAAATTAAATAAAAAAAATATCAAAAAATTAAAATTATTTTAATTCTTTTGGTGTTATATTATTTTGATTAATAAATTTAATAATAATAAAGTTAATGAATAATTAATGGTAAGGATTCAGCATTGTGACGTCACAAATAAATTTGAAACGTCACTGGAGAATTCAGGTAATATAGTTGTGACGTCACTGATGGTGTTATGACGTCACTGATGACGTGGAGCTCGGGTGGAACTTATTTTTCAATGATGGAGTCAATTAGCCAATCCCATATCTGGAAAACAGTAGAGTAACAGTAAAACGTTGGCCTTTGTACCATCTGCCCTGATGATAGTTTTCTGTGGTTTTTCATCATCACTCCCAGGTGAATGTCTGGGCAGTATATCCAACACACAATGCCACAGCTGCCTCCTTTCCTATCCTAGTATCCCACTGTTGTTATGTTTCAATGCATATATACACTAATAGCAGAATATGATGTAGTAATCTAACGTTGCAAAATAAAAAATAAATAAATTAATTAAAACATGATACGTACATTTTACATTTCAACAATGAGAAATTTATGCACCAGAAACCATATTATATTATCTATATATTAAATATATATCAAAATTAATCCCATTGTCAATGAACAACAATATTACGTCGTAGCGAATTATCTGCTAAACACAGTTTACTGATAGATAATTGTTGTATCTACTCGGTACACCTCGGAACGGCATGAATGCCCAGAGATACAGATCCAAAAACAGTTGGTAGGGATAAGAAGAGCAATCAGTAAATTGTTTAGAGATGTCCATGCACAAAAAGAGCTAACTTTAGTCGTGTCTAGAAGTATACAAACTGTTCACTCACGTCTCGCTCGAGCTGGACGATCTGTTTCTTGTCCGGAGGACGCTGCAATGACGTCATCAGCTGGCGAACCTGCGCGGCGAGCGAAGACAGCGTCTGCGCAGGATAAATTATTCACGATGGGGAATAGAGAGTGCGTTCGAATTCACGGGCCAGCCCGGGCTGGCCCGGGCTGGGTAAAATGGCGGTGACCTTGGTCGCCTGGTATGAAACGTCATAATTTCGTCATAATTAGTTCCCAGTCTGTCCGCTAGGTCTCAGGCGCACTGTAGAGTCCGCCCGCGTCAGCCTGGGCCAGCCAGGAAGTGACGTCATGAGAGGACGAAAAATGGCCGCCGGGCTGGCCCCACTTGACGACAAAAAACGCTTCAGCCCAGGCCAGCCCGGGCTGGCCCGTGAATTCGAACGCACTCAGAGTCTTCAAGTGAGAGCGCTCGCGATGCGCAATTGTTGTCGCTAATGTCTATGTTGCACTTGAAAATGAAGCAAAGTGTTTTTTTAACTTTTCTCGATTATAAATCAAGTAAAAAATATAAATTTTAAATTATCTACTGTATTTTTTAGTTTGGAACAAAGTTCCGCAAAGGAATGTTTCCTAAAAAATCTTATTCTTAGTGAAAAAAATGAATTGCTTTTTATTTTTTCTTACATATATTTAGATAGGATGGTGGGAACACCAAAAATTTAGCTGACTTGAAGCCTTTATTATTGGAACCATCTTTATAGAGGAGGGGGGTGCTATGGTTAATAAATATCTTGGGCAAATCAAAACATGAATACATTTTATAACATTATCATAATGCTTAATAACATATATATTACCCAGGTGTATATCCCATTTATTGTGTCTAATATACACTCAGCCAACCAATAATAAAATTAATTACATATTCCACAATTATTAACTTCTTCAAAGAGTTTGCATTAAGGTAGAGATAACACAGATCAGCTGGCCCAATGCTAAAAAAATCCCATTCATAAAAATTATGAAAAAGATGTAAAATGTTCTCCTCTACGTCCCCTATCAGTAAGTAAAATATCAGGTATACAAAAACGAGCTAGATTTCGAGTTATTTATTTTTAAATTAGAGAATTTTAAAAATTAATAACTCGAAAACTAGCTCGTTTTTGTATACCTGATTTTTTTACCTACTGATAGGGGATGTAGAGGAGAACATTTTAATTTTTTTTTTCATAATTTTTTTGAATGGGATTATTTTAGCATTGGGCCAGTTGATCGGTGTATTATCTTTACCCTAATGACCCTTTAACTTTTATCGCAAAACTTTCACAAAGTACGTCTTTGATTGTATTATTACGACATTTATGACCAATTGTAAATTGTACATTTACAATTTTACTCTAATTGTAGGCAGTAAACTTGTTAACGCTACCTCCTTATCTCTATCGCAACTATACTATATGTTGTGACAACTTTAGTGCTAGCAATTAAATATTTGCTTTTTCACACTGCACTGATTTTACTGGCAATTTGTGCTTTTTTTTATTTACTATCTTTTTATTAATAAGTGAAATTATTTTATATATAAATAAGTGTTAAAATTTGCAAAAAAATTTCAATTTGTCTCTTATTATCACAAAAGATTATTAATTATTAATTATTATATATTACATTTTAATTTTTTTTAAAATTCATTTATTTTTTATTATAAAAAAAGCACTTGAAGAAAAGTATAATAAGTGAATTCAAAAAAATATTCCATTTTAATTGTTGATATATTACTTCTGGAATAATTAAAAAAATTGAAAATCAAATCTTTATCATTGACATTAATTATAATGCATTGATCAGCAATATGTAATTATTTTTACAAAATAATAAAATTATTCTTATATTTAAAACATTTTCCAGTAGGTTTTTAAACGCCTCCCTTTCCAGTAGAGCGAGGCTTCAAGTATTCCCCGGCGGGAAATTTTTCTCCATAAGCCACCATGTTAGAAAATCTGAATTTTTTCTCAGTAACTTGAAAACATCTCCTACCCCCAATTTTTTTTTTACATAGGTTTAGATAGGACGGTGGGAACGCCGCAAAATCAGCTGACTTGAAGCCTCCATTAAAGTTAACATCATCATACATCCTCGCAGTGACTTATGACAGTCCTTGGTTCGCACCTTGTCGTCCACATCTCTGGCCAGCTGAACGGGAGATGACGTCACCAGGACAGACAACATCAGCGCCACCACCTGCAGCGGAGAATTAACGTACACCTCGGGACAGCACTAATGTTACCTCTAATAAAGAAATTGGGAATTTTGTGACGAGCGGTCTACAGTATAATTACAGGTTACGTGTAGTTCGACCATCTTTTGTTTTTTTAAACATGACCAGACATATATACGGCTAGACATGTTACAATGCTAGGTGCCATGGAGTGTAGAGGTAATCTAAGATCTGTTAGACTGTAGTTGTCTCCAAAATTTAAAGTTCCTCTATAGATTGCATGCAAACGTACACTCGTCGCCTTGAAAAAGTTTTTTCTGCAGCCTTGTTAATCACACTATGCTGTGTGTTATTCTTACGGGCATGAAAGGCTGCAAGAGGGAAATTTTCCGAGGCAATGAGTGTACATCCGAGTAAACAAACGGAGCAGGGGTAACGTTCGCGTTGTCCAGATGTGTATAGTTTTTTAATGGGAGATGTCTTTGCTTTAAAAGTTACATCATATATAAAATGCTTGAAAATGTTCAACCAGAGCTGGGAATAATTGCACGAAGCATTAGAACTATAGGTCACAAATTATATTTATTTTGCAATAAATCGATAATTAAAATAGTAATTTATAATAAAATTATTATTATATATTATGTATGTAATAACATGTGGGAAATATAATAAAATAAAAAAAAATGAATGAAATTATAAATAATTTAAAATTAATATCAATAACAATATTTTAATTGTAAATGAAAAAAGAAATTTAATAAACATTTGGTAGCATCACAATGGAGTATTGACCTCAAAATTTTTTATCGCAGAAATGGATAGAGCGTGCAAAGTTTTGCTCCCCTGATTTTTTCAGATTTTTTTGAGCCCGGGAACTATTTTTAAAAAATTATTGAAAGTTATTTTTGTGACGTCACGCGGCGGCAAGTCCTATCTTTTTCTTAAGGGGCGGCGTCTCGTGACGTCACAAGGAACTTTCAATAATTTTTAAAAATAGTTCCCGGGCTCTAAAAAATCTGAAAAAAAAATCAGGGTATAGCATAACTTTGCACGCTCTATCCATTTTTGCAATAAAAAAAATTTTGAGGTCAATACTCTATTGTATATTAGCATCAAAATTTATTAAACATCATGTTTGTATTTCATCTTGATAAGATATGTTAATTACATAATTATAAGCTCTGAATCACGAGCATTTGAAACACCTTGTTACTTTTAATGAAGTATATCTTTAAACAGGTTTTTTGCGATGAAAAAGAAAAAAAAATATAACTCCCATAAAAAAACTAATAAGTGTTATAATATACCTCCAATAAATTAAAAAAAAAATCATTATCGTTTTTTCAGTAATTTCAAAAGTGATAAGAAGTTAACCCTCCAATAAATAAAAATATATTGTCATATTTAAAATACAGTTATCTCGATTTATATTTAATTAGCTTGGTTATATAGCGACTAACAGTAAAGATAAAATTGCATAATAAAGATTGCATAATTTACAATTATATCGCTAGCACTTTCTACTGGAAATTATAACATGCATAATATCTTGCAACAATCTACATATATAATTATAACAGTCAATGACCATGAATATACGTATACTTAACACGACTTTGCTAGTGTATTATAGTCGGTATAAAATATTAGATAAAGAAACAAAGGAGTTAAGGTAGAGATAACGTCGATCAGCTGTTCGACGTAGGTCCCTGTGATTAACATGTAAACCTTAGCAAATTCACAAAAATTCTGAAATTTTCTGTAGGGGCAGATATTAAAATGCCTAAAAGACATAGAAAAAGTTTCAAAACAAATTAAAGAACCGATTTTTTTTTTAAAATTAAGTTTCTAGTTTGGCTCTCCATGCTGGGAAAAAGCCCTATGCTGAAAATTAAAAAAAATTGGCTCGTTAAATTATTTTGAAACTTTTGTCATAAATATCTGCCTCTCAAAAATTTTTAGAATTTTAGTGAATGTGCTATAAGGTTTACATGTTAATCAAAAGGAACCTATATACGTCGAACAGCTGATCTGCGTTATCTCTACCTTAAAAAAATTGTTTAACTATCCAGTACAGTTTTGTATTATATTATTTTTTGGAAATATTTCACTTTATATCACCATTATATTTTTTGCACAGAATATTTTTTTAAAAATACTTTTCGATAAGCTCAACTTTCTTATCACCGCGAACGTGACATTTTCTGTAAATATTCTTGGATGATAAAAAAAATGTAATATTTGCTAAGCTTGCAAAACTCCAATCATAAAACATATGAATGAACAGACAAACTCACCATGCAAAGAACTCGCATCTTCAATCACACAGACAGTACTGTACTGACTGAGAGTGAATGCGAATGTTTATAGCGAGTCAAGGTATGTAGCTTTGGCGAGATTACTTCAGAACTGAGCTGCATGTGTAGCGGCAATTAAATTGATCATTATTTACGTAATAATGGAGTATCGACCTCAATTTTTTTATTGCAGAAATGGATAGAGCGTGCAAAGTTATGTTAACCTGATTTTTTAAAGATTTTTTTTGAGACCGGGAACTATTTTTAAAAAATTATTAAATGTCCTTTTTGTGACGTCACGAGGCGGCATGTCCTATCATTTTCTTAAGGAGCGACGTCTCGTGACGTCACGAAAAGGACTTTCAATGATTTTTTAAAAAAAGTTCCCGGTCTAAAAAAAATCTAAAAAAAAATCAGGGTACCATAACTTTGCACCCTCTATCTATTTTTGCAATAAAAAAATTTGAGGTCGATACTCCATTAAATCGACGTGGTTTCTCTTATCAAATATTATCGTTCTATATAAATATTAGGTCAATGATTAAAATAAATAATAATAAACATTCCAAATTTAGGCAGAAGATATGAAGACACTATGAGGGGGATTCAAAAAGACTTATCCGCGAGACTTAGCCGGCGGATAACTTGTCCACGTTCTAGTCTGGATAACCTAAATACTTAGCCGCGCGGACAAGTATAAGGCTGGACAAGGGTTTGGATACGTCGGTCTGGACAAAAGTCATTTGGCCAAGCCTGTTGGCTAAAGTCCCGCGGACAACTAACCGCGCGGCTAAGTCTCGTGGACAAATCTCCCACCTGGATAAGGTTTTTAATTACGCCGCCATCTTGGATTACGTGTTAAATACGATGATAATTGGACCGCCATATATCGTGATTTTATATTATATTACATAAACATTGTGTTTCAAATTAATGTCATTTCAATCTTATTATTATTGGGGTGACATGGTTTAAAATTTTTGGCGCTTTTAACATTTTTTGTTATATTTCTCTAATTTCCCGTTCTGTGCGAGGCGCTGGTGGCATAATAATAAATTCATCGAGCCTCGCTGAATAACCCACGTTTTTTTTTTCAATAAATTTATACCTTATACCCAATATTTGGATAAAATAATGGGTTTTTATTATCATATGATAATACTCTATTAAAATTAATGACGGTACGTGAAATATCCATTAGAAAATTGCTTATTTTGACGACATTTGAGGGCTTGATTTCAACCTCCTTGATTTTATTTCATTTTCTGTTTGCCTCATTTACTTATTTTTAACATACAGGAGTTCATACTCCTTAATTAAATGCTACCAGACTAATTATTAACTTAAAAAGAGCTTTATTTTTAATAACTGTTCGTGTTTAAATGTAAAAGTATCAAAAATTCGCAGATGAAGTAACAGAAAATTACAGATGAATGGTATCATATCATAGAGCTATCATAACTCGTCAAATTAAGCAATCTAACGTTAGATATTTCACTTACCTTTATGAAATGTCATAGAGTAGTGTATTCTTGGGCTGGCCTTGTGCAATTATAGACACAAATATCAGGTATTAATCGTCTAATTATTGAAAAATGAGCATAACAAAATGTGTGCCAACAAATTAAGAGGGCGGGGCTTGCTGATGATATAGAAAAGGGGGAGCGGGGGGAGGTATAAGCGCTAAATGTTTGAAACTAATTTTCCTATGTCTTATGCAAACTACACAAATTGATATTTAATCAAATTTGAACACAGTTGTTTAATAAATTAGCAATGAATCATCATATATGTAGATCCAATTACCTCCATATTTAACACGTAATTCAAGATGGCGGCGTAATTAAAAACCTTATCCAGGTGGGAGATTTGTCCACGAGACTTAGCCGCGCGGTTAGTTGTCCGCAGGACTTTAGCCAACAGGCTTGGCCAAATGACTTTTGTCCAGACCGACGTATCCAAACCCTTGTCTAGCCTTATACTTGTCCGCGCGGCTAAGTATTTAGGTTATCCAGACTAGAACGTGGACAAGTTATCCGCCGGCCAAGTCTCGCGGATAAGTCTTTTTGAATCCCCCTCTATAAATCTAACGATGGATGGGTGACCGTTCTATGTAAAAATCACTTTGCTTCCTCCCTGGGGTAAATTCATCTCGCTTTCCACCGAGTGCAGTGATGTATTTGTGTGTGATTCCCCAGACTTTGGACATCACTTTGGTCCATTAATAAAAAGTAAAGGTGTCCGTCATGACTGAGGTTTTCCACGGTTCCCTCAGTCTCACCTCAGCGAATGTTGGGACGCGTAACAGTCCGTGGCCACCATCCCTTCCCTATCTTATCCGTATACATTACCCCGCCGCAAACTGTAAGCTCTTAGGGGTGTATCCTTGTAAAAAAAAAAATAAAAAAAAAATCAATGTGCATACTTTACATGTTAAAGATCGCTATGTTCTTATATTTATTTGAGAGTGTCGTATTTTGTGAACCCATTTTTTAATCAAATTTAAAACAATGATGATTTCATATCATGCAGTTACTTTACCTACAAAAGAACCAAAGTTACTGTCATTTTAACATGATTGTATAGTATTATTTTTCTATAACATAATATAACCAAAAAATCATTATTTCAACAGAAAATTGCTTTGGTTATATTAAGGAAAAAAAAAATATATACAATCATGTTAAAATAGCAGCAATTTTACTTTGGTTTTTTGGTAGGTACCCGAGTTGAAATAAATATCGTCTTTCATTTTCGCTCTCAAGCTCTCCTCTCGTGTTTTATCCTCTTATTTTGCACCATTTTAGAGGAAAAAAGAGGTGAAAAAGAAGAGATTACGTCTTTTTTCCTCTTCTTGAACATAAAATGTTAGAAATATGGTCTTCATTTCATCCTCGCTTTGAGCGAAGAGGAAATAAGATGTGTTTTAGAGGTAAAAAGATTAGGTTTAGACGTGTAAAGGATGAGTTGAAGACGTAATTTTTCAACTAGGGTACCTATACAAACAATGAGGTGAATAAAACTGAATCTGCAAAATAATCAACATTATTGTCATAATTTGTTTAAATTTGATAAAAAAAAAATACTCTGAATATAATAAAAGTAATGAAAATAAAATCTTTTAAACGTTGTCTATATTATATTGTTTCATGCAAATAAATTTATAATAAGTGTAAAATATTATATAACACTAATTACTAATTATTAATTAATAATGCTAGTAACATTTTATTCTTAAATATTGATTTGATAATACAAGTTATTAAACAGCACTATTACACAATTAGTATATCAATTTAATATGGTAAATATTATATATAATATTAAGCATGCTTCTATGACAATTCCTTCCATGGATAACAAAGAAAGAGTCATCATAGAAGGTTCAGTAGCCAGTTCAATAGACTCCTGACGACGAGCTGGTTCCATTGGACTGGCTACTGAACCTTCTATGACAATTCCTTCCATGGATAACAAAGAAAGAGTCATCATAGAAGGTTCACTAGCCAGTTTAATAGACTCCTGACGACGAGCTGGTTCCATTGGACTGGCTACTGAACCTTCTATGACAATTCCTTCCATGGATAACAAAGAAAGAGTCATCATAGAAGGTTCAATAGCCAGTTCAATAGACTCCTGACGACGAGCTGGTTCCATTGGACTGGCTACTGAACCTTCTATGACAATTCCTTCCATGGATAATAAAGAAAGAGTCATCATAGAAGGTTCAATAGCCAGTTCAATAGACTCCTGACGACGAGCTGGTTCCATTGGACTGGCTACTGAACCTTCTATGACAATTCCTTCCATGGATAACAAAGAAAGAGTCATCATAGAAGGTTCAGTAGCCAGTTCAATAGACTCCTGACGACGAGCTGGTTCCATTGGACTGGCTACTGAACCTTCTATGACAATTCCTTCCATGGATAACAAAGAAAGAGTCATCATAGAAGGTTCAGTAGCCAGTTCAATAGACTCCTGACGACGAGCTGGTTCCATTGGACTGGCTACTGAACCTTCTATGACAATTCCTTCCATGGATGGATAACAAAGAAAGAGTCATCATAGAAGGTTCAATAGCCAGTTCAATAGACTCCTGACGACAAGCTGGTTCCATTGGACTGGCTACTGAACCTTCTATGATGAGTCCATCGTACAAAAGTATTGGGACGACTGTCTCGTACAACCCCCTGCTGAAAATACTTGTCAAGGAAGTACCTGTCTGTGTCTGAAGGCGATAAGAAATGCATAAAAAGTGACACATTGAGCTAGATAAAAAAATACTGACGCGAATCGATAATTGTTAATGTAAGTTCAAAGATAGCGGACGTGTAGAGTTTTAACAGCTGAAAAAGGTAAAATTAAAATAATTATAATATAAATCACTTATAAGGTATAAATGACATTATTTCTAATAAGTTGTTTCGTTAATTGAATGTGAATTTAGAGAACTATTTTTTTAATATATCTCATGCAGGTTGAGTATTAGAAATGTTTTATATTGTCTCTATTTTAATGAAAATGATTAAATTAATATTTCAATATATTGACAATACATTTAATTTGTATTGTGCAATTCTGAGTAAAATAATTAAAATAAAAAAAAAATAAATTATATCAATATTTTTATTAATATTATGAAACATTATGTGAAACAAAATACGAATTTAATATCAAATTTAATCTGTAATATTTTCTCCTTATTTTGTATAACGTGGCAACACCACACGTACCAAACGCACCTTGCTTCAATTTTTATGATAAGTGGGTGATATAGTCAATGCGTACCCTTGCTATCCGTAGGTATCAGCTGTTCTCACGGGGATCTATTTGGCGTAATCTCTTGTTAACGCAAATCGAATCGTTATCAACGCCATATGAATAAAGAGAGATTATGTGTTCGCAGGCGTAAAACTTATAGGCGTGTGCAGATCTCACAGTAAGTTGATTTATGTTTAAGGATAAGTGTTATTACTGTTTGTGTGCATGCACATGATAACAATTAATTATTGAACATTTATTATAAGTAAGTTAATTATTAGGTGTGTTCGTAAATAATACATAATCAGAAATAATCGATTTCTTTCTGATTAAATATTTACGAACAACAGACCTAATATCTTTATTATATTGGTGTGACCTGCAATTTTATTTATAACAATTACAAATTTGTTTCTTTTATTTTATTTATTCATTGTACATTCAGCCACAAAGGCTGAGGCTACTCAGGGAATTCAATCCCTCTTTATATAGTCGTAGGATTTTTGTTGAGATTTTTAATAAGATATAACATGTGATATATATATTATAATTAAATGGAAAAAAAAATACAAGAAAAGATGTTTTACCATATTCTAATAAAATATGGTATAAATTATAATGCTGCAGATAAAACAGATAGTATATACACAAAATGTAGAGGCACGTGATGTCCGTTATCTAAAACAGAGTGACTTAAGAATTTTTGTTGACGTGCATGATCACAGATAATGCGAGATAATATTTGAACTTTAATTTGACTACAAAAGCAATTATAAGCAAAGAAATAGTGTTTTTAATAAAAGTTGGTATTTAAATTCATTTAAAATTATTATTTATAGTATTTTCTTATACTGAGATGTAAAAAAATTATATTTAATATGTTATATAGACTTTAATGCTTGCGTTAATCATTAACTGAATGTGGAAATTTAATACACAAAATAGCACTAAACTAATAAAACTATTCCAAATTATGTTATATCATCTATATTTTATTATTTCAAAGAAATTATAGTAGTGCAAAATTATAGTAATTAATATTTTAGTAACATAATCTTAATATTAATTCGATAATAAAATTTATTATTTCACATTTAATATAAATACGCGTATTATTATATTGGGGCGAACATCTTAAAAAAAAAAAGGTCTCTTCGGTGTAAAATGTCAGGATCCTTCCGGTCAATAGAAAATTGATAAAAATACATATTAAATTGACAGAAAAGCATTGATAAGGTACGCGCTTGTAGTACGTTATATTTAGATTAAGTTGATATCGCTTTTACAACAAAAATTATTACATTGTTGGTGGAAACTCACAAGACACAACACGTAGAAGAAACGGCACAACAAAATACTCTTGCGGTAAAATTAAGTGTTAATTATTACAACATATTTTTTCCATTTTGCGATCTGTTAATTTAATTTTTTGGAAGTAGTAAAATATAATTATAATACGTTTTATGGTTGAAATACAATTTTTATAATTATTTTTATTTGCACCATCATGCAGTCGAATCTTGAAATCATTACGGCTTTTGCTGGATAACCATGGCACTTCTTAATTAACTTGTGATTATAAAAACTTAAAAAAGAAAAATTATTCAACATAAAGGATCAATTATTGTTTTAACAATATCACGTATATTGTTGATATCGAGTAATCTTGACCACCGACTGATAAAATAAATCGAATGTGAACGCCACATAAATAAAGTCGGCTGACTTGGAGTCATATAAATAGAAATGTTTGCTTTAAAGTTTAAATACGATTCAAACATTAGCCCTCTGCAGGATTATTTTTCAAAACATATAGAAGAGTAAAAATTTGTAAGTACGAAATTTGCTGGCATTTTTCATAATTTTTACGATGACGCTCAGTACAAAGGTGTAATTATTATTAGATATTTTACATGCAATTGAATAATGTATTATCGTTATCTGACTTTATTTAATAATTATTAGCAGCAATTCAATATTTTCTTTAGTCTTCTCCAAGTTCAGTACAGTTTTAGTCAACAAAACTGAAACACTTCGTGAGCACCATCAGTACACTCGCATGCAGGCTCGGACTGACCATAAGAGTTGGTGAGCGATTGCTCAGTAGGCCCCAAGAACTTTATACTAGGAGGACGGCCTAGGACAACTTATTGAAGAACCTCGATACTCGACAATTCTCGCCAACCTTCGGGGAAGTCCGCTTAATAAGCCACGTGCTCGGGCGGTTTGTTTGAGGACGTCAAAGATTTGACAGCTTGACAGATTTGACAGATGGCTAATAAAGCGGCATCTTTCACTGCGGAATCTTTGAAGCTGACTCTAGGCCAATCAAATGCGCTAGAAAAGTCAAGGTCATGACGTCACAGGGTTGAGCAAGTGGCAGCGCGTTAGCGGCAAAAGTATCTGGTCTGAAAGTAAGGCCGTCCTCCCAGTATATAGTGATGGCCAGTGATGTCCTTCGTTAAAAAACTGGCTACCAATGATTGAGAGCGTTACAAACATGACCATAACCAAGTTAAATATGACGACTATATATAGTGAAGGCCACAATAATAGACCAGTGCTGCCAGTTCTGCACTGCGAGTGAACTGATGATGCTCACTTCCGGATGTTCCACACTTTTACCGACACTTTACCTTAGAAACAACATTTTTCCAGCACTAAAAGGCGATGGCGTGTAACTTACTTTTCCCCTAACAGGTGACAATGAAGTAGCTCCCTGGCGATGGCGTCGCAGCTCCAGGTTCTTCCTCGACGATGGTGGAAGGTCGCCGCCATTGCCACCCTGACAGCCTTCTGTATGGTGGCGCTATCAGAACGAACCGGCGTCTTACCGAACTACAGTGGAGCTCTGATGGAGCGATCAAGACTGGTCAGTACCTAATACATGGATTTTTTTTTTTTTTTGTGAGGCGATACACCCTTAAGAGCTTACAGCTCGCGGCGGGGTAATGGGTAGGGATAAGGTAGGGAAAGGACGGTGGCCATGGCCTGTTACGCGTCCCAGCATTTGCTAAGGTGCAGTCGAGACTGAGGGAACCGTGGAAAACCTCAGTCAGGACGGACACTTCTTCTTTTTATCAATGAACCAAAGTGACGTCCAAAGCCTGGAGAACCACACACAAGTGCATCACTGCACTGGGTTGAAAGCGAAATGAATTTACCCCAGATAGGGAGAGAGAACAACGTAATTTTTACTTGAAACGTTCACCCATCCAAGTACTAACCACGCTCGTCGTAGCCTGACTTTGATGATCTAATAAGAAACGGTCAATGCACTGCGCCACGCTCGACATAAATGTACATATATTTGGGAGGAGGACCTCGAAATATGTTGTATTGCAATTTTTAAAGAACAAAAGATGCTGAAAACACTGTGACGTCATAGTCACTACAATATTTTACACATAAGCATAAACAAATATTTTACATGACTATGACATCACAGCATAATTATTCATAATATCTTTATTGCTTTTTGATTCTATACTCTAAAAAAAATTACAGAACATTTGAATCACAACGGCCCAATTTTAAGGTGTTAATGGTAACTTGATATTTTATTAAAAATATAATTACAACTCAAAATCTTTTATTTACAGAAGCAATATTTTTAGCATGCTGGTGTAGTTTCCATAAAATTATGGAGAATTCAAATTCCTCTTATCAATATTTTTGATTGTAAATATTATATAAGAGCGGGGGACTTTTTTAATTCAATGGTGACTGATTTTGAAATTTAGTGATAACATTATCTTGTGACACATTTTTTATAACACCTTTTTTATCGCAGCATGATTTGCACCTTACTGATTCGATATCTATTATATTGATTAGTTAGCGTTGTGTGAGTGTGTGTGTGTGTGTGTGTGTGTGTGTGAGAGAGAGAGAGAGAGAGAGAGAGAGAGAGAGAGAGAGAGAGAGAGAGAGAGAGAGAGAGAAATTTACAACTCGTATTAAGGTCAATATCAGTGAAGTAGTATAAATACTTTTAGTCCAAATGAGCCTGTTTGTTTGCACATTTCATATTTAATTGTCACATTTGATTCCTGTTAATATTATATAGTTTTTTACCAATGATCTTCAAAAATGTAAAAAAATAAATAGTAAATAAATATTAAATTATCAGAAAATTGGTTATTATATTTTTCAAATTGTTCTTATACTGTTAAACCATTTTTTTGAAATTGTTCACGTTAGTTTTATATGTAGAATTTGTGCGTGACTATGACGTAACGCCGTTTTAACTATATATTTTTCTATTTTTTTCATGAAATGGTGTTAATAATAAATTAGCAGTATTTAAAATTTCAAAGTAATGCACTTCTTGTCTAATTTAGAATGATAATAATTCAGGTTTGGAGTCAAGACAGTGGACTGATCACAGACCCTGTGACATTGAGTGACCCTGTGACATCGAGTGACCTTGAGAAGGGTTACCCTGGAGGTCTCACGGCTGAGATGGAGGAGGTGCTGGAGATTCAAAAGAAGTTCCTGAAAATGGAGATTGGAGACTATCGATTCAACAGGTCGGTTCCTCGGGTCATTTTAGTTGGGTGATATTGAATTAAGGGTAAGGTAACACACCCAACATTAATAAAATCTCATTCGTGAAAATTATGAAAAAAATTTAAATGTTCTCCTCTACATCCCCAATCAGTAGATAAAATATCAGGTATACAAAAACGAGTTAGTTTTCGAGTTATGAATTTTTAAAGTTGACTAATTTAACATGGAAGTTCCATTTCTCCCTGTTAAAGTAGTCACCTTTAAAAATTAATAACTCTAAAACTAGCTCATTACCTGATATTTTAGCTACTGATAGAGTGGATGTAGAGAAGAACATTTTATTATTTTTTTTTTATAATTATCATGAATGGGATTTTTATTAATATTGGGCGTGTTATCTCTACCTTAATGTGAGGTCAGGGGTCGTAGAGGTTTTGACAACAGATTAGATTTATGTTTGCCAATGCGATCTCAGAATAACTTGTTGCAATTGAGGAAACCATGAAAACGTCACATAGGGTGGTCGATGCAGGAAATGAAAGTTCTGTGCGTTTAATCTTTAATTTTTTTACTATTTATATGTTACAGTAATATTTATAAATTAAATTATATCTTCCTTGAATCTGTAAAATTTTAAAATCTTATAAGCCAGCAATTGTTTTAACCTAGAGTTCAACAGAACTCTATATATATTATAAAGTTCAAGTAATCTTATATTATACATTTACCACGGAAACTAGATGGGAAGTGGAAGAATTTTGGCATATGAAGACTCTAAATTCTCTGAAGATAGGTTAAAATCCATAATATATATCTGCAAAATTTCAGGATCAATTTTGAACTAGACCAGAAACCTGAAACATCCGTTGGTAATTTTATATTTTTTGCTATATTGTATTTTAACTATTTTACAATAACTTACACTGAAATTAATTTGATATTGTTTTGGGAGTAACAGCTACGACTTGTGACTTTTCTGATTATAATAATTATATATAATGGTTATTTTATGTAAAAGTAATGACCTACGTCTGAAATTATAACGCTAAAATATGTATAAGTTATAATCAGAAACTTTTCACTTCGGAGAGAATTTGACTCATGGTTTCCACAGTTCCCTGAACGTGACGGTCCGCAGCGTGGTGGTGACGACCTGGCGGTCAGGGTCCACCTTCTTGGGGGAGGTCCTTAACACGGTCCCTGGTACCTGGTACCACTACGAGCCCCTCTTGGACCTCGGCATCGTTCAGGTGCGGGGACCGCCGGTGTCCGAGCAAGCACTTCGTCAGGTGACGCAGCTGCTCAGATGTAACTACACTGGACTGGGTGAGACTTGTAGATTAAATTACTTCATGAGTACATCATGGAGTGAATGTAGAGCGGAGCTTGACGCGGCGAGAAAGGCGAACTTGCTTCAATGTCATATAGCGGCCATATTGGCGTGGAAATATCACTTTCCAGCAGCAATTAAATCACGCCACGATTTTTCCACGCCAACATGGCCGCCATATGACATTGAAGCAAGTGCGTCTTTCTCGCCGCGCCAAGCCCCGCTATACATTCGCTCCATGGAAATGCACCTTAACAGAGGCAGGAAAATTATCCATTTCACTTCCTGAGGGTTGTGTATTGAATCCCTGCAAACACATTTACGAATTAAGGAAATGAACTGTTACTGAATTAATAACCAAACATACCAAATAAGTAATAAGCATAAATATACTATTACATTTGTCTTTTTTGGTGTAAAATGAAGGATGATTTTGTAGAAGGCCCAGTGGTAACGAAATTCAAACTAAACAAAACTCTATGTATACTTATGGTGAGCCACTGAACTAGTAAAAAGAGCCCGAGTTGAAATAAATTTCATATTCTCTTCGCTATTAAGCTCTCCGCTCGTCTTTTTTCCTCTTATTTTGCACCATTTTAGAGGAAAAAAAAAAGAGGGGAAGAGACGAGATTACATATTTTTTCCTCTTCTTTTGCACATAATATGTTAGAAATATTATTGTCTCCATTTCATCCTCACTTTGAGAGAAGAGGAAATAAGATGTATTTTAGAGGTAAAAAGATTAGGTTTAAACGTGTAAAGGATGAGTTGAAGACTCCTATAGGGTATACTATTAAATTTGTCTTCTTTGGTGTAAAATGAAATACATCCCATTAATGGAAGGCCCACAGTGATAACGAAATTTACATTAAAAAATCGATATAAAATGACTTTAGGTGAAGCACTGAGCTAGTAAAAAAAGGAGAAAAAAAAAAAAAACGTTTTTATTCCTCTCTATTTTTGCAGCACTTGCTCATCAATAGAGACTTCAAGTCAGCTGATTTTGTGGTGTTCCTAGGGTAGGTATAAGCAGTACCACCCTAGGTGTTTCCACCGTCCCATCCAAACCTAAATGTATAAAAAAAAACTTGAAATTGCATTTTTGGCATTAAAGAATTTTTTTAGAGGAAAATAAGTTCTTTATTCATTATCAGAAGACCTCTAAATGGGGGGATAGGAGATGGTTTCAAATTAATACCTTAAATAGTTACTGAGAAAAAATTCAAATTTTGTAGCATGGTGGCTTATGGAGAAAATTTTCCCGCCGAAGAACACTTGAAGTTTCTATTGAGCATCATCAGCATTATTTCTCGCTGGGGTGGAATAGTTTTTTCAGCAGCTAAATAGGGTCACAATCATACAAAATGTCAAAGTTGGGTATGGTGCTGAAAAAGTTGCCTAACCTACAGGCGAGTTCAAGTTTCAGCCCCTGATTGCTATGATAAGAATTTACATTACAATAAAATACTTATTCTAAACGACCCCTAAGCTCCTATGTGTTCAATCCAAGGATTTTGTATATAAACTCTGGATAGGTGATGGTGCTGCCGTCGGTGAGGCACAGTCGTGAGGAGGAAGTGAGTGGTGGCTATAACAGTAAATAATGATATGCCCGCCATCTTACGTAGGGGAACTTCCATGCAGTTTACAATGCAGATGGTTGCGCTCGGCCGCCATGTTACGATGGAGATTTGCCTAAGCAGCTCTAATAGGGATAACCTATCCAGATGTTATATATATACAAAATCCTTGGTTAAATCAGAGCTTTTTATTGAACCCACTTCCAATGTTAACAGACCACCACCTTGAGTATGACCGGAAGTTGAAGCAGCACGAGCAGTTCCTACACAACCACCGACTGTGGCAGCATTTCAAAACGCACCCCTCGATCAGCTGGAGTCCCAACTACCTCGCCGCCATGTGTCACCTTGCGCCTGTGCAGAGCATGAAAATCGTCAGGCTAAGACTTAGGCTCGCGGAACAGCTGTTGAAGGACCCTGAGTAAGTACAAGCAAGGCAGTTTAAATTTCCCGCTTTTCAGAGCATGAAAATCGTTAGACTATAAGACTGAAGCTCGCAGAACAGCTGTTGAAGGAATTGAAGGACCCTGCGTGAGTTAATATGTTTGGGGTGACCCTTGCACATTATTCATTAAATATCCTTAATTAGGAATATACTGTAGATATGAAATAACTTTATGTATACTCGTCACCTTGGAAAATTTCCTTTTTGCAGCCTTGTTAATCACCATGTCCTGTATTATTCTTAATTACGGTGAATTGTGATTAACATGACCATAAAAGGGAAATTTTCCGACGCGATGATTGTGTATTAAAATTTAAGTCGTATTTAAATATATGGCATTTCATTTATCGTTCCATATTTATAAAAAATCAAAATTTACACATATGACGTTTTAATTCGAAACTTTTAATAAAATTCATCTTATCAATTAATGAAGCTTTTCCAATTTAAAGGTGCATTTCCATGGAGCGATATCGAGCGGGGCTTGGCGCGGCGAGAAAGGCGCACTTGCTTCAATATCATATGGCGGCCATGTTGGCGTGGATAAATCGCGGCGCTAATCGCTGCGAGAAAGTGATTTTTCCACGCCAACATGACTGCAATGAAGCAAGTGCGCCTTTCTCGCCACGCCAAGCCTCGTTTGACATCACTCCATGTAAATGCACCTTAAGGTAGAGATAACACGCCCAATGTTAAAAAAAATCCCATCCATGAAAATTATGAAAAAAAAAATAATAATAAAATATTCTCCTTTACATACTTTATCAGTAGGTATAATATCAGGTATACAAAAACGCGCTAGTTTCCGAGTTATTAATTTTTAAAGTTGACTAATTTAACATGGAGAAATGGAACTTTTTGTTTATAGCTACACCAGATTCTCTGCTAGACCTCATGACGTGGATATGTTTCGACCCTAACAACCTGACATGTTTGCAGACTGAACGTGCGGCTGCTGCTGCTGGTAAGGGACCCCCGCGGGACCCTGGAGTCCCGGACACACCGTGAGTGGTGCCGGGGAGTCCCCGACTGTTCCGACCCAGCGGTCCTCTGTAAAGACATGGAGGACGACTACAGCGCTGCCGTGGAGATGACGAGGAACTACCCGGACACGTTCAGGTGAGATGTGGGGATTGAGTTCTAGTCGATTATAATATTTCATTTGATATTTTTGGCCATAATTATTAAAAAGTTAAAAACTCCAGGTCGTGCGTGGCTTAAAGGGATACAGGCCTCAAATTAAAAATTGGGCAGTCACGGAGAGTTTTGCTTGAATTGACAATCAACATATTTGGATTATTTTTTCCGTGCGCAATGCAGCTGCATGAGCGGGAGCTGCAAAGTAAGGATGCAGGTCCTTGATGACGTCAAAATGACGTCAAAAAACATGGCGGCGTATGTATGGTTGTGCGTTGTGACGTCATTTTGACGTCATCAAGGCCCTGCATCCTTACTTTGTAGCCCCCGCTCATGCAGCTGCATCGCGCACGTAAAAAATGATCCGAATGTTGATTGTCAACTCAAGCAACTCTCTGTGACTGTCGAATTTTTAATTTGAGGCCTTTAAAACTTCATGAATTGGTTGTTTTATAATATGCAAAATTGCGGTTTAATTGTGTCAAAAACCATAATTGTGCATTAATGTATAACCAATCAATGTAATATAATAATTAATCATAGTTAATTTTTATATCGAAATTATTTAATGTTATAGTTTCAACTTAAATTCAATTAAATAATTTTTTTTCGATTATCGTCTCTTGTAAAGAACTTGCAATTATATTATTCAGTTCAGATTATTTGGCTTGTGACATGTGGTTAGTAGTCCAATAATTTGCAATTATCATTATTCATATAAATTTTAATTTAAATTCTCCATAAGAAAAAAAATAAAATGTCAATTACGTTTATATAATGTATTAACTATCAGTTATTGACTAACATTGTTACGCCGTAAACTTGAAATATTTTTAACTGTACATGATTTTTTTATTTTTAAAAAAATTAAATAAAATTTCTGTAATTTATTTATTTTTTATTTGTGCACATTAATTTTTGTAATATTTTGTTATAATTACTATTTGTAATAACTAGACTTGACGCAGTGGTATGCACCTCTGATTCGTAATCGGATGGTCGTTTGTTCGATCCCAGATCCCAGCCATGCACCGCCAAACTTTTCACAAGTGGCGGTTGCTAAAGAACACCCACTCGTGCATCCGGGAGGTGATTGATGGCATCCTCCATCAATTGCTGACCATACTGACTGAGGTTTCCATGGTTTCCTCAGTTACAACCAGGCGAATGCTGGGATGGATTGCTTAGGCCATGGCCGCCCCGGTTTGGAAGGAACTCACAAAAGTAGGGTCTAAGAAGAGCCGGGAGGTTAAATTCAATCACTTAATTGTGGCCAGTACCCTAAAATATATAGGGTTCAGTTGAGAATTTAAAAAAAAAATAACTAGTAAATGCTAAAAACGTAATATTTTAGTTATTAAATAGCAAATTATTTTATATTTAAATTTATGCCTAGCTAAAATTACATACTTACAATACAATTTAATTCATAGGTGAAATGATCATTAATGAAATGATACTAAATTTCTAATATCACAGTAATAACATTTCAAATTCTCCCGCCGCCAGGGTGGTACGTTACGAGGACCTCTCGACACACCCCTACGATGGGGTGAAGGACCTTCTGAGTTTCTTCCACTTGCCCCCGCACCCCGCCATCAACAAGTATCTCGACACCCACACCACCCTGACCAAGGGAGGGGTCTCCAGCACCTTCAGAAACTCCAAGGTCGCTCCGTTCAGGTGGCGCTTCAAGTACCCACACCATGAGGTCCTCAAGGTCCAGGGTGCCTGTGAGGGGGCAATGAGGGTGTGGGGCTACCTGCCAGCCAGGAACGAGAGTCATCAGAAGAAATTAGAACCAGTGGGACCGTACGAACTGCAGTGATGTGATATATAGAGGCTTCAAGTCAGCTGATTTTGTGGTCCTATCCAAACATAGGGTAAATAAAAAAGTTAATAATGAAATATTTATATTTATAACTGAGTAAAGTTAAATAAGCATGCATCATTTTCAAGTGCAAGATGGACCTTAGTGACACAAATGAGCATCGCGAGGCGCACTCACTTGAAGCCTCTATTGTTACAGAAAAGTGAAAATGTGATAATTAAATTAAAACTTATTACTATCGAACAATTTATAATTTATTTATTTTATTTTTTATGTCTAATAATTTTATTTTTAATTTGTTTATGTATTGTATTTCAAACAACTGGTTATACAGGGTAACGTGGATCACGCCAAAAATACATTACAAATAAAATTATAACCACGCAATGCACAAAACTAAAAGTAACAACATAAAATATTTACAATGATTTATACTTGAAGCAAAAATATGTTGCGCTATATTTTTCATTTTCAGAAACTTTATTACTTCCAAATTCTTTTAATATAAAAATATAACTTTTTTTAGAATATTTAAAAGTTTTTTCATAAGTATTAATATACCATCGATACATATTTTATTATTATAACGTATTAATTGTCTAAGATATGCATTTAAAACAAATACATAACGTAATTTACATAAAAAGAAAAAGTTAACCAGAAAGATAGATTACTACCTAACCGTGGCTAATTTATAGTCATTCAGTTAGAATGAAGATAATTAGCCACGGCTAGAGATAATCCTGATTGTTTGTACATGGCCAGATGAATGGAGAATTATAAATATTTATTTATCATACAAGGATTAATCACAATATTATTAATATAGATCTTGCCACTTTTAATGTACTAATGAATGTAAATTATGATTTATTCATTTTAACAGTAGTTCTCATTTCTAAGTTTTCACAATATTTATAATTATTATTAATGATGTAAAATTTCTGCAGATATTTACAATTTTTATTTAACAGGTTTAATATGATTAATTACTAGAGCGCGGAAAAAAGTCACCTTATTTTTGGAAAATAGTCTACGAAAAAGTCAATTTTTTTTTTAAAAAAAGTCTATAAAAAATTCACTTTTTTTTAGAAAATGCAGCAAAAAGGCGTTTCAAAAGTGCTGTTTAAAAGTTTTATTTTTTTTTATATTTCTTTACACAGACTTCCCTTACACAGACTGAAGTCTTTGTTTCTTTACTCCCTTTTTTATTTCTTGGCAATATGAAGAAAAGAGCTGAAATGCACTAAAAATATGTCAAGAAATCACAAAGTCATATTTTACCAAAATAGTCTCAAAATCCAAAAATAGTCGAAATAGTCTTTTTTTTATAGGCTCATTTTAATCCACTTCCGGAGATCGGTGGACATCCTAAAAGATAAGTGAGGGAGTATTAAATATTATCATAAAATGTATTGTTTCTGAAATAAAGAGAATAATTGATAAAAAAAATCTATAGAGTTTATGATACAATAAAATAGAACAATTAAAATAAATTAGATATTAAAATATAATCAAATACACATTGTAGCAATAAAACACTAAATTGAGAAATTAGTAATACAAAAGTTATAATCAGTTTATATATGCATTTGATAGAAATAATAATAAATATTGTAACAAAATTTTCCCGCCAAGCGAACTTACACAATATTCTCGTAAGTTCGCCAGCACTAGACTCGCGCTAGACTTGTTACAAAGTTTGCCAGGGCTAGAAAGCTGGCTGTCGAGCTCAGAGTGTTGCTGGCGAGGGAGAAAGTCACCCTCTCATTGGAGGGATGGTGACGTCATCGTCTTCTCGGCACCCGCATTGGCGAGCGTGAAGGTTAGGGGAGGAAAGGAGGACGACGAGAGAAGAGAGAATATACAAGGTGGCGGCTAGAAGCAGCAGCTTCGTAGGGTGTGATGCAACTTATTTGTGAATTACGGCGGATCGCATCGCCCTACCGCCTCTTCTACCTTACCACGCTTACCTGTGTATGCACCTGTGTGGACGCTTACCTGTGACGTGTGCCTAGCCATGTGCGCTCGGGCTCACGGGGGTTGCCGTGATCGCGACTACCCCAACACAGTGCTCGGACAACGACGCGCAGCCATGTTGGCTCGTGCATGACGGACTACCCCGGACAGCTAAGTACAGAGTACTTATTGTGTAATTAATAATTACACCGTGGAGTAATTCCACTGACTCTTGAAACATGTCAATTTGACTTATTTGCTTCATTGGGGATATATGTATTGCGGGTGGGGTAAATTGGGATTTAAGTAACGGGCGGTAATTTTGTACAAGTTGTAGGGTAATAAATTTGTGTGTTGTGTGTTAAAAAATCAAATAAACCTTATTATTTAATAGAACACACCTTAACCCGAGATAGCAAATTAATTATTATTTTACTGATAGTAATTAAAAGAACAGAAGTATAAATTACAATTCACCTTTAAATGCATGACGTCATCGTTGACTGAGCAAGCAAGCGTGACGTCATACCTTTTCAAGTGAAAATAAAAGTAAGGAGAAAACTTTTATTACAATATTATTATGTTGTAGTTGTGTAACGATTAAAATATAGACATGCAGGTATTGTATTTTTCATGGAAGAATTTAATTTAATTTTATATTCTGCACTAAAATTTGGATTATTTATTTATTTCACCCAATACATTTAAACAAAACAAAGGTTAAAACTGGGTGAGGATAACGTAGAAAGCGTAAAAACACTATATCACATAAGTGGTAGTTATCCTATAAGTTAATTAATTAATACAAATTATTAACCCAATAAGGTTAAGTCAAAGTTATTACATAATAACAAATAATTACTAAATAGATAAATAGTATTTTTTAACAGCATTAGCAAACTCATTACCAGTAGCTAGTTTAACATTTGGAGGGAGCTGATTTATTTCATTTAACCAACTAAAGTTCAAATAAATTATTTTTCATTTTTTCTTTTTAATTTTTGCGTTGTCCATGGTATTGTGCATTAATTAATTTAGAATATTAGGTCACGTTTCTGTTTATTTATAATTTGATTTGTTTATTGGATCCAATACAAGAAAACTACTTATTGTGGATACATTGATAGATACATAATATTATAATAGTTACAATCCTAAAACATAAAATAAAATACAAAAAACATAAAGTAGAAATAAAAATCTATAAACTAATACATACAACAGAGTATAATCATAATAAATCGTAATAGATCAATTTATTAATCAAAAATATAATTAAGTCGCATTGATTCGAGGACTATATACTGGGAGGACTGCCTAGGACAACTTATTGAAGAACCTCGATACTCGACAATTCTCGCCAACCTTCGGGGAAGTCCACTAAATGAGCAACGTGCTCGGGCGGTTTCTTTGAGGAAGTCAAAGATTTGGCAGCTTGACAGATTTGACAGATGGCTAATAAAGCGGCATCTGACTCTAGGCCAATCAAATGCGCTAGAAAAGTCAACGTCGTGACGTCACTGGCTTAAGGAAATGGTGGCGCGTTGGCGGCAAAAAAGTTAGACCGTCCTCTTGTATATAGTCCTTGACATTGATTAACTACACTAGTAACACTACAGTTATATACAGTATTTTTTTTTATTTATTATTTGTTTATCTCACCATCATATAATTTACATTTAAAATAATTACATGTGTGAAATAGGACACTTGTCTTTACAACACACCATACAATTAAAGTATTGTTTTTATCGATGACCACATTTTATCACTTTTCACCGTCCATTTTTTACTGCATGTTTATCTTTGTTAAAAATTAACGTCCATTCGTCACGCGAGTGTTGCGCCTCATACAGTTAAATTAATATGATATTCCCTCTGGAAGTAGCCAGAAGTGAAAGGTTTCTGGTCTTTCTATCCGTATTTTAGCATTACAATTTCACACATAGGTCAGTACTTCTACTTCAAACAACTCTGTAAAATTTCAAAACTGAATTACAAAGAGAATAACAATAAATATCACATTTCCGGCTACTTCCGGAATGAATTTCAAATTAATTTGACTGTATCTTCCATAGTACCATATTGACGATTTTTTCAAAAACTGAATTTGAATTTTGAATAAAATTTTGAATAGTATCAAACTCGGACTGGCTATAAGAGTTGGTGAGCGATCGCTCAGTAGGCCCCCTCGGCTGGGAGACCCCTACAACGTTAAAAGTAGGCCCCCTCAGGGTCAAGTAGGCCCTTGATATGGGCCCATACTCCTGTTTGCTCAGTAGTCCCTTTGAGCCCAGTCCGACCCTGCATAGTATTGACATTATTTCGTCACGTTTGAAGTACAAAAAGTTTGCATCTTATTACATTTTAATGTACTCAGGACTTTAAGAAGGTTACTCTCACTTGAATATACATATATTTTTTTGCTTCAACCGAACCCTAGTACAGGGTACTGGCCACAATTAAGTGACTGAATTGAATTAATTTAAGCTCCTAGCTCTTCATAGACCCTACTTTTGTGGGTCCATTTCCCATGGCCTATAAGCAATCCATCCCAGTATTCGCCTGGTTGTAACTGAGGAAACCATGGAAACCTCAGTCAAGATGGTCGGCAATTGATGGAGGATGCCATCAATCCCCTCCGGGATGCATGAGTGGGTGTTCTTTAGCAAACGCCACATGTGAAAAGTTTGGCGGTGCATGGCTGGGATCGAACTCACAACCATCCGATTACGAATCAGAGGCGTATACCACTGTTTGAAGTGCCCGGTATGAAGATTTGTAATTTTGAGTGAGGTAAGAAAAGTACCCAGTCTATCAATATCAAAAGAGTTTTGGTTCACCACGCCTCCATAGACTGCGTGGTAAAGTCTATAAACCTCCCTGTGTGGGAGGTGTGGCGCAGTGCAATTGACCGGGTCTCGTCAGATCACCGAAGTCATGCAACGCCGAGCGTGTTTAGTTGTTGGATGGGTGGCCATTTTCAGCAAAAATCACGTTTTCCAGGGGTAAATCATTTCGCTTTTCCGCTATATGGTTCCCCTGGCTGTAGACCATTGAACTTACGGTTTACTGACAAAAAGCTGTAGCGTCCATCCTGTCTGAGGTTTCCACGTTTCCCTCAGTCGAAGGCAAATGCCGGGTTGGATAGCAAGGCCGTGGCTGTCCCTGTTCTGGAAGAGCCCGCAAAATACTTGAGTTATGGGTTCGGAAGATTCGGGGCTTAGAAGTAGTATGTAATGGAGTATCAACCTCCATATTTTATTGCAGAAATGGATAGAGGGTGCAAAGTTACCCTGAAGAACTTTGAAAGGATTTGCCACCGCGTGACGTCACTAGTCACTAAAAGGACTTTCAATAATATTTTAAATATACTTCCAAGCCTCTAAAAAATCTGAAAAATTCAGGGCAGCATAACTTTGCACTCTCTATCCATTTCTGCAATAAAAAAAAAATGGAGGTCGATACTCCATTAGTAAATAAAAGCATTCAAGAGGGTTTCATTTAAAAAAAAAAATAAAATAAAATAAACAAAGCAGGAGTAAAGTTTCTGGTGTCCAGACATGGATATTACGTTGTAAAGAAAAAGTTTTAAAAACAAAGAGACTGCAATTAAAAGTATCGACAAACTTTCCCGTCCACTCGGTTTTGTTCAGCCGAGAAAACGTCAATCGTCTTTCTTCAGCGATGGAGCTCGGAGCGAACTTAAGGTAGAGATAACACCAAAGAGCGTACGTTGTAAAATCTCTGATAACATGAAAGCTGACCCAATGCTGAAAAAATCACATTCATGCAAATTATGAAAAAAATATAAAATGTTCTCCTCTACATCCCCTGTCAATAGCTAAAATATCAAGTATACAAAAACGAGCAATAGTTTTTAAGTTATGAATTTTTAAATTTGACTAATATAACATAGAAGTTTCATTTCTCCATGTTAAATTAGTCAACTTTAAAAATTCATAGTTCTAAAACTAGCTCGAATTTGTATACTGGATATTTTATCTACTGATAGGGGATGTAAAGGAGAACATTTTTATTTTTTTTTTATAATTTTCATGAATAGGATATTTCTTTAGCATTGGCTCAGCTGATCCGTGTTATCTGTACCTTAAGGATGATGGACACGTTTGGGTTCATCGCCCCCGGAGGCGGGAAGGTTACGACAAGGAGGATCTTGTTCTTTGTGGTGTCCCTGGCCCCCTGCACTTTGTCCGGGGTGTTCGCCATCGTTCACCACGCGCTGCAGAAGTTCACCTTCCAGACCCTCATGGGGTTCTGGTTCTTCGGGACATCTTTGTCCAAGGCCATCTTCAGGAGGACGTACTTCTGGATCAAGAAGAAGGAGTTAGAGGAGCTGATAGACAGCATCGAGGGTGAGAGAGAGAGAGAGAGAGAGAGAGAGAGAGAGAGAGAGAGAGAGAGAGAGAGAGAGAGAGAGAGAGAGAGAGAGAGAGAGAGAGAGAGAGAGAGAGAGAGAGAGAGAGAGAGAGAGAGAGAGAGAGAGACACAGAGAGAGAGAGAGAGAGAGAGAGAGAGAGAGAGAGAGAGAGAGAGAGAGATTGACATACCCCTATTTGAAAAATTATGCCTTCGACTCACAAATCCTTTACACGTCTAAACCCAATGTTATTGTGGTCTTATTACCTCTAAAACACATCTTATTTCCTCTTCGCTCAAAGTGAGGATGAAATGAAGACTATATATAATATATGGGCGCGATTCACGAAGCAGTTAGCCAGGTTTCTAACCACGTTTAACTAGATGTTTTAACACTTAAAACAGGTATAGTTAAACGTGGTCAAGTTATAATAAAAGTGGTTAGAAACCTGGCTATAACTGCTTCGTGAATCGCACCTAATATTTTAGACATTTTTTGCTCAAGAAAAAAAAATACATAATATCGTCTTTTCCCTTCTTTTTTCTTCTAAAATGGTGCAAAATATAAGAGGGCAAAAGACGATTAGTGAGCTTAATAGCAAATAAAAAATGAAAAAAAAAAATTATTTAAACTCGGGCATGCATATATTATTAATTAATAGACTCTATAATATATAAGATATAACACTATGAATTATATTGATTTAATGGCTTGCATGCTTATTTTCTTTATTAAATTTCCTACAAATTACATTTTAATTTGTTACAACAGTATTTTTTTAATTCAAGAGTTTATATTTAATTTCTATTCTGCAAATTTAACCCTAATTAATAAATAATGTTCAATATTATAATTTTTAATTGAACAAACTACATGTTTTATTTATATATATATATATATATATTATTATATATATATATATATATATATATATATATATATATATACATATATATATATATATTTTATTAGAGGACCCTAAATTATGTTTCATTAATTCCTAGCACCCTCAAAATCATCCTGTAAAATGCTGTGACGTCAAAATCATGCAAATATTAAAAATGCAAAGAAATTGAAAGACTTTTCTTGACTATGACGTCACAGTGTATTTCTCTTCGATTTTGAAAGTGTTATAGAGGGCTTAGAAACAAACAAAAAAGTCATGCAGTTTTTCCATTGTTGGGGCAACAAAAATGCATATTAAATCGAGACTGCCGCATTACACCCCACGTTCCAGATTCGTTCCCTAGCGCCACTGACGAGATGAATCGAGCGGACGAGGAGATGCACACGAGGTCTGCCGACAATATCCGAACATTCACGAGGCTCGTGTTCGTGTACACGGTGGTAAATGGCCTGCTCTCGTTCTACATTTATGTAAGCAGGTGAGAGAATTTTAATCCCCAGGCTTTGGACATCGCTTTGGTTCATTGAGAAAAAAGTAGAGGTGTCCGTTCTGACTGAGGTTTTCCACGGTTCCCTCAGTCTCACCTCAGCGAATGCTGGGACGCGTAACGGGCCGTGGCCATCATCCGTTCCCTACCTTATCCCTACCCATTACCCGGCCGCGAGCTGTATTAAGCTCTTAGGGGTGTATCCTTGTAAAAAAAAAAAAAAATTATAACAATAAACTTATACCTGCTTGAAATTTTTATCGCAAATTTGGATCTGGACTGCATTTCCATGACTTGGGGGAAGCGAGAAAATCGCGTGCCGCAGCCTTTTATATTATCATCCTTAAAAACGAGCTACGAGAAGCTGTGAATTCATAGTCATGCAAAATTTAACATGCAGCATAGGAAAACTAATGAATACAACGTCCCAGCATCTTTCCTAACTATTTTAATAGTATTAAGGTGGATTTTCATGGACGATTTCCAGCCTGCGACGCGACGCGAATAAAGCACACTTGCTGTAACATCCATTAGCGGCCATGTTGAGCGATTAAAAGAAAAAGAGCATCGGAATTAACGCGATTACCGGCGAATTCACCGCTGCATAGGACTTCGCAGCTTTTACGTAAAATCGCGTCGCATCACCGTTGTCGCTCATGAAAATCCACCATTAGATTGTTTTTAAAAATATCTAAAACTGAAAAAAATTAGCTTGAGGTTCTCTATTCAAATTATGCAATAAAAAATTTACTCATGTTGTCCCGGTGTTGTCCATTACTGGAAAGTCGATCAAGACGGTTTACATCAGCTGTCTTCAGTGAAACAATCTGTACTCAGTTTTATTAAGGTAGAGATAACGTCGATCAGATGTTTTTTTTAGCTCCATTTGATTAACATGTAAACCTTAAGCAAATTCACAAAAATTCTGAAATTTTTTTGAGAGGCAGATATTAGTGCCTAAAAGCCAAAGAAAAAGTTTCAAAATAATTTAACGAGCCGATTTTTTGAAATTAAGTTTTTAGTTTGTCTTCCCAGTATGGAAAAGCCCTATGCTGAAAATTAAAAAAAATCGTTTCTTTAAATTGCTTTGAAATTTTTTCTGTTTTTTTGCCTCTTAAAAAAAAATCAGATTTTTTATGGAATTGCTAAGGTTTACATGTTAATCAAATGGAGCTAAAAAAAACAGCTTATCGACGTTATCTCTACCTTACTGTGAAGAAAATATGGATCAGCTGATCCAATGCTAAAAAAATCCCATTCATGAAAATTATGAAAAAAAAAATTGAAATGTTCTCCTCTACACATCCCCTATCAGTAGGTAAAATATCAGGTATAATACAAAAACGAGCTAGTTTTCGAATTCTAAATTTTTAAAGTTGGCTTACAATTTAACATAGAAGTTCCATTTCTCTATGTTAAATTAGAGAACTTTAAAAATTCATAACTCGAAAACTAGCTCGTTTTTGTATTATACCTGATATTTTACCTACTGATAGGGGATGTGTAGAGGAGAACATTTCCAATTTTTTTTCATAATTTTCATGACTCATGGGATTTTTTTAACATTAGGTCAGCTGATCGACGTTATCTCTACCTTAAAGAAACGAAATATTAATAAACTCATTGCAATGTCAGGATCGTGGAGAAGGTGATGTACCCTGAGACTGAAATGGGACTCATCTTCGACATGTGGTGGCCGGGGGACATGCAGAGAGTGCCAGACTACACCTTCCTCATGTTGTGGCAGAGTGAGTAGATGGCAGAACCTAACGACTGAATCTGAGGAATATGTTGTAAAACAAAATTTGAGGAAAGAAATTTAATAAGAAAATAATAAAACTCTTTTAGTTTTAAAAAAGGAATAAATTTAAAAGTATTATTATTTTTTTTTTTTTTTTAAATTCAAATATTTATTCATCTCAATTACAAGACAAGTCAACATAGTACACATTGCATAAAAAATAATAATATAATTATATTATTCACGTTTGTAAAAATCGTCAATACTGTACACATTCTTATCAAATAAATGTTTTTTCACTCTCTTCTTAAAAACACTTAGATTAATCTCACTTTTTATGTCACTTGGTAGCCTATTGAACAAAGATTGGGCAATGTACATAAGACCTTTTTCATATGCTGCCGTTCTATGTCGATCTAGCATGAAATTGTCTTTGTTTCTGGTATTATAATTATGGGTAAATTTACAATAACTGAAGTATTGAGAATTATTCTTTGCAAAAATCAGCACTTTTGAGATATATAATGCCGGTAAAGGCAAAATACCGAGTTCTTTAAATAAATTTTGACAAGGTGTCCTTGGCGGCACATTTGCAAGTATTCTTACTGCCGATTTTTGCAATACAAAAACTCTCATTGTTAAATACTTTGCAGCATTTCCCCAAATTTGTAACCCATATGATAATATGGAGTGAAAATAAGAATAATAAATATGTTTTAAAACGAATACATCAACCAAACTTTTAAGGCGTCTCAATAAAAATAGCGCTTTAGATAATTTACCACATATATAATTAATATGATGATCCCATTTTAGATTGTGATCAATAATTAGAAAAAAATTTTATTGAATAAAAATAATAATTTATTATAAATATTTATTACTAATTTAATAAAAATTTAAAAAATAAAACATATTAAAAATTAAATAATTAATATTACAATCATGCACTCCCAAATTTTAATATTTAATTAATTTAATTTATTTTAAATAATATGATTACATCTACCTGTAATCAACAGTTTCCGTCAAAACTAATTGAATTTTTACTGCAGAACAATTGACATAACAAGAAAAAGGACAGCTTTAAATTATGTAAATGCTTTCCCGGTAATAGATTGATTTAATAATATAGTAATATAATAAAGAATTAGTTTCAGATTGTTTTCTAGTAATACAAATGTTTTAGTTTTTTTATATAAAATTTTTATTTCTCAGGTATTGTGGACTGACTATTATAGATAATACTATATTATGTATTATTGTAATTGTAATAATAATATAAAACTGATGATAATATGTTTTAATTGTTATGTTTTTTTACAGGTATTGCAATACTAAAATATTGTAACCATGCATTTTGTACCTTACGGTTCTATATGTGCAATAAATAAATACAAAAATACAATTATGAATGACTTAATTCATACAATATGAACAGCCTTTATGAAAATTTGTTATCATATAATATAATATTTGAAAAGAGAAATTCGATTATATGTTATACTGCCTATATTTTTCAGAATATTTTTTGAAGCCTGTATATAATTACCCTTATAATTGTGCTGCAAAACGCTGTGACGTCATAGTCAAGCAACTATTTAACACGGAAGCATGGAAGATGTTGCATGACTATGACGTCACAGCGTTTCCCCCTCTATTTTAAAGATGTTAGAGGGTTCAAAAAAATTGACAATAGATAACTCGAGGTCCTCTATTCAAATATGTAATATTCATGCCATGAAGGCTGTCCATTATTACATTATAACAATGATCATTTCAGTGTACGTGGACTTCATATACCTGGGTATCGTGAACTCGACAGAGGCCCTGATGTGCTCGCTGATGATGGCCGCCTCAGAGAGAGCCGCCATGTTGTCCAGGGTCGCCCCCAGTACCCTGACCCCAGGACCAGGGGGCGAGGTCACCGCGGCATTCAGGGACTGGGTCAACTACCACCTGCACTACCTCAGGTGAACTGAGACTATTAACATGGTCACTACCTCAGGTGATCTGAGACTGTTAACAGGGTCTCTACCTCAGGTGAACTGAGACTGTTAACAGGGTCTCTACCTCAGGTGAACTGAGACTGACCTCTGACCTTTTCTCATCATAAAATATAAATATTATTACTGTAATTAAATGTAATATCAGTTTCGCGCTTTCATAACATAGGGCCATTTTCTTTTTCTTTTTTTTTTTCTCTTTTCATTTCATAAAAAACAAGGAATTTATAATAATTTTCTTAGAAGCAATATAAAACAATTGATAATGGACAATTTACATGACATTTTGTTATTGCAGAAATTAATTATAGAGGGCACTAAATTATGCTACACTGAATTTTTTCACACGTTTTTTTGAGTCCCGGAACTATTTTTAAATAATTATTGAAAGTCCTGTGATTTCAGTTGGCACCCCTGAATCTTTAGTAAAAAGGATCGAGACTGGACACCTATTGACGCCTTCAAGGGGTGTGGCCGCACTTTCAGTAATTATTTAAAAATAATTCTGGGGTTAAAAAAAAAAAACTGAAAAAATTCAGAGTAGCATAATTTGGTACCCCCTATTCATTTCTGCAATAAAAATTATTCATGTACGTTGTCTATTATTGTCTGAGAAGCAATAAAAAATAATTGATAATATGTATAGTTTTTCCTTCATTTAACACGAGACAGCATTGTGGACGGTATCAACGACTCGATGGGTCTCTACATTTTCCTGACGTACGCTTTCTCTCTGATCAACATCATTATCTACAGTTTCATCGTCATGCAGGTAATTTAATTGTAGGTGCTGGGTGTCATTTACTAACACGAACTTGAAATAAATTAATACTTGTAGTGATAAAAAGGAAAAAAAAAAAAGTTTCGTAGCTTTAATGATAATTAAAATAATGGTTATTGATTGAATATTTATAGCTGCAGTAATGATTTTATTAACAAATATATTAACAAAAAATTTAGTATAAATTTCGCCCTCGAAATATTATATTATTTTTATAAAATTCCAGTATTTAATTGATCACTAAATCTGGTATCAAAATTTAAGAGAAAATTTAATTTCTACTAATTCTCTCATGATTAGCTCCTAAAAGTAACATTATTTCAAGAGACTGATTATCACTTTATTACAGGACATTGAGTGGGGAGTGATAATTCGGATCGGTCTCAACTTGGGGGGACTCCTCCTCCGTCACTACGTGTATGCCAGGTCCGGACAGACCGTCCTTTCTCAGGTAAGTAAGTTAAGAGATCTTTTAATATCGGAGAGTTTATAATCTATAGTATAAGTCACAGACAATAAAAACGGACAATGGAGTATCGACCTCAAATTTTTTTATTGCAGAAATGGATAGAGGGTACAAAGTTATGCTACCCTGATTTTTTAGAGAACGGGAATTTTTTTAAAAAAAATATATATTGGAAGTCCATTTTGTGACGTCACGACGCAGCAAGTCCCATCTTTTTCTTAAGGAGCGGTGCCTCGTGACGTCACAAAAAGAACTTTCAATAATTTTTTAAAAAAAGTTCCTGGGCTCTAAAAAAATTAAGGTAGCATAACTTTGCACCATCTATCCATTTCTGCAATAAAAAAATGGAGGTTGATACTCCATTATGAGTAACGTCACAATAAAAGCGGAAAATTCTTATTTTTCACTTTAGAGCTCAAAAGAGTCAACACGAATTCTCTGACAAACTTCTAAATTTTAAGACATATTGACATAATCTTTTACGTACAGTCAAATTTATATGATATTCCCTCCGGAAGTAGCCGGAAGTGTAGGAATTCTAGTCTTCCAATTTATGTTTCAGCGTTGAAATTTCACATACCAGGTCATTACTTCTACTTCAAAGCACTCTGTAAAGTCTCAAAACTAAATTACAAAAAGATAATCCAAATAATTAAGACTTCCGGTTACTTCCGGAACGAATATCAAATTAATTTGACTGCATTATGTCTTTGATATTTTGTTTATTTAAAACTTAATGACCTCAAGATGACATGTACTCTTAAGTAAATGAATTAAAAATAATAATTTAATTTAATTAGATAAAACAAATATTAATAATGAAATTTAAAGAAATTGTTAATTATTCTTAGAGATTGTGTAATAATAACAGTGTTATATGAGCTATAAAAAATTGAAGTGACTTCGTTCCCACTGTTATTTCTGCAATAAAATTCGTATGTAACGATTTCGTACTGCATCATCACAAACTCTGTATTTTGTTTACAACCTCAGAGTCTGCAGCTCCGCTCCTCAGTCCTGGTGGCAGCCCAGGTGTCCCAGGGGGCCCTTAGCGGAGGGCCCGCGAGCTGTGCCCTGCAGGTCCTCAACGCGAGGCTGGCGGGGGGAGCACCACCCGAAGAAATCTCCGGACTTGGCTTCTTCGGAGTCACAATGGAAATGTTCACCGCGGTGAGAGAAGTTAAGATGGATTTTCATGGGCAATTTCCTGCCTGCGACGCGACGCGAATAAAGCGCACTTGCTGTAACATCCATTTGTTGCCATATTGGGCAATTAATAGAAAAAGAGCATCGTAATTAACGCGATTACCGGCGAATTCGCCACCGCATAGGATTTCACAACTTTTACGTCAAATCGCGCTGCATCTCAATTGTCACTCATGAAAATCACACTTCATATTTATTTTTATGAGATATCGTGTGGGTCCCTATTATACTTGAAAAATTACATCTTCAACTCATCCTTTACACGTCTAAACCTAATTAATCTATTTACCTCTAAAACACATCTTATTTCCTCTTCGCTCAAAGTGAGGATGAAATGAAGACATTATATCTAACATTTTATGCTCAAGAAGAGGAAAAAGACGTAATCTCGTCTTTTTCACCTCTTTTTTACCTCTAAAATGGTGCAAAATAAGAGAAGAAAAGACGAGAGGAGAGCTTAATAGCGAAAAAAATGTGAAATTTATTTCAACTTGGGTAGTTATAAAATTTTGAGGCAGATATGTCGTGTGTGTCACTTGGGAGGTGTGGAGGCGCTTTTCCATGGAGCGATGTCACGCGAGGCTTGGCGGAGCGAGAAAAGCGCACTTGCAGTGAAACCGTGTGGCAGGAAAAATCGTGGTGCGATTAAATCGCTGCGGGACAGCGATTTTTCCTCGACAATATGGCTGCCATATGATTTTACTGCAGGCGCGCTTTTCTCACCCCGCCAAATTAAGCTTCGCGTGACATCGCTCCATGGAAAAGTGTCTTTAATCCATCCGCGATGTTTTCATGATTTGATATTGAAGCAAGTGCGTCTTTCTCGCCCCGCTAAGCCAAAAGCTCGACCTTGTTTCATGGAAAAGCTTATTGACATTGATAATATTTAGAGTAATTAAAAATATTATCACTTTTATCATACAAGGTTGAGTAAATATTGGAAATATTCTCTCTCTTTTCTCTCTCTCTCTCTCTTAGAATTCGAGTACACAAACTAGATTAGATAACTCAGTAATTAAAATTTTCTCAATGACATGGTTATTTTAAGGATGCAATAGACAACTTACATGAAATTTTTTTACTGCAAAAATGAATAGAGGGTATCAAATTATGCTACTCTGAATTTTTTCAGATTTTTTAGAAACCCAGACCTATTTTAAATAATTATTGAAAGTGCGGCCATGCCCCCTGGAGGCGTCAATAGGCTTTTTTGCCCTATACTTTTTATTAAGAGGATTCAGGGGTGCCAACTTAAATTACAAGACTTTCAATAATTATTTAAAAAGTTCCGGGACTCCAAAAAATCTGAAAAAATTCGGAGTGGCATAATTTTATACCCTCTTTTCATTTTTGCAACAAAAAATTTTCATGTAAATTTTTCATTGATAATATAATTTATAATTACTCCAATTTGTTTTTAATGTTTTTACTTTTTGAAGCTATTTTCTTACGACTTTTAAATAAAACATTTTTCTTTCGGCAATTACTATTTTCTTAACTCTTCGAATTTCAGCTTTGTTATTTTTTTGAACAATCAGAATTGAACTGAATTGCACCTTTCGAGGGAATTGCAAATTAATTTGAAGGGAGCAGAGAATATTGTAGCCAATTAACCATAGAGCTTTAGGAAGGAAAGGGGGGGGGGGGGGCACATTTCACATTTCATGCAAATAGTTTTATAAAATAGGGCATGTTGCAGCATTAGCATAATTAAAAAATCACGAAGACAAAATTCTGTTGATTTTTTTAAAATAAATAATATTATTTACATAAAAATGTATTTCAGGTGCTGAGCGCCTCTTTCAGTAACCTGCTGGTAGTTTTGGAGTTCAACAAGACGAAATGAACCAATCAACATCCTCGAGTCATCTCACTGAATTATTATCAGAAATTTCAGATATTGCACAGAAATTTTCTTTGCGTGGTCTCAGCGCCACTAGTAAAGCACAATCAGCACAGAACAGAGAAGATAGTAGCCAAACTCTTATGCTTGCCGTACGGGGACGCTGAAGTCAATTTTGGAGCGTTTGTGAAAATTTTGTTATATTGTGTTTAGAGCGAATTTTTTTATTTTAAAAAATACTACATATTTTTGCCACTATTTTGGTATACTTTTCTCTGCGTTAGATACAGTATTTTCCGAGTTATAGCAGATTTTAGATGATTTTCCTAAACCTATAACATAACAGGATGCCCCATTTGGTCCCTATACTTTTAACATGGTAGCGGACAAAAGTGCCGTTGACGCGACCAGATTTCGACATCGATTCTAACATATGACTTTCTCTGCTAGCTTTTATATGTACAGTGCACATCAGCAATACATGAGCTATACACTAGCGGCTCCACGCTCAGACCCTCACGAAGTAAATTTTATTTAAATGTGTGGCCATAACACACGTAGGTCTATATTTATAAAACTCCCTCATATTACTGTTTTAGTGTTGTGTTTTAACTGAATGTATTTTGTTTCGTTCATTTTAGAAAATTGACTTCAATTGATAATTTATTAAAGAATTTTTAACATACTGGTAATGCTGCCTTGTGCATTAGTATATTAGTAAAATAAAAAAATTATAATTAAAAAATTTTAGCTTGTAGTTATTAAATGTAACTTTTTGAAAAAGTTTATTTTTTTTAAACATATTTATTATAAACTTTAAACAAATTTTAAAATATGTTTATGTGAATGTTGTAATCATGTTGTTAAAATATTAATATAAGAATTTAATAATATATATAAATAATAAATAAAATAGAAACGTCAATAAGCTACTTAACTGTACATAATTAAAAAAAATTGTTAATTGATAAGATTTTTTATATTATATTTATTACTCTTTGATAAAAATTAAGTTAACGATTAACAAACAAAATAAATAAAATACTAAATGTATCTACCTAACTACGCAAAAAAATAACAAAAAATGAAAGAATGTAACTGTAGCAGTGTTTTTTTTTATTATTTTATTAATATTATTGAACTCAATGTTAATAATAAAATTAAAAAAAAGGACAGGAGAAAAAGATACCATTATTATTATATTTATTATCAAACTTTACACACACACACACACACACATAATAATATATTTATACATATAAATATATTATTTCCTAGGATTTTTATGGGCACTGATTTTTATTTTAAAATAGTTATAATATTGTTTACAGCGTTGACTATGGCAATATTTTGAATTACTTTTTATGTGAGAAAAATATAAATAATATAATGCATTGTTTGGTTTATGTTTCATGACATAATTTTCTGATTTTAATTAGAATTTTAACTAAAGACATACTATAAAGCTATGATGATCCAAAATGTTAAATTTTGTCGCAAAATTTTTGCATACGTGTGGATAGTATAAAAATGTTTTTTTGTCTATGCAGAGATAAAATAATGTAACAAATAAAATTAATGTGAAGTAAAATTCAAATTTTATTTCTACAGTTTGCTATCATGCCCCGTTGTGGTGACAAAGTTCTATTTAACAGACTGTTATTGCGACATTTTCTGTTGTGGCGACGGTCGCCATAACAGCGCCAATTAGTTCTATTTCATTCTTGGTTATGGTGACCTATTCCATCCTACGCATGGTTGCAAAGACATGTCACCATATCAGGCAAATTTCAATTTGAAAACTTTCTAGGACCATTTTTAGTACATAAAATGCTCACCGCAGCAGGTCAATCGCCCTGGTTTATTACAATTTCGCAATATTCTGAACATAGATGTCACTACTTCCAAATAATAAATTGGTGGCAATTTTAAAATATTATGAAGGTGTAACATAATTAATTAAAACCATTATTTCTTAATTATATAATAAATTAATTTAATGTCAATAAATTAATTCATATTAATTTAAAATCGACATTTTATTTTCCATTTGGTCTTCAAACCAAATGAAAAATAATAAATAGTGAATGATTTATTAATTTTTTTTTTATTTTTCATTCAGGTGACATCTTACAGTTAGTAAAAAATAGTAATAAAAAATAATTCGGGAGAAATCTTGAATATTTTATTATTTCATCCATCAAGATTAAGAAGAAATGAATAAAAAATTAAATAAATAGAAAAAGCATGTTGTAATTTGGTAGTTCCCAAGCTAACTAGAACTTAAATTGCACAAACAATCAATAAACGTAATTATACAAAATATTTACTGAAATAATATTTTTATATTGACAATAGCATTAAATATTAATAATAATTTATTTAACTGTATTAAAATTTTTGTATGAAATTTGTAATATTTTCCGAGGAACATGATTAGCTTTCAAGCCAAAGGAAAAAAAAAGTATAAGTTATTTTGTTAATTTTTAAAATAGTCTAACTTGGGGAATTCTTTTTGTTTACAAATAAATTCAAAAAGTAAAACCAGAGAAGAATCAAATGGACTTATCACACGAAACTAGCACCACATTTTTTTTATATATTTTAAAATAAATGTAGTCAAAAATATGTCGGAAAGACGAATGGAAAAAAATCAATTTGGTGCAAGTTATGTAGCATTGAGACGTATTTTATAACTTTTGGTGTATGTCTGTCGCATGTCACGTGTGTAATTAGTTCAAAGAGAAAAGGTTCGTGTTTTTGACAAAGTTCAGATTTGAAATAGTCGTAACCCTTAGTTTGCACCGTGTCAAAATCAATACCGAGTTTATTTTTTTCGTGCTTAAAGTAATTAAATATTATCACTTTTATCATACACGGTTGAGTAAATATCGGAAATATTCTCTTACTAGTAAAGTACTCAAACGCATGATGTCATGCTTATTTAATATTTTAAGGATTTAATTGATAATAATTATATACTCAATGTTTACTTTTCCAACAGTTTTTTTTATCAGACTTTAAAAACTTCAAATCAAACTTTTTTATTCCAGCAATAATTTTTAGTAGGGACAAATTAAAAATAAATTATTAATTTTTTTTCCCAATGTTCTTTGCATAAAAGTTATAATAAAGTATCAAGTATTTTATTTACAATCTTTTTATTTCTTTAGTAGAGCCAAGAGGTTCAGTGTCTTGTGGAGAAGAACGAATTTTGCGCGGGGAGAGTTTGAAAATTTGTTGAGGTGATGGAATAATTAACATTTGTTTTAATTATTAGTCATGCTAACATACATGACTAAACATTTAGAGAAATTCGAAGCAAATTACAAGTCATTTTTTTTAACCCTAGCTCAAGGGTATTGAAATTGGGGGTGGAATCAGCTCAAATTTCTGGCGAATCAGAGTGCAAGTCTAAGCCGAAACCGAAACATTTTTTCAGAGTAAAACAACACTAATCGTTGTAATTTCATTAACATTTAAATCTTAGCAAACACAAAAATTCTGATTTTATTTTCTAGAGACAGCCTTTAGAGTATTTAAAAATCACATGAAAATTTTAAAAACGAAAAATTGTCTTGAATTATTGTCTTAAAATTTTTTATGTGAATAAGAGCTGTTTCTAACAAAATTTTTGTTGGGTTCGCTAAGGTAACATATTAATCAAAAGAGAATACACTGATCAGCTGATCCGTGTTATTTTACAGATACGGGCCTCAAATTATAAATTAGACAGACACCATGCAATTGTTGCTAGAGATCAACACTAATATTATTTATTTTTTTATCCGCACGCGGAGCAGCTGTGCAAAGCTGCGCTGTAAACAAGGTCCTTGCTGACGTCACAACTCACAGCCAGCCCCGATTAGCATTGATTTGTGACGTCATCAAGTACTAAATTTCTTACTATGCACCTCAACTTTGCAAATCTGCATCAAGGAGCTTTTCCATGAAGCGATGTCAAGAGAGGCTTGGCGGGGCCAGAAAGGCGCACTTGCGGTGAAACCGTATGGCGGCCATGTTGGCGATAAAATTGCTTCCTGCAACATAGTAGGAAATTTCAAGCCTCTGATTGGCATGCGATTTTCTCGCTTTCCCCGCTCCATGGAAATGAACCTTAAAGGTGGATTTTCACGAGTGACGATTGAGATGCGGCGCTATTTGACAAAAAAGCTGCGAAATCCTATGCGGCGGCGAATTCGCCGGTAATTGAGTTAATTACGATACTCTTTTTCTTTTATTCGCCCAATATGGCATCCAATGAATGTTATAGCAATTAAGTGTGCATTATTCACTTCGCGTAGCATGATAAAAATCGCCATGTCAATCTGCCTTTACACTTGGAAAAAAATGATGCGAATATTGATTGTAAACTCGAGCAATTTATTTATTTTATTTATTTTATTTTATTTATTTTATTTATTTTATTTTTTTTATTTTTTTTTATTTTTTTTTATTTTATTTTATTTTATTTTATTTTATTTTATTTTATTTTTTTTTATTTTATTTTACTTTATTTTATTTTATTTTATTTTATTTTATTTTATTTTATTTTATTTTATTTTATTTTATTTCATTATCTCTTTCATGGGCACAATACAATAATATAACAAATATACATTATAGTCAAAATTGATTTACTAATAAAGGCCCATGGGGCAAATAAAAAAGATTGCTGAGCGGTCCATTCACTGAAAAGTGTTCATTCATTCATTCACCCATATTACTTGTCTAATTTGAGGAACCTTGCAGATTTTGCGATGGAGCTCAGCGCGAACCTGAGGGCGATGAGGATGTTCGGGTTCATTGTCCCGGACGGTTCCCGAGTGACCACCAAGAAGGCGGTGGTGTTCACCCTCTCCCTGCTACCTTGCTTCCTGCTGGGTCTCAATCTGATCTACAAAAACGCGACCACGGAGCTAAACTTTAAGGTCCTCATCGTGCTGTGGTTCCACGTCACTGCGACCTTCAAGGCTCTCTTCAGACGTGGCTACTTTTGGTATAAGAAGAGGCAGCTCGAGGACCTCATTGCAACCATTGAAGGTGAGTGATTTGAAGTGCCTTTTTTATATAATCAAACCCTATCGGGTACATTTAGTTCCATACTACTTTGAAACTCCAAAACTTCCAAAATCTTAAGCGTTTCACGGGCTCATCAGAAAAAGGGGCGGCCAAGGCTTTACATTTCATCCCGATATTTGCCTGCGACTGAGGGAAACGTGGAAACCTCATCCAGCTTGGACGCTATAATAACAGCTTTTTGTCAATGAATCGTAAATGTAATCGACCAAAGCCACATATTGGAAAATCAGCTTAAAGATTTACCCCTAAGTGGGAAACGTGGTTTTTGTTGGAAATGGTCATCCATCTAAATTATAATTAAGCTTGACGTTGCTTGACTTCGGTGATCTGACGAGAATTGGTCAAGCGCATCTACAGAAATTTTGACCTTTAGTAAATGATATTTTAAATAACAAAATAAAAAAAAAAATTATTGTAATTACTATAAAATATAAAACACAAATTAAAAAAAATATAAAACAATTAAATTTATAATTAAAAAATAGATGAAATATTTTATAATTTTAAGAAATATAATGAAATACTTTATTCAATTAAAATATAACACTTTTAAAAATTATTTTCTTAATTTAATTTAATATTTAAATATGGCATCGTTTGTAGAAGCGTTATATTTAACGATTACAATGAAATGATTTGTATATAAGCATTTTATTTTTGGTCTCAGTAGAAACACTTTTTATTTGGATGTCCATTGAAAAGCTACAATGAAAAATTAAGATTAATTAAAAAAAAACATGTGACTTGAGGTTCTTTTGAAATTTTTATTGCAAATAAATTGAAATAATCTCAAAAATTTTCAATACAGTGACAATTTAGCTGTGATTAATAATCGTTTTATAAATTCAATTTATCATAAAAGGAGAAACGCAGTAATTAAATTATAATAGATTATAATAAAATGTAATTATTTAATTAATAATTAATGTAACTTTTAATTGACAAATTAAAATAAAATTTATTATAACTATATAATTATAAATAATAATAATTTAATATAGTTATATAAATTAAAAATTGAGTTGAGTTATATTCATAGGCAGAACTAAATAAACAACTCCCTGAATGAATATTATCTTCGTTCAAACAATTATTGCTCATTCAAAATAAAATAAAAGAATAAAATAATCAAAAACGAAGTTTTTGCAATGGACAACATACATGAAAAAATTTAATTGCAGAAATGAATAGACGGTACCAAATTATGCTACTCTGAATTTTTCCAGATTTTTTTGAGACCCGGAATTATTTTTAAATTATAACTATTGAAATTCCTGTGATTTCAGTTGGCACCCCTGCAGCCTTAATAAAAAGGATAGAGACTGGTTGCCTATTGACGCCTCCAGGGGGCGTGGCCGCACTTTCAATAATTATTTAAAAATAGTTCTGGGTCTCAAAAATATCTGAAACAATTCTGAGTAGCATAATGTGGTACCCTCTATTCATTTCTGCAATAAAAATTTTTCATGTATGTTGTTCATTAAAATAATGTGAACAATAAGGAGGCTGCAAAAGCTTTCTATATTTATATTTAATTTCAATGGTATTTTAACGGTATATTATCATTAATTCAACTATCAGGAAAGAGTAAGTGTGACCTTTATAATATATAAAGTCATTGCAGTGCCTAAAATGACTATTCCGCGCCTGTAGGCTAGACAACCAATTCAACTTCGCTGCAGAGAGGTTTGCATACATTGCAGGGGCAAGATAACTGCAGTGTTCTTAACATCCCCGCTCCGCTAATATCAACGGAGGAGTTGAATTAATATTGTTGTTTATATTGTCAACAATGTGTATTGTATCTGTCGATTGATCAAAGATGATTCGATGCTGCTTCCCCTTATCACTCATACCTTGATGCCAAACGTATTTTATGACGTCATCAATAAGGCCTGTGTATAGACATTTTATTCATTTTAAGTTAACTGTTGGTAAATTCGTCGCCTTGGAAAATTTCTCACTTGCAGCCTATCACCATGTCCTGTGTCATTCTAGCGGGGTATGGTGATTAACAAAGCTGCAAAGGGAAATTTTCCGAGGCGACGAGTGTACATAGAAACGTCCCTAGTCATGTGGCGCCATCACTGCTGTTTAAATCACACAGCGGTGGAACTTGGAACTAACATGTTGCAGCCCTGTTCAAATGGACAACATACATGACATGAAAATTTTTAATTGCAGAAATGAATAGAGGGTACCAAATTATGCTACTCTGAATTTTTTCAGATTTTTTTGAGACCCAGAACTATTTTTAAATAATTATTGAAAGTGCGGCCACGCCCCCTGGAGGCGTCAATAGGCAACCAGTCTCTATCCTTTTTATTAAGAATTCAGAGGTGCCAACTGAAATCACAGGACTTTCAATAATTATTTAAAAATAGTTCCGGGTCTCAAAAAAGTCTGAAAAAATTCAGAGTAGCATAATTTAGTGCCCTCTATTCATTTCTGCAATAAAAAATTGTCATGTATGTTGTCCATTGTAACACATCAGTCATGTGGCGCTCTCACTGCTTTTTAAAGCACATAGCGGTGAAACCTGGAACTAACATGTTGCAGCCCCGTTTATTTGTGACACGGAGGATATGAACTTGGAGGACGAACGGACACACGCTCGTTCGGCCAGAAACATCGCACGTTTCTCCCGACTCGTGTTCGTTTACACTTTCTGCAACGCCCTGCTTACCGGCTACCTGTACATCAGCAAGTAAGAACATCATGTCCTATTTTATTACCTCTTTCATGTGCATGACAACCAAGATTTTTGTGTATATAACTTCTGGGTTATTGCTCGTATGGATATAGAAAGATTTTTCTCTAAAAATGTTGCAAATTAAGAGAAGAAAAGACGAGAGGAGAGCTTAATAGCGAAGAAAAGATGAAATTTATTTCAATTCAGGATGCTCACCGGTTGAGGTGTTATAGAAAACACTGATCAGGTGTTAGTAATCTAACTCTAGTTACTTGCTCCAGAATCGTGGCTAAGACGGCTGACTCAGCGAGTTTCCAGTCGTTGATTCTGCAAGTGTGGTTCCCCTTCGACCCCCAGAGGAGCCCAGACTACCAACTTCTCATGCTCTGGCAGAGTGAGTCGAGATATTTATTGGAGGGCTTAGCAATAAATTATTTCTTTTATTATTTTCTTTCTAGATCTCCGTATTTTTTTGTTGGTTTTTAATTTGTTGTTTGACATGTTCTTGTTTTAAAGATGTATGTTAATTAATCCACGCTGTGATCACTGTGATTGGTAGCTCCGCAGCGGCCTCTACAGAAAGTCTGCTCGCTAGACAGACACACGATCATCATTGTGCGCCCATACTGAGCGAGAAATTTGCCGAGATAGCGCTACAACGTTAAACGTGTGTCTGTGAGCGCTGCAGTTTTCTTCGTAGTTTTAAACTTCCTGCTTCAATTTTTTAACAGAAAATTATGTTTTTACAACAAATAACACTATAAACTACCAGAAAATATTAAAAAAAACAATAAATAAATACCATAATAAATATTATGTAAAATTATAAATAAAAATAAATTAAATAAAATTTAAAAAAATAAAATTATTGTATCAACTTTGCTGGTGTGCATGGCTTCAGTTCAGCAGTACCCCCCACGAGCCGCCACTTTGTTTAATTAATTAGTTCAAGGGTATTTTACCACTTTATGTGTACTGATGCTCTATAGTGCCTTGTAAGATATCCTATTTCACCGTTAGTTATTGTTGTTGTTTTCTTTTCTTGAATTTTTATTGCACTTTATATTGGTGAAATAAATAAATAAATATATCAATAAATGAATAAATGAATAAATGAATAAATAAATAAATAAATAAATAAATAAATAAATAAATAAATAAATAAATAAATAAATAAATAAATAAATAAATAAATAAATAAATAAATAAATAAATAAGTTAATAAGTAAATAAGTAAATAAATAAATAAATAAATAAATAAATAAATAAATAAATAAATAAATAAAAACTCTTTTCCCGCCAAGACAGTGTTTTATATACAGGTGCTATAGTTTGCACTGCTGCCATGGCCGACTTAATTTATGAATTCCAGCATTTACCATGTAGACAAAGGGTAACCATGGAAACCCCAAGGAAGGATGATCAGTGACAGCACGGTCTTAACACCTTCCGAATGCATAGATGATGTCTAACTTTTTGTCAGGCTTTTAATTTTGTTGATTTTGTTTAATATGCTTCAAAAGTCAATATAGAGTTAAGCCTGGTTTAAAGTTAGACCTCATCTATTTACAATTGGGTGTGTAACTCTATAGTCTATATTGTTACATAAATGTATATAAGAAAAATACTATTTGAAAATTGCTTATCTTTAATGATTTTTTATTTCAACATCTCAAAATAAATTATTTTTCGGTAAAAGTGAGGTTATAAAATAGAAGCTACATCTTAATATTTTATTCTAAATACCTCTAAAACACATCTTATATCCTCTTTGCTCAAACTGAGGATGAAATGAAGACAATATTTCTAAAATTTTATGTTCAGGAAGAGGAAAAAAACGTAATCTCGTCTTTTTCTCTAGAATGATGCCAAAATAAGAGGGAATTAAACGAGGAGAGAGCTTAATTAACAGCGAATAAAAGATGAAATTTTATTTCAACTTGGGTCAACATTGACGATTTCTCTTTCCCGCAGTGTACGTTGACTTCATGTACCTCGGTATAGTCAACACCCCCGAGGCCCTGATGTGCTCCCTCATGATGGGCGCCTCAGAAAGAGCCGACATGTTGTCCAGGGTCGCCCCCAGTACCCTGACCCCAGGACCGGGGGGCGAAGTCACCGCGGCATTCAGAGACTGGGTCAAATACCACCTGCACTACCTCAGGTGAATTGAGACTGTTAACAGGGACACTACCTTAGTTGATCAGAGACTGTTGACAGGGTCACTACCTCAGGTGAACTGAGACTGTTAACAGAGACACTACCTCAGGTGAACTGAGACTGTTAACAGAGACACTACCTCAGGTGAACTGAGACTGTTAACAGAGTCACTACCTCAGGTGCACTGAGACTGTTAACAGGGTCACTACCTCAAGTGAAATTAGACTGTTAACATGGTCACTACCTCAGGTGAACTGAGACTGTTAACAGGGTCACTACCTCAGGTGAACTGAGACTGTTAAAAGGGTCACTACCTCAGGTGATCTGAGACTGTTAACAGGGTCACTACCTCAGGTGAAGTGAGACTGTTAACAGAGTCACTACCTCAGGAGAACTGAGACTGTTAACAGAGTCACTACCTCAGGTGATCTGAGACTGTTAACAGGGTCACTACCTCAGGTGAACTGAGACTGAATATGAAATTTTTGACGCTATATTTTTGCTTGATTTAATCAGATTATTAAATTAATTTATTAATTATGAATACATAAATAAACATTTTTATTTTTGTTTATGTATTATTGGTATAATTTTACTTATTATGTCAATATTTAATATTCATTTTACAAAAATATTTTCAACTTTGTTACGTAAAAAGTATATATAATATAAATTATGTAAACTTTTTTTTTTTTTTCCTCAGCATCGTGCGAGGTATCAACGACTCTATGGGTCTCTACATCTTTTTGACGTACGCCTTCTCTCTGATCAACATCATCATCTATAGCTTTCTCATTATTGAGGTAAGTACATTAGAACATCTAGAGTTATATATAAAATGCATGGTACTACTTTTCATTTCTTCTGAGTCCTCTAAGAATCCTTGTTTTATAAATGAATTGTGTGAAACTGAAATAACATGCAGAAGATCCAAAAACAATAATACATTCGTTCCAGTCTAACGACCCTGCGGTTTACACCAGAATAATCCTTAACCTCGTTGGACTACTCATGCGACACTATGTGTACGCTGCCTCAGGTCATATGATTTTACATCAGGTAAGGTCATCAACATGTGCAAATATAGGGATGACTTTCATGATTATTTTATTGCTAATATCGACGATAAAAGATAATGGGTATGATTCACGAAGCAGTTAGCAAGGTTTCTAACCACGTTTAGCTTAACCACGTTTTATACTAGGTGGTTTAACACGTAAAACATGTATTAGTTAAACGTGGTTAAGTTAAACTAAATGTGGTTAGAAACCTGGCTAACTGCTTCGTGAATCGCACCCAAAATATACCTACAAAGATACAATAATGGTTAACTTTCCTATTTCACAAATATTAGAAAATACATATCGGGGGCATACATTATCAAAATATCAACCTTCAGAAAATATACATAAAATTATGCTCTTTTAAATTTTTTAGATTTTTCGTCTTGATGAATCCAATTTATAAAATATATTACTAAAATTATCTGATTTGGAAGTAAGGTTATTTTGTTACTACCTGATTGGGCGCTCATGACATCATCAATATGAGAAAATGACGTCATGGACGTCCAATCAGTTATTACAACCCTTATTAAGATAATTTTAACCATTTCTTTTTTAATTTAGTCAACCCAATCATTCCATTAGACATTAAAACTTTTAATTCATAAATGATGACATTGAATAAAAGCACGGTTGGGTAGTTCCCGAACTAATAAAAATTCAAACAGTATGTTTTTATGAACTATATTAAAATTATGCAGGGGTTTCTTATGTCAATTGTTAAACACGGTTTTTTAACACAATATCACATTAAAGAATCGAGATGTCACTGTGATTATGTCATAATAACAGGCGCTGATCCAGGGGGGTGGCTGGGGGGGGGGGGCTGCAGCCCCCTCCGAAATTTGCGAAATTTTTGCAAAGAATAATTCTCAATACTTCAATAATTGTAAATTTACCCATAATTATAATACCAGAAACAAAGACAATTTCATGCTAGATCAACATAGAACGGCAGCATATGAAAAAGGTCTTATGTACAGTGCCCAATCTTTGTTCAATAGGCTACCAAGTGACATAAAAAGTGAGTTTAATCTAAGTGTTTTTAAGAAGAGAGTGAAAAAACATTTATTTGATAAGAATGTGTACAGTATTGACGATTTTTACAAACGTGAATAATATAATTATATTATTATTTTTTATGCAATGTGTACTTTGTTGACTTGTCTTGTAAGTGAGATGAATAAATATTTGAATTTTGAATTTGAATTTTTGAATTTAGATTTAACATGGGCAATATAGACATTTTCCCGCATGTAATTTGTTTTTTTGTTTTTTAAATTGGCCTTATGGAGACAGCCCCTCCCGAAATTTGGTTCTGGATCCACGCCTGCATATTATAGTAATGTATTAGTATTCAACACACAAGAATGACTGTGACGTCACAGTATTTTGTAAAATGGTCTAAAATTCTCCTCTCTCCAGAGTCTTCAGCTTCGTTCCTCGGTGGTGTCCGCGGCCCAGGTGTCCCAGGGGGCCCTCAGTGCGGGCCCCGCGTGCTCAGCCTTGCAGGTGGTGTCCACGCGAGTGTGTGGGGGCGCCAGACCCGAGGAGGTGACGGGACTGGGCTTCTTCGGAGTCACAATGGAAATGTTCACCGCGGTGAGTGTCTGTGTATAACAACCTTCGTGAGATTTGTTATTGTTAGATAGAGTCCCTAGGTGAAAAAATTACGTCTTCAATTCATCTTCTACACGTCTAAAGAAGCGCATTTCCATGGGGCGTGGAAAGCGAGGCTTAATTGGCGCGGCAAGAAAGGCGCACTTGCTTCAATGTCATATGGCGGCCATGTTGGCGTGGAAAATTCGCGACGCGATTTAATCGCTGCGGGAAATCAATTTTTCTACGCCAACATGGCCGCAATATGACATTGAAGTAAGTGCGCCTTTCTCGCCGCGTCAAGCCTCGCTTGACATTCGCTCCATGGAAATGCACCTTAAACCTAATCTTTTTACCTCTAAAACACACCTTGTGCGATTCACGAAGCAGCTATATAGCCACGTTTAGCTTAACCTGCACGTTTAACTATACCTGTCTTACATGTTAAACCACCTATATAGTTAAACGTGGTTATTAAGCTAAACGTACCATGGCCAGAAACCTGGCTAACTACTTCGTGAATCGCTCCCCTTATTTCTTCTTCGCTCAAAGTGAGGATGAAATGAAGACAATATTTATAACATTTTATGTTCTAGAAGAGAAAAGATGTAATTTCAATTTTTCACCCTCTAAAATGGTGCAAAATAGAAGGGAAATAGACATGAAAAGAGATAATTAGCGAAGAAAAGATGACGTTATTTATTTTAGCTCTAGGGACTTCCACTTATTTTCCTGGTCCAAAATAATGAGAGCCATTTGCTATTTCAAGTGAACGTATATATGAGCTGGAAATCAGTATAAAATAAAGTTCACCTGAAATAGCAAATAGCTCATTATTGCAACAAATTCATGGTAGGCAGATAGCTCATTACTCCGGACAAGGGACATTATAATATATATATATATATATATATATATATATATATATATATATATATATATATATATATATATATATATATATATATATATATATATATATATATATATATATATATATATATATATATATATATATATATATATATATATATATATATATATATATATATATATATATATATATATATATATATATATTATATATATATAAAAGACTTCCATGAACCCTTAAAATCATGTTTATTTATTTATTTATTTATTTATTTATTTATTCATTTATTTATTTATTTCACCCATTTATGCATACAAGATAATGTTGCAAAAAGCTGTGACGTCATGCTCATACAACTATTTGAAGATTGTCCATAATGAATAGTTTGTATATTGTTTATTGTTTGCCTGTTAATGAGACTTTAATATAGCAGTGTTATTCACCAGACGGCGATAATGTAAAGTATTTTGATGCAATAATGAGCTATCTGCTATTTTGTTTTAGTTTTATTTTTTTACCGATTTATAGCTCATAATTGCGCATAACTGAAATAACAGATAGCTCATTATTCCGGACGAGGGACAATTTTTCGAACATAAATATTTAAACTAAAAAATGTGTACGAAAAAAAAAAATTATTATTGTTTATTTTCAGGTGTTGAGCGCGTCCTTCAGTAACCTGTTGGTGGTCTTGGAGTTCAACAAGCTGAAATGATTGTTGTCCACGATGTGGAGTTTAACAAAACAAAAGATTGCTCTCCACGCATTTCCACAAAACTGCACTTTAACTTTCAGCTTTTTTTTTTTTTTTTCACTCGCTGTAAAAACTAAACTTTTCAATATATTATCCCAGGATCAATTTATTTCTTATTGGGACGGGCAATGTAGGGAACTATATATTACGTACATAATTTGCCTTTCTAATTTCTATAGTAACACATGTAACAACTACAGCCATAAAACTAATGATATTAATCATATTTATGAGTTTAAAGAAGAATTTTATAATTTGAAATATGTAGTATAACGTAATGAATTTAATAAAATATTCTCTTTTGTTTTATTCATTAATATTTAATGTTACTATAATATGAATTGTATTTTATAATAAAAAAGCTTTGTACAATGATAATAATTGTTCTCAAAATAAAAAACAATGGAGTATCGACCTCACTTTTTTATTGCAGGAATGGATAGAGGGTGCAAAGTTATGACGGTTTACTTTTTAACAATATCATTTTCATTACATCTTCTGAGCTTTCGCTGAATTAAAAATTGCCGCTTTTTTTAGTCGAATATTACTAAAATATTTAACCTGTTCTAGATAAATTCTAAATTTTGTCATTTTAAAAATTAATTTTTAGATTGATAATTCTCAAAGTTTGAAATTTTAATTGATATACCTTTTATGTCTCTACATATTTATGTATATATATATATACATATATATATATATATATATATATATATATATATATATATATATATATATATATATATATATATATATATATATATATATATATATATATATATATGTATATATATATATATATATATATATATATTATATATATATATATATTTTTTTGCTTTTTTGACATTTTCCAAGCAGTTGAAATTTGCAATCTCTAATAAATGTAACTTACTAAATGCAGTGTTCATAATCTATAATAAAGAAGGTCGATTAAAAGGCTTGATGTTAGGCCACTTTTTTTTTTCATATTCCCAAACCCTTGATCTATCTATCTATCTATCTATCTATCTATCTATCTATCTATCTATCTATCTATCTATCTATCTATCTATCTATCTATCTATCTATCTATCTATCTATCTATCTATCTATCTATCTATCTATCTATCTATCTATCTATCTATCTATCTATCTATCTATCTATCTATCTATCTATCTATCTATCTATCTATCTATCTATCTATCTATCTATCTATCTATCTATCTATCTATCTATCTATCTATCTATCTATCTATCTATCTATCTATCTATCTATCTATCTATCTATCTATCTATCTATCTATCTATCTATCTATCTATCTATCTATCTATCTATCTATCTATCTATCTATCTATCTATCTATCTATCTATCTATCTATCTATCTATCTATCTATCTATCTATCTATCTATCTATCTATCTATCTATCTATCTATCTATCTATCTATCTATCTATCTATCTATCTATCTATCTATCTATCTATCTATCTATCTATCTATCTATCTATCTATCTATCTATCTATCTATCTATCTATCTATCTATCTATCTATCTATCTATCTATCTATCTATCTATCTATCTATCTATCTATCTATCTATCTATCTATCTATCTATCTATCTATCTATCTATCTATCTATCTATCTATCTATCTATCTATCTATCTATCTATCTATCTATCTATCTATCTATCTATCTATCTATCTATCTATCTATCTATCTATCTATCTATCTATCTATCTATCTATCTATCTATCTATCTATCTATCTATCTATCTATCTATCTATCTATCTATCTATCTATCTATCTATCTATCTATCTATCTATCTATCTATCTATCTATCTATCTATCTATCTATCTATCTATCTATCTATCTATCTATCTATCTATCTATCTATCTATCTATCATAATAATAGATACATTATTTAAATAAATATTTAATAAAGGTTCCCTATTGTAAATTATACTTTAAAGTAACCAACTTGATAACAAATGATGGAATTCACTTACCAAACTAAACTATGTATCACTAGAATCACTATTATATAGGTGTAAATTTTTAATAATTAATAAATTAAAAGCGATACATAAATTTCATTTGTCAGTTTTATTGAAGTACATAAGACATAAGTAATATAATAGCTGGTAAATTATATAATTTATTCGGGAATATTTGACAGTTTAAAGCCAGAAAAAAAATTAACACTTATTACATTGGTGTCTGATTAGCAAAGTTTTAATTTAATGTCATTAAAGTAAGCTAGACCACGTGCAACATTGTTATGTTAAACGTACGACAGTTTGACATTTGGAGGTGAGGTGGAAGTTACGAGCAGACGTCCTCCAGCTCACACACAAAGCTCCACCTCTGTGAACAAGTAATGTCCAACCACCCGTGTGAGCCACCAATCAACACCGTCAGCAGCATGCAGTCTTCATAGTCGTTGTCCAACTGTAAATAGTACCAGTCAGTGAAGTTCAGTGTCTGTCCGTTGGTCCACCTCCACGTTCCTTCCTGCTGAGAATCAGATCCTCCCAGCCAGAAGTACCAATCTGGAGACAGAACAGACGTGTGAGGACCTGCAGCTAACTGTGTTCACTAGGGGGGGGGGGGTCTAAAGAACAAATATGCCTTTGCTTCATGTCATTAAAGTTTAATAAAAATGCATAAGTTCTTATATGTTTGTAATTGTATTTACTTATTTCATATAAGCAACCGTGAAGTTTAAACTACTGTAACTATAACATTACATTAACATTAAAAGTATAGTCATTGTATTCAAATCAATTTAATTTCATATAATTCCACTCACGCAACATTGATTACTTATATTTTAAAATTTATAATACTTGGAAAAATAAAAAGAAACATAAATTACTAAAAAAAAATTATTAATTGAGAATATTATCATTGCAAAATTCTGAAACAACCTATATCGCTAATTAATGTAAAGTAACCATTGAATTACCAACGGAAAAGGGGGGGGGGTGGAGGGAGTCAGGATGGCGCATAACTCTTTTAAAGCGGAAAAGTGTAAAAACCTTCCCCAAAAAACCTAAATAATTTGAATCCTTAATTAGCCACCCAGCAATGCATATTTAATTTTCGCAAAAAAAAAAAAAAAAATTAAAGATAGGAACTTCAAGTTTTATTTTACATAGTATTTAAATATCGGGAAATTTTGGCCCCCACTCCCCTCAGTAAAGCGTGCAACCAGAAATGAGCTTGGAAATGTTTGGACTTATCTGAAGAAAGCATTAGATTTACTAGTAATTTGATATAAAATATCGATAATTAGCTATTTTTAGATCATCAGAAAGGTTATGGAGTATTGACTTCAATTTTTTTTATTGCAGAAATGGATAGAGGGTGCAAAGTTATGCTACCCTGATTTTTTTCAGATTTTTTCGAGCCCGGGAAGTATTTTTAAAAAATTATTGAAAGTTCTTTTTGTGACGTCACGAGACGCCGCTCTTTAAGAAAAAGATAGGACTTTACGCCGCGTGACGTCACAAATACGGCATTCAATAATTTTTTAAAAATACTTCCTGGGCTCTAAAAAATCTGAAAAAAATCAGGGTAGCAAAACTTTTCACCCTCTATCCATTTTTGCAATAAAAAAATTGAGGACAATATTCCATTGTACATCTTTGGACCTAATTTTAATTTTTTTTTTGTTCAGTTACATCAACATTTACGTAATTTTTTTCTGATATTGTTGCCATTTATTTTTTTATTTGTCTTAAAATTGTCAATATTTCTCCTTGCAAACATCATCATGCAAATTATGCTTAAGGTAGAGATATCGCCGAACAGCTGTTTGACGTAATTACGTTTGATTAACATGTAAACCTTAGCAAATTGACAAAAATTCTGAAATTTTTTTGAGAGGCAGATATTAGTGCCTACAAGTCATAGAAAAAATTTCAAAACAATTTAACGGTCCGATTTTTTTAATTAATTTTTTTAATTTTCGGCATAGGGCTTTCCCATGGAGAGCCCAAATAAAAAATTAATTTAAAAAAATCGGCTAGTTAAATGTTTTTGAAACTTTTTCTATGGCTTTTATCTGTCTCTCAAAAAAATTTCAGAATTTTCGTCAATTTGCTAAGGTTTACATGTTAATCAAAGGGGATTACGTCAAACAGCTGTTCGACGTTATCTCGACCTTAAACAAGGAATGTTGTTAAGTCATAATTATTCCATTATGAAGTATCATGCTATTAACTCTATTGGGAGCAATTCACGAAGGAGTTAGCCAGGTTTCTAACCACGTTTAGTTTAACCACGTTTAACTAGGCAGGTTTAACACGTAAAAAATGTATAGTTAAACGTGGTTAAGCTAAACGTGGTTAGAAACCTGGCTAACTGCTTCGTGAATCGCACCCATTATAGACATTGCTCTAGCAATACAATGTAAAATATATTTTTCGACATTTAAATATTTAAATATTGTATTAATTTTTATAGTACTGATCTGTAAATCCCCACAGAAGAATACCATATTATTATAAGATAGATGCAACATTACCAGGATAATATATCTCTATTATTAAACATTGAGCAACTTAATATTTCCAAAAACTTCAATTATGAGTTCAAAATATTTAGAGCTTTTAACTAGCTTTACACCAGATAGCGGTGCAAATCGTGCTTTTGTGTCCTTTAATCTGTTAGATAACATGAAATTTGAACTATTTAACTGTCAAATAACACACCCAATATTAAAAAAAAAAATCCTCACACGACAATTATGAAATGAAAATGTTCTTCTCTACATCTTCTCTCAGTATAGCTAAAATATCAAGTATACAAATACGAGCTAGTTATTTATGTTTTGAATTTTTTAAGTTGACTTAATAAATTTAAAATGGATGTTTGATATTTTCATGTTAAAGTAGTCAACTTTAAAAATTCATAACTCTATCCCAGGTTGCATTTGAATACCAGGTATCGAATACCTGATAATTTAGCTACTGATAATAGATATACAGTACAGGTGAACCCTTTAAATTTTTTTCATAACTTTCATGTGAGGTTTTTTTTTAACATTGACAGTGTCACCTTTCTCTTAAAAGCCCTATGTCCATTTCACAGTAATAAGTCCACAGTTAGTATTGCCTCAGTATGATACGGCTGCATAAAAAAATTGTTCCAGCAGCAATAATATCACAGATAATAGCCGATGTAAAGGCACCTGTGACGTCACTTGTAGCCATTCTGCGGCGACAGCATAGGGAAATTCCTGCAATAGATAGGTTCACTCTAATTGCAACCACGGACATAATTTTGATTCTGGAATGTTAGATTTTTACCAGGACAGTCTTGATAGTATTTGTCAAATATCCTGAAAGAATTTTGTTGCTGACATTCACATAGACTGACTTATTGCAGTAGCAAGAAGAGAAAACTGTTGTATAGGAAAACAATGTTAAATTCTTGGCTTATATTGCTACTGCAATAAGTCAATCTGTGTGAACGTCAACAACAAAATTCTTTCAAGATATTTGAAAAATACTATCAAGACTGCCCTGGTAAAATTTCAACATTCCAGAATTAAAATTATGTCCACGGTTGCAGCTAGAGTTAACCTATCTTTTGCTGGGATTTCCTTATACGGTCGCTACAGAATGGGTACAAATGACGTCACAGGTGCCTTTTCTTCGGCTATTATCTGTGATATTATTGCTGCTGGAACAATTATTTTTATGCAGCCGTATCATACTGAGGCAATACTAACTGTGGACTTAATACTGTGAAATGGTCATAGGGCCTTTAAGCAAAACAAATAAGTGTTGTTTAAAACAAAAAGATTTTATTTTGTGTAAAAAATTAAAATTGGATATACATATTGGGCGCGATTCACGAAACAGTTAGCCAGGTTTCTAACCACGTTTAACTAGGTGGTTTAACACGTAAAACAGGTATAATTAAACGTGGTTAATCTAATCGTGGTTAGAAAACTGGTTAACTGGTTCGTGAATCGCACCCAATATTTAAAAAAAAAATACTTACATAGAAATTTAAAAAAAAAATATATATTTACTGAAGCTTTGGTTTTATGAGCATAAACATAGTTACGTTTGATTTTGTCTATTACTTACAACATTCTCTATGCAAAATTATTCTGTGACCTTGATGTTCACTGAACCCGAAAAAAAATGTATTGTTAAAAATTTTAATTATATTATAACAAATGTTGATACATGAAATATAAAAATTTATTAATAACTGTTAACATTTTTTGATACCCACGAGCAGAGTAGTTTAATTAATACTGATATCAAAATAATTGACAAAAAAAATATTGATCAGCAATCCACCACCTGCAAGGTTATACTCACTCGGCCTGTTCTTAATGAGGTACTTCCCGATCAAGTTGTTCTCCTCCTCAGTCTCGATGCTGGCCAGCTGCAGACCGTGTGACCGACAGAACTGCTGGGCTGACGTCCAATTTAGCTCCTGTTTACATTAGAACGGTGGGTTAGAATGTGACAACTTCATTGACAAAAAAGAGGACGGATGCCTCACGGTTGAGAAGTGGTTAATATTTTAACAGCCACAACTTTACATGCAAACCGGGATTTAATCCGTATACGTGGAAATATGTACTTCCTGACGATACACGTAATTTGAAGTTCCAAAGGTTGCATTTTCCACCTAAGATTTACTTTTTCTTTTGCCTCAGCCGTCTCAATGCAAGTTGTGAAAAATTCTAGTACTAGTATGTTCAAGTTCAAAAATTATAGAATTAGCAGCGGTTACGTAAATGGAACATTCAATGCAATAAATCCGCAGTGGGTTTTGTTCGTTGCAGCTTACAATTTTACTTAAATTTACACCTTTTCAAAGACGTTTTTTTTATTATGGTTTTTAAATATATTTATATTTTAATCGTTACACAATCAAAACACAAGACTTAGCTGCAGGCAGATAAGCAGGAAGCAGACGCTTAATTTGTATATTCTTTTTATTTAAAAATTGGAATACACGCCTGAGTTAGATAGGAGAAAGGGTATTAGGCCTATAACTCAAGTGAAAATTATTTCTAGGGCACGAAACTTACCTTCAGGTGGTGACCTAGTCAAGGACTATTTATTTCGTGAGAATTAAAGTATTTACATTTGGTCATTTCCACCATCTGCAGAGGTTAAAGTGTGAAAAATCAAATATTGTTCAATGGTACTGAAAACTGAGATTTGGGAGTAAAAAATTATTTATATTATGAAAATGCATTTTTAATTGGTGTAACAACCCTATTTCATCCCCAAACTACCCCAAGGTTTTTCATTTTTTATTTTAAATATTTTTTCATTTTCAGAGCATTATTTCTCAAATTTATATATTTGAAAATGTAACAATCTGAGTAGGATGTTGCTAATAGTGTTGTCTCACCCCTCATTCTGAAATATGTTTTATATGGTTTCTAATATTTTGAACATGAAAAAAATGAATGTAACATTAAAAAATTTTTAGAATTTAAAATTTATAATTGTTGGGTAGTTAAGGGATGCAGTATGATAGTTACAAGTTTTAAAAATGCGCTATTATATTTTGAAAATACAAAAATACACAATAATATTAAAAAAAAAAATTAATTCCCCCCAAGTCTCAGTCTTTCAAATTTCTTAACAATATTATATTTTTTTTTTAGTTTCAAATCCACAATCATGCAGGGGGTGAAATTGAATGTTAGTGAACATTTTCTCTCGAAACGTGTAGCCCTTGACTACGCCAACACTTGAAGGTATCAAGCAGGCAGGCAGGCAGGCAGGCAGGCAGGCAGGCAGGCAGGCAGGCAGGCAGGCAGGCAGGCAGGCATATATATAAATAAATAAATAAATAAATAAATAAATAAATAAATAAATAAATAACAAAAATTATTCATGAAGCAATAGAAATTCACAGAAGAGGAAATCAACTTGCAACGTATTGAACTAGAGTTGTTATATTAAAACATAATACTTTTTATAAGAAGCCCTAATTAAAAAATGAAGAAACGCACAACATCATCATTTAAATACTATACTAACGTTACGTAAAAATGATATAAATGATATTTACCTTCCTCGAATTAGTCTCTATGTAGTAATATTTATCTCCGAGTCGCGTCATGTTGAGGGCACCAACTGAAGACAGATTACTTTCATTGTTTTATTTTCGAAGACAGTTTTAACTCAAATATATGACCTTATCTTATACTTAATTATTTGTTCTGGTATATTTTAAAATAACTTTTGCATTTTATTCATTGATTAAATTATTGCCTCGTACTCTACAATCGCTAGCAGAAAAAACGAACCAACAATGGCCTTTGTCGTCATTGTGCAATGAATACAAAGTTTAATTTCCTTACTTCTAGCTTATCACAGCTCTCTATGTATTTTCGTTCCATCAACGATGCCGATTGATTGGTAAGTGGGCGGGTCAGTGAGCAAACTCTTAGAGAGCAGTAATTGGCATGAAGGAAAAAATTGAAGCTTTGGATGTGACAACAAAGGACCATTATTGGTCAATTTTACCTGCATTTGACTGTTCAGTTGACACTAAACTTTTAGATGCTGAATTGGTTTCAGCACTTTATGTCAGTACAAAACTGTTCCAATTCCTTCTTACATCCAGCCCTTTTAACCTATTAAACCCTTAATCCAAGTACAATTTTCATACTGAAAAAAGTGTAAATTTTTGATACTGTATTTCATTCCGTTCTCACTAAAAATTTGCACTTGGATTAAGTGTTTTATAGGTAAAAAATCCTGGATGTGAGACAAATTTGGAACAATTTTTAACTTTTTTTTTTTGTCCTAAAACCAATAGAGAACTGACACTACCGACATCAAAATTTTTTATTGCAGAAATGGATTGAGGGTGCAAAGTTATGCTACTCTGATTTTTTCAGATTTTTTAGAGACCGGCAAATATTTTTTAAAAATTATTGAAAGTACAGAAAAAGTGCCGCCTCTCTTAATAAATGATAGGACCCAAAAGGGACGTGGGTTCGAACCAGACCTCGCCAAAACTTTCTAGCAATACTTCCCGGTCCCTAAAAAATCTGAAAAAAATCAGGGTAGCATAGCTTCGCACCCTCTCTCCATTTCTTCAATAAAAAATTTTGAGGTCAGCTCTACATTCAGCATCCAAAAGTTTAAAGTGTTCTTAAAGTTAAAAATTTTAAAATTGTGATACATACGTAAGATAGGAAAAACGGTTTTAGGCTTATAATTCAGATAGTAATTATATTTTAAGGTGCAAAACTTATCAAATCATTTTTTAAAGTAGTCACGGACTACTCATTTCAAGAGAATTTGTTAAAGTTTAGACATTTTCACACACTACAGTGGTAAAATTGTTTTAAATTCTGGTATGGAGTATTAACCTAATTTTTTTTATTACAGAAATATATAGAGGGTGCAAAGTTATGCTACCCTGATTTTTTTCAGATTTTTTAGAGCCCGAGAACTATTTTTGAAAAATTATTAAGAAAAAGATAGGTCTTGACGCCACATGACGTCACAAAGAGGACTTTCAATATTTTTTTAAAAATACTTCCCGGGCTCTAAAAAATCTGAAAAAATCAGGGTAGCATAACTTTGCATGCTCTATCCATTTCTGCAATAATAAAATTGAGGACGATACTTCATTGTTTAAATATTGAAAGAAATTAGACTAAGGAGGAAAAATAATTTATAAAATGATAATATGATAACTTATTTTTAATAGGTGTCACTAATACATTTCAATCCTAAACTACCCTTAAAATATTAACATTTAATTATAAAAAAAATATTTTTCAGATTCATGTTTTCCATGATCAAATAATATTGTAAAAAATAAAAAAAAAACTTTCAGAATTAGGAATGAAAAAACTCAACCAAAAACCTCTTACAAAGTCTCAATTTTTACATTTTAAAATGAAATATTGAAAACTTCTGGGTGGTTTAAGGATAAAATAGGGATTAGTTACAGTCTTTAGAAATACAACTTAAGATTGTAAATATTTTTTTACTTCCAAGTTTCAGTTCTTAAAATGGATATAAACAATAATTTTTTTATTGCAAAAATAGATAAAGATTAAAAATTTCAGCTACCCTGATTTTTTCAGATTTTTTACTGAAAATTATTTTAAACGTTTAATTAATATATTTTTTGTGATGTTGCGAGGTGCTTTTCTTTAAGAAAAGAAGAGAACTTGCTGCCATTTGACGTTACATAAAGGACTTTCAATGTTGTTTAAAAATAGGTCCAGGTCTGTAAAAAATATAAAATAAAATCAGAGTAACCTAACTTTGCAGCTTCGCATCCTAAATTTATTTTTGCAATAAGACAAATTTTGATTTTAGATCGATAATATATTTTTCAACAAAATTTGATTTTTACTAATTTAAGCCCATGCACGGGGTGAAGGATCAAGATAACTGAACTTATGTTTTCTCATTTTCTCACAAATTGAGAAGCACTTTTCAAGTTTAACGCTTGATGTTAAGTTTTGTACCAAAAAATTGATCTGCAATTGAGACATAGGCCAAAACTATTTCTCCTATCCAACTCATGCATTCTAATATTAGCTTTTAAGAACTGTACGTAAGAATTTTAAAAACTGTTTGTAATATTTCTTATATTTTCATGGAATCATCCCCTTTCCTCTAACAATTACAATCAGAATAATAAGTTATTCCATATAGATACATGACATTGAGATACTAGAATGTGAAAATTTTTAGTGGCTCAATCGAAAGAAGGGGTAAAAATGTGGTACTGTAAATTTTTCAAAATTTTCTGAGTCCGGGAAATTATTTTAAAAAAATATTGAAATCTATTTTGTTGACGTCATGGGCGGAACTCTTTAAAAAAAGAATAAGGCAGTGCCACCCGTGACGTCATAAATTAGACTTTAAATTTTTTTTTTAAAAAATATTCCCGGTCTCAGAAAAATCTGATAAAATTCACAGTACCAAATTTTTAACCCTTCTTTTGATTAAGCCACTACAATTGTCACATTCTTGTATTTTAATATATTTCAATTTTTAATTTTACGTTGCGAATTAAAATTAACTCTTAATTATTTTAATAATCAAGTTTGTAACCCAATTTTTTTTAATACGAACTAGCTTGTTTTTTAATATGAACTCGAAAATATCAATTCTCAATTCTGTCTTGATTTTAAAATATTTTTGGCCCAAAGCTCGAAAATTTAGGTTTTGGCTTGACAATTTGAAACCTATGTCTAGCCTGAAACACTAAAATTTAACTTCGGTTCGAATTTGAGCTGCATTATACAGCATTACTTTATCCCGAATAATTGGGGAGATAGTTATAATAAAGTTCATTAAATTTTATATGTTAATTTACTCTTGTGAACCAGTTTATATCCCCATTTCTAAAATAAGCAACTTTATTTTCATGACGAAATGTAATATTCTGTTTGCAAACTTATTTAAAAAAAAAAATATATTAAAAATACTTTTCCTAAGATCTTAAGAAACACAATTTTCTTACATAGAATCCACTATAAGGATATTGCTGTATGCTGCGCTAAATACTTCTTTGCTAATATTATTATGGAATTTAATAAATAAAAGGAAATTAATTTTATTGCTGGCAACTACGTTGCTACGTTGCAAGGGGTAAGAAAAGGTATAAATGCCTTACCCTCGCCATGTAAGACGAATAAATAAATAAATAAAATAAAATACGTACACACTAAATGTTATAATTAACCATCTAACTATCACAAAGAAGTATGAACACTAGCATATTCAAATTCACATAGGCACTTTTATATCACACTCTTTACCAAAAAGAAGGGAAAGGGCATCTTGTTTAAATTAATTAATCGCTATTCGCAAGGATTTTTTTTTTGCCGAAATTGATTGCTGGGTGGCTACAAAGAATTGAATTTTGTCTCATGTTTTAAATGAACCATTTTACAGAAATTTCGGATCCCAGCGACGCGCCTTCCCCTTGTTGTTAATTTTAGGGTTGCAGATCTACAAAATTTTACTCATACATAAGAATGCCAACGTAAAATAATAAACAATGTCTTAAGTTGCAGAAACACTAGTTATTTAATTTAATTTAATTTGATGTAACAGGAACCTAACATTGTCATAAATATATTAACTGTAGTTTTTCTGGGAATTTATTTCTTTTATAATTTCTGTACCGATATTTAGAATTTTCCTTTGATACAAATATTTCATCCTGCAGTATTATTGCCTTCCAATTATATCTTTGATTTTCTAAATCTTCAATTATAAAACAACATAATATTCACATTTACACTCGAACACTCGCTGAAAGACTTTAAAGTTATTGCAGTAGCAAGATAAGCCAAATATTTAACATTGTTTTCCTATGTAACATTTTTCTATTCTTGCCACTGCAATAAGTCAGTCTGTGTGAATGTCACCAGCAAAGTACTTTCAAGATATTTGACAAATACTGTCAAGACTGCTCTGGTAAAATTTCAACATTCCAGAATTAAAATTATGTCCGTGATGCAGCTAGAGTGAAACTAACTTTGGCAGTGATTTCACTATTTCTGGGTACAAATGACGTCACAGGTGCCTTTTCATCTGCTATTATCTCTGATATTATAGCTGCTGAAACAATTTTTCTATGCAGCCGTATCCTACTGAGGCAATATTAACTGTGAACTTAATACTGTGAAATGGGGCCTTTAAGAGCGCTAGAATAAGAGAATTGACATGCTACACCTGACAGTGAGTTCAAATCATATATTGAAAAATGTAAAAAAAAAATGTTCTCTGCTTGTTACACAAAATTCATCAAACACGTAAATAACGTAAGTGACTTTTGTTTGTTTTTGTTTTTATCTTTTGTAAATGTTATTAACCCGTCATCGGTTGCGTGGGGTCAATATGACCCCAGTCATTTTAATACCATTGTCATTTTATCAAACTTGATAATTATAATTTGGGACTTCAAGTAATCCTCAAATGCATCTCGCAGTACATGAATTCTTGTGAAAAAAATTTTTTGCACTAATTTTTAATTTTTTAGAAATTTAAATAACACTTAAGGTCATATTGACCCCACGCGACTGCTCACGTTATAAAATTGTGTTTTATAAACTTTGTAGGAAAATGTTGCTGGGTTGCAATATTTTTCAAGTAGCATTGGTTATGTCATAAAAAATTATATTTTGACTTATACACGATTTCATCCCCTAAAAACAACCCTTTTCATGTATTTTGCCTGTATTTGTATGCAAGAAAATATTTACACTTCAATAGAATGTGTTATAAAATTCCGTAAAAATAACAAAAAAAGTAGGCTCTCCTGAATAGAAATTTCAAGGTGTCTAAAATTATCTTTCAATCCCCATAGTGACGTCACGCACCCCTAAATTCCATATTTCATTTCTTCACAAAAATTTGCATGCAAGGTATTGATTCCCACTATGTTGATAGTGAGGATCTCAAATATGGTAATGAAAATTTTATACATTCAACCCCTAATGAATTACTCATGAAAAACATCCCCTATGCAAGTTATGGCTTTTGTCTACAATAAATTCAGAATAAAAATTTTTCTGTTGCTGCCAATCAAATTGTAAAAATATTTAGAGTCCCTTTATGAAGTGGTTGACTTGCAGGATAAATATACAACCCCCAAGTGCACCCTGAATGACATCATATACCCCTAAATTCAACTTTTTATTTCTACACAAAAATTTGCATGTTAGGTATGGATTCCCACTAAATTGATAGCGAGGATCTCAAATATGGCAGTCAAAATATTTTATCCTTAACCCCTAATGACTTCTGTATAAAAATCATCCCCTATGCATGTAACGGCTTTTCTGCTATAATTTCAGAATAAAATTTTTTCTGTTGCTGCCAATCAAATTGTAAATATTATTTACAGTCCCTTTATGAAGTAATTGTCTTGCAAGATAAATTTACAACCCCCAGGTACACCCCGAATGACGTTCATTCATCCCCAATATATGATTGAAGCATCAACCGTCTTATTTATAAGTTGTTGTCATAGAGGCATCATTTGCAATAAGGGTTCAATGTTTTGAGTGATTGAAATCAATACTAATTATTTCTTCTCAACATCCCCTTTACATAATCATATCACCCCTACTGAATACGCTTGAAATATAATATTTACAGCAACAATTTTCAGCAAATGACGTAAATCAAATTCGATTTATTTTATTTCGCTGCAAAGAATTTTAGCTGTGGTTTCTTGAGTTGATTTGCAAGCCCCAGTTGCACCCTGAATGATGACGTAGTGACATTAATCACCCCAATATAGAAATGTCATACCGCCTCATACAGTTTTGATAGTAACCGTGGATTTCTGGGGAGATTTATACCTTGAGGAAACCAGAATGTACCAGCCCTGTAAATAAAAAATTGAAGCGTCTTACAAAATAGTAATTGACGCGCAATTTGGTATAATATTTTGAAGACGAATTTCTCTAAATAATCATAAGCTATTTTGATGATAAAGTGTACAAGGTGTACTGCCCAATACTGTTTACTATTGTGAAAATAACTATTTCAAATGAATGCAAATGGTGTTTGGATAGAGTAAAAGTTCATCATAATTATAATTATATAATATGTAACAAAATAATTATATTCTTTATTATTCACCTCCCTACATTTTTGTATTTATAATATAAATAATAAATTATATATTATATTGCTACATGAATCGTAATTTTTAGGGTACGAAAGATAGAGAGAGAGAGGGAGAGAGAAGTAGAGAGAGAGAGAGAAAGAGAGAGAGAGAGAGAGAGAGAGAGAGAGAGAGAGAGAGAGAGAGAGAGAGAGAGATTTCAAATATACCAAAAATTACCATGCAGGTACAAAAGCATCTTGTTTGAGATTCATATTTTGTAGACACTACAGTTTTTCATTGGGGAAAACGAATAACACCTTTTGATGTAAATCAGTTGTGTCTGTCTTTCTACTGCTATCTGATATAAATTAAAACTCGATTAACAGTGGACAAGGATCACTACAAAGTAATGAAACTTAGGTTTTCCCAAGACAAAATAATACTAAAAATTGTTGCCAAATACTAAAACTTGAAATCTTGTTGGAAAAATTTATAGTAAATATTGAGGAGACTATTATTACGAAATGAGAATCTCAAAGCTAGGGGATGTTTTTGAGACATGCTAGTCTACGTTTTTTGAAATACCTCTGTCTGTCTGTCTGTCTGTCTGTCTGTCTGTCTGTCTGTCTGTCTGTCTGTCTGTCTGTCTGTCTGTCTGTCTGTCTGTCTGTCTGTCTGTCTGTCTGTCTGTCTGTCTGTCTGCCTGTCTGTCTGTCTGTCTGTCTGTCTGTCTGTCTGTCTGTCTGTCTGTCTGTCTGTCTGTCTGTCTGTCTGTCTGTCTGTCTGTCTGTCTGTCTGTCTGTCTGTCTGTCTGTCTGTCTGTCTGTCTGTCTGTCTGTCTGTCTGTCTGTCTGTCTGTCTGTCTGTCTGTCTGTCTGTCTGTCTGTCTGTCTGTCTGTCTGTCTGTCTGTCTGTCTCTCTCTCTCTTTCTCTAGTTCCCTATAAAATACAATTCTTATAGCTATATATAACTGATGACATTTCAAAAATGTAAATAAGTGAATAAATTATAATTATCACATTACACTTTCTAAACACCAGTTGCTTTTCTCGTAAATAGACATATTTCACAAAAATAAACAGTATTTGGCAGTACTTTTTTCGAGATCTTGTCATCAAAATAACTTAAGATAATATAGGAATTTGTCTTCAAAATATTTTACCAAATTGCCCGTCAATTACTATTTTGTGTGTCGCTTCAATTTTTTATTTACAGGGCCGGTACATTCTGGTTTCTTCAAGATATAAGCCCCCCAGAAATCCAAGGTTACTATCAAAACTGTATGAGATGTGCGACTTTTTTTTATAAGGGTGATTGATGTCACTACGTTATCATTCAGGGTGCAATTGGGGCTTGTAAATCAACACAAGAAACCACAGCTAAAATTCTTTGTAGCGAAATAAAATAAATCGAATTTGATTTACGTCATATGCTGAAAATGGTTGCTGTAAATATTATATTTCAAGCGTATTCAGTAAGGGATGATATGATTATGTAAAGAGGATGGTGAGAAGAAATAATTATTATTGATTTCGGTCACTCAAAACATTGAATACTTATTGCAAATGACGCCTATATGACGACAACTTATAAATAAGACGTTTGATGCTTCAATTATATATTGGGGATGAATGAACGTCATTCAGGGTGTACCTGGGGTTTGTAAATTTATCTTGCAAGTCAACAACTTCATAAAGGGAACCTAAATAATTTTTACAATTTGATTGGCAGCAACAGAATTTTTTTTTTCTGAAATTATAGCAGAAAAGCAGTTACATGCATAGGGGAGGATTTTCAAACAGAATTCATTAGAGGTTGAGGATAAAATATTTTGCTTGCCATATTTGAGATCCTCACTATCAACTTAGTTGATAGTGGATTTCCATCCATACCTAACATGCTAATTTTTGTGTAGAAATAAAAAATTGAATTTAGGGGTATGTGACGTCATTCAGGGTGTACCTGGGGGTTGCAACTTTACCTTACAAGTTAACCTCTTCAAAAAAAGACTCTAAATAATTTTTACAATTTGATTGGCAGCATCAGAAAAATTTTTATTCTGAAATTATAGCAGAAAAATGCCATTACATGCATAGGGGAAGTTTTTCATAAGTAATTCATTAGAGGTTAGATGTAAAAATTTTTCATTGCCATATTTGAGATCCTCACTATCAACAAAATGGGAATCGACATTTTGCATGAAAATTTTTGCATAAAAAAAAAATATGAACTTTAGGGTTGTGGGACGTCATCATAAACTTAAAAATTGGGATGTAAGGGTTAAAAAAATTAACCTTAATATATTCACCGTACATTACAATTATTTAAAACATTTTTTGTGCAATATTATGCTATTATATACAGGCGACTCACAATAGAGTATTGCATGGGGGTAACTTTAATTTATATTTATCCACCCCCTTATAAAAAAATTATCTTTTATTTTTTTTAAGCTAAATATAAGTTGGACTTCTAAGTTTTTAGGCTAAAATAATTTTTTAGGGGTCAATTTTAAATTAAAAGCAGGCTGGGGTCAATATGACCCCACGCGACTGCTAACGTTACAAAACATAGCGCGCCCAGTGACGGGTTAATGTATTGTTTTGTATTGTTATTTTTAATAAATATATAGGTAATTTTGTTTAAGCTTATTAATGTGTTGTATAATTGTATGTAACTCAGTTCCAACCGATAGGGCTTCATTTAAAGCCTTTGTTGGACTGTATTTGTACACAATTTAATACCAAAAAACTAAAAAAAAAAAATAAATCATGCACTTTGAACACGAAGATCACGCAATAAGCGTTTTTTGAAAAATTTTTAAAATAGTTTAATAATTAAACTCCTAGAAATGGTTAACATTCCAATAGTTATTTATACACCCGTTATTACGTACAAATAAGAAAAAAATACGAAAAACTTGTTTTAAAAAAAAATGTTACGTTTTTATGTGTTTTGATAATATAAAAGTGATAATAGTTCATTGGAAATATTATGTCAATTTTAAGAAAACTTACATGTTTGTGGATGTTTGAAGCTGCAGGAAGTGTCAGTCAACCAAGTTGTTAATTTTGCCATGTCCGTGAAGATAATGTAGTTGTTAAGATCACAAATTCCTGACTGATCGGAGCGAGCAAGTGTTCGACTAACCATTCCACGCAGTACCCAGGATCTTTTGTTGTCAGGAAAATTTCGAGGGACGTACATACCACTACCGCTGTCCCCGTTACATGGTCCAGTCTCTAAAAAGACAAAGTACATATTTTTTTATAAATGAAGCAAATTTTTTAGAATAATTTCACATGATCGTATGCTTAATGAGGTTAAATTTGTCAAATAAACCTTCTTTCACTCACTGTCTCTATTTCCTGCACAATATGTAAAGTTCCTTTGAGCTAATGTTCTGAACTTTAGGTTGCTCTCTTGACACATTTCATTAGTAACAATTGGTATAGTTGTTTCCTTTAGTATATCCGTGACGATGCTATAATTTTCATCCATTCCCCAGCCTACGACCTAAAAACACACTATGTGAGAATACACGTCTTTTGGATTCATTTGTATATTACCGTTCCATTGTTTCCAGTTCTCTGATGATCTGACGCTTCATCCCACAATTCAACAGGTTTAACACTTGCAGTAATGGTGACTGGAAACTCAAGTTGCAGGAATGCTAGATCAGGACGATCTCTGGGCTCTTGGCTTAATGGATGGAAAATAACTGCTTGGACCTGATTATGAAAAATTTTAAAGTTGTTTTATATTATACGTTTGTTCATAATTACACTAATATTAGAAAGTGTCTTACTGTGGAAATATCTTCCTAATGTTTGGAAAATTTATACATAATTTTTTTTTATTCGATTACTATACAGAGGGGCCAAAATTGGTGAGTCATCTTTCTTTAATAAAGAAAATTGAATTTTCTAGAAGAAATTTGAAAATTAGGATTCCGAAAAAAAAAAAAAAAGAAAAATGGGTGGTCAAATATTTCTTCAACCACTATGGTGGGGGATGCTAAGTTAAGGTTTTATTTTCCATATGGTGTTTACATGTTAAATTAGAAAAAAAATCACGGATAAAGCTGGAAATTAGTATCCAGGGGTTTTCACTCTTCCGAGGTTAGGTTTCCAACATCACCATTATCATAGGTTTAAACGCTGTTTCTTGGTCGAAGAAATCACCAAGAACAGTGGTGATTTCCAAAAAATTATTGAACTACCCTTGTGTCCCCCAGAGGAGATTTTCACCCTTCTGAAGCTATGTGTCCAACATCACCAGATTCAAAGGTTTAAATGCTGATTCTGGGTCGAAAAAAATCTCCAGGAACAGTGGTGATGTCCCAAAAAATATAAAATATGAAACTACCCATGTGTCCTCAATAGAGCGTTTTTGGACTAACAAGATTTTTTGTAGCCAGAAATGGCCATTTATGAGACAAAAATTCTGAAAATTTAAATGCAGAAAAATGCACTGTGGATAGCATTTATGCATGGTGCAGTGATCTGATGACCAAAAGGCTGTACCATATAATAGGGAAAGTAATGTAGCACAGTAATATGCAAAAAAAAAAAAACACGTTTATGGAATTTCGCCGGTTACGTTTTGCCGGCAGAGTAACTATTTTATTGAATAACATCGATTAAACGATTAAAAAAATCATTTTATTGTTAAATGCCCTACAAATATATCATATATATATATATATATATAAATATATATATATATTATCCATTATTTTGATCTTGTGCATGATTATACTTTATTTTTTTCTTATTCTTAAATTGATGAAAAATGATCGCGTAAATACTAAAAATGATCTCCATGGGTTTGCATTTTTCATCACACAAAACAATTTACATTGATACAAAAAACACTACTACTTTTTTTATTTTCACTTGATCGCAAAAAAAAAGGAGGCTTGATTTCCGTTCAAAATTTACTTTTCCGGAAATATTAAACCTGTATACTTCATTATCTATATTGATGATGTATATAAAATAAATTTTAAGAACTTGTTTCACTGCTTTTCTTTCACTTACTTTTCTAGTTTGTACGTTGCTTTCTTCCGTCCAGTTCAGTACTTTGGTCGTGCCCATCACCAAAAATATGTCTTTTGCTTCCAAGAAGGTCGAACTAGGCCACAAGCAGTGTGCCGCTAAAACATACATATAAATATATGTTTTTTAAATTGAAGAAATTATTTTTAAAGAAGTAATGTCAACACGTTAGCATAATAAAAGTACTATTTTGGCACATGCAGGCATATGATATCTTGCAGAAGAAAGCAATATGTGATGTGTTAAAATGACATTAATGATTTTTGTCACAGTATCATTACTTTAATACTCTGTTCTAAAATACATTATAATAATGAAATAATTTTAATTTATGCTCCTAATATACATCTAACACAATGTTAGTTAATGAAAAACGATTTTTTTTGTTTGTTTATTTATCATAAGATGTATTATTTTAATACAACTAAAGGATATAGAAGTTCATGTTTTTAGTAGTATCATCTTTTATAAAAGGTTGCCTTTTGCACAAACTCTAGGACCAACGTGTATCAATAAGTAAGTAGTATAATATTAAACCAAGAACAAATTCTGTACTTTCTGGGAAGTGTCCCATAACATCAGAAATTAACACAATGGAAATTGTAATAACAATAAAATTTAACTCACCCGTGACGACAACATGTCTGCTAACGAGGGTAGCTCCACAAAGAAATTTTGTATCACCATCTTTAGTATTGAAAAAACCAACCACCCACGGCCAGTCAGTATTTTTCATAACCACTTGCCCTCCCATAATTAGGTCTGTTGTTGTGTAGTCTTCGGATGAAATGTCACTAGTAGCTGAAACAACAGAAAAATTTATTGAGTTTGAGGGAGGGAGGGAGGGAGGGAGGGAGGGAGGGAGGGAGGGAGGGAGGGAGGGAGGGAGGGAGGGAGGGAGGGAGGGAGGGAGGGAGGGAGGGAGGGAGGGAGGGAGGGAGGGAGGGAGGGAGGGAGGGAGGGAGGGAGGGAGGGAGGGAGGGAGGGAGGGAGGCTTGAATTCAATATTAAACTTAAGCTAAATTTTCCAATTAAAATAATCTTAGAGCATTGCAGGCTTTAAATTACATGTTGGAAAGTCACTTTAAATGTTTTACCGTGTTATTATAGTATTAGAACAACATTCGCTTTATATATCCAGGCGAGCAGTACAAACGTGTGACATTATCAAGCAAAGGAAAAAAATTCAATCCATGACTACGTCAGAAAGTCTTTGCTGACGTTACAACTCAATGCAGTTTAAAACGGACTGTGATTTCTGACGCCAATATGGACTTTCGTTACAACGCAATTTTGCACGAACGTACGATGTGCTAATAAAAATATTGCGAATGTTATAAATTATTTCGGGAAACACTTAACTGGTGTCTGTCTGTGATTTTTGTCCCGAATGCCTTTCATAAGTACTCCAATTCGCATAACTCACCGTTGAAAGACAATTTAGATCAATTACCTCGAGCAAGCGGCGCACTGATAGACCATCAGGTTGTTCAATCCATTCTGCGATACAAATTCATTCCATTCTTTCCCTACCTTTTTCCTCCTTTTTCTGGTACAAACACGTTGACATCTTCCGGAATTTTATAAAAAAACAATCGGTTCATTTTACATAAATTTAAAATATTGCTTTAATTATCGACTTCAAGTTTCCCAAAGAATTTAACATAAAACTTTTAAATGACAAAAAAAATTCTAATCTTGTTACAACCTTTTAGTCGTTCAATGAATCGCTCGCCTGGTAAGCCTGGACCTCAAAAAGCAACATTATTCCCTGAATTTCCTTATCTACGTTAGTGGTAAAAGAATAAGCTAACTTTTATGTTCTATTGAATATTATGTAAGTAATGACGGGAATTAATGAAGGATGCATTAAATATAAAATTTCTTTAAATTATGCTGTAAAAATTATAAATTTTGGGAACCATAAACTAAGATAGTATTTCTTTTAAGTTGCCTATTCATCATTTTTTATTACTTGCCAGTTGCTCCAGTGATTATAAGCATCACAACGAACACAGGAACTTGCATCCTAAGTACCGTTTTGCCCAGCATCTGCAAGTGATAAACTAACTGTTTTATGGAAAACAGGTCAAGCGATGGCTTTTTAACTTAAATAGTCACTATTTCTAATATTGAAAAGTTCTATAAAGTAATATCTGTGACAGGCATTTTCTATTCTTAATAGCACTTGTTCCCTCAGAGAGCGTGAGTGCGCATAATGCACATCCGGAGAATACTTGTCTTCTATTTCTGCCTTGTAGATGCCATTCATGCAGCGGAAAGTTACAGGCTGGGAATTGCATGTAAAATACGTTGCACAATGTGAACACGATGAGTGAACAACACCGCCCACGCCTGCTTGCCTGAGAATTATTCGTGGTCAAGCAGTCGTAACAACTGACTGCTCTTAACGACAAGCAAGATTTCATATTGATATACAATTAACAAATTTCTTTATATTTTATGAAGTGTTAATAATTTTCATACGTTGTGTAATATTAATTAGACCACAGTATAATCAAGATATATTTCCCCAATAATTCAATTCTGCATCTCCAATTAAAATTTTCATAAGTGATGAAAGAGGTATATTAAAAAGCAGGCGAAGCAATGTAATTAAAAAGCAAAATTGGAGATTTTGTTTGGTAAATTAACTGTGTAATATAAAAAGGAATGAGTGAAAAATTAACAAAAATAAAAAACGGACCAGATGAGGTCACCAAAATCAATATGCCTTAAGTAATTGAAATACAGTTGCCAGATTTTAAAATCTCAGTGTACCTTAAGCGGCTACGCCCTTGTAAACAAACTCGGCGTGCACCAATCTCAAAAAAGCATTATTCTTTACAGCCTTTCCTACCAGCCAGCCAAGACAACAGGCGCGAGCAGCTTGCAGGCAGTGGAACACAAGAGAGGTGAAAGACAGAATTTGTCTATTTGTGACCGAATCCCAGCTGTCCATAACCTTGCCCACACAAGCGGCAAGCAAGCAAGCCAGCCACCCAAACAACTTCCCTTTTCCGCGCGCCGAATACCCTTGACAATCTGCGACAGACCAATGAAAGACGAGTGCAAGGTTTCTATAATAAACTTTAAAAAAAGTTTTTGTAGCAAAGTTTGTTCAGTAAATTTAAGTATTTAAATAAGATCTTTTTTCACAATTTTAATTTTTGATAAATTGAGCTTAAAACTAGGGCTGTATATAACCGAGAAAAATGTTTGACCGGTGACCGTCAACTTTTAACCGGTTTTCATTCAAACCGAAAATCGATTAAAAACCAACAATAATTCTGAAAATGTTTGATGGATTAAAAAAAATCGTTTAATCAATACCGGTTAATTTGTTTCGATCGGTTAATTTAACCGAAACGGTTAACTCTGCGCCATCGGTTATTTTTTTGGTAATTATCAAGTGAAATAAATATAAATTTAATAAAAATACCATTAACCATTACTATTGCATACAAAACTGAATATATAATATTATTCTTTGTTTCTTCTATCAACATCATACATTATTTAACAACATTAAAATTAAAATAACAACATTATAAAGTTTTTTCAAATACTTTTTTAGATTTAAAGTCCGTAGACAAGATGACGGTTATTTAGCATAAATATATTTTAATTAATGTTAATAATATTGATATTGTTTAATTAACATGCATTATTGAATATGGTTACTTTTCAGTGTCATAATTGCATTCAATTTTTGGGCGGGGGATTGAGGGAGGGAGGAAGATGAATTGAAAATTTCCAAAAATTTTATTTATTTTTCGAACTGTTCTCTAAATATCATGTTATATATTTTTTGTAAATTACACTAGAATTTCTTTTTTTCTTTCTTTTAGTTCATAAAATATGTTTTTAGTTGATTTCCTAAAACGGAAGTTGAACAATAGTTCAACTTACATTGTCAAAAATATAAGTAAATGATGAAAATGTATAGATATTAAATTGTAATATTTGAGAGGATGGTCAAATATAACTTATACACGGCCCGTCTAGAATACCTTATTCTTGACGGGCCATGTCTTATATATCCTGAATGGAATTCATTTATATTTTAAAGTCTAGCAATTATTTATGAATAAAGATATGTGTATGAATATTTATTTATGCTAAACTACATGCAAGTAGTAAGTGCGAGCTGCATGGTCTTTCTGTGCTCCTTGGAGTAATTTTTATGCTAGAGCTAAGCTGATTGCTGTATTATCAAGATAATTAGTAGCCCAAGTGCAAAATTTTGCTAAATAAAGCCCGATTTAAAGAAAAGTATTTTTTTTTATTTTAGAAAATTGCACGTTAATTTAAAAAAATACTAAAATATATTTTTTTCAAATCAGGCTTTATTTAGCCCAATTGTGCACTTAAGCTACTAATTATCTTGCTACTAAATCAATCAGCTTAGCTCTAGAATAAAAATTACTCCGAGCAGCAAGGATATAAAATTAACATAGTGAAGGTACGTAACATACTACCAGTGCTACACCCAATGCCTTTAAAAGTGCTTAAAATTATTACACGGCTAGAAACGGTTAAAATTGACGCTAGTTTAATTTTCAATTTTAATCGAAGTTCGGTTAAACGGTTAAATTAACCGTAACCTCAAGTAACAGTATTTAATGAAAACGATTAACCGTGGGGTTTTAACCGGACGGTTAATCAACCGGTTATAATTTACAGCCCTACTTAAACCTGCTTTCGCAATCTCATGCATTCAAATACGGATCAAAATGAAGCTCTGTATAAATGTAAAATTAAATAAAATTAAGATGAATATATTTCTCAAATTTCTCACTTCTTCTTGAATCATCCCTTATTTAATGGACCATTGATAATTGATATAAAAACCCATGCATTGTAGTGATAATGTAGAAGAAAAATGTACATTTCTTTATTATAATGGTGGTATACGATCCTTGCTTGAGTTCCTCCATGACAATCATGAGCTCACGGAGTGCTGGAAGTATGAGGTCAACAAGATCCCTTGTCCAGAAAATAAGTGCATGCAGAAATTGAGCATCTTTACAATCCCTGTTTAATTACTATAAATGATACAAAGATCAAATTAAATACAAATCTTTGATCTTAGTATAAGCAAAAGAAAATATATATGTTTATTATTTTAGCATTTAAAGTAAAAAAATATATATAATTGTAAACAACGTAAAATGCTATATCATTGATAACGGTAATCAATAAAAATATCAAAAAGTTTGACTGCATTAAAGAAATTCAACAAGTTAATCTTAATCAATAGTAGAATACAGCAATAAAAGAGCCAAGATATAACTGAAAAGATATATGTTGTAAAATTAACATACATACTAATAATATATAATTAATAATTTAGACACGGGACGTTCTATTTTTCTAAAGAGGGCGTGAAAGTTGCATATTCCATATTTTATACAACTGTGTTTCTCTGACAGCTTGAATGCGCATATCAAACAACCAGAGTATACAAGTCTCCAATTGCCGCCTTGCAAATGCCAGTTACGAAACGGAAAGTAACCATCTGCGAACTGCATGCAATATATGCAACGTGGTAGAAAACGAGCCCGACGAGCAAGCAACGCTGCGCATGCACGAATGGCTAACATACATTTGTCATCAAGTTATTGTAGCATCTGCCTTATCTTTCCGCTTAGCGAAATCCATATAAAGGGCATTGGGTGTACACCGGTATTTGCAACACTGATGTATCTTCACCATGTTAATTTTTCATCCCTGCTCTTTGAAATAATTTTTATGTTAGAGTTAAGCTGATTGCAGTATTATCAAGGTAATTAGTAACCCAAGTGCACAATTTGGCTTAGTAAAACACGATTTAAAGAAAATTATTTTTAGTAATTTTTTAAATTTACATGCATTTTTTTAAAAAACAAAAAAAAATCTTTAAATTAGGCTTTATTTTGCCAAATTGTGCACTTAGGCTACCTTGATACTACTGCAATCAGCTTGGCTCTGGCATAAAAATTACTCAGAGGAGCGAGGTTGAAAAATTAACATGGCAAAGATGGCAACTACCGGTGCTACACCTAACGCCCTTAATAATTTATTTTATTTTACTAAATCATCTCATTTACAATTTATAAAGTGTTTAAAATTTTCATTCATCTTGTGTTAATCAATAAACCACAGTATAAATAATATACGAATAATCTAATTATTCAATGCTAATATTTATTTCGCCAACTATAATATTTTTCACATGTAAAAGAAAATTTAAACCTACGTTTTTAGGCATACAATTTACAAAAAAATGTCATATTGTACTCATAGCTCCTTCTTCTCCCACAGAAACAGCCATTTTCAGGCTTTGTTGCCTATTCCAGGCATATTCTATTACCTTTAAAATTAGAAACTAAATAAAAAGAGGGCCGAAAGTACATGGAGTATCGCCTATCATTTTTTAATGCAGAAATGGATTAAAGTTGCAAAGTTATGCTACCGTGTATTTTTTCTGTTTTTTTAACGCTCTATCTGGAAATATTTTTAAAAATTAATAAAAGTCCATTTTGTGAATTCTTAAAATTTTTTCAATGCTGCAAAAAATCGTAGAAAATCAAAGTTACTGCATAATTTTGCACCCCCTATCCATTTATAAAAAGTGGTCTATAATTTATTACACACGTGACGTCGGAAGGGGAAAGGGGATTGGATTTGGTGGGGAAAAAAAACGTACGACCAAAAAGATTCTTGATACCAGCTCAGTAGTGTCTTGGCAGTGTCTTGGATCAAACTCATGATCATCCGATTACAAATCAGAGGCGCATACCTCTGCGTCAAAAGCCCGGTTTATCAAACGAAAAAAATCAAAATTTGTAGTCTATTGTTTTCAATAGAAATCTAATAACTATTCAGTCTTTTCATAACACACCCTACAAGATAATATAGCACTTACCTCAGAACGCTGATGTATTGTCAAGTTCATTGACACGACATTCAAATAAGCACCATATTTAAGTCGACTGATACGCAACTGACTGTGCTGGGAATCAAGAGGATGTGCTTGATGGAGGAGGAAAATTATGTCGTTTAAAGTCCAGGTGGCAATATCATCTTACTTTACTTTTAGTGTCTGCATTAGAGCTGTTAAAAATTGTCGGATTTTGGATTTTCGGATATTTTATTATCCTGATTTTCGGATTTTGGAGAAATGGATATCCGGATAGTTGGATTTTCGGATATCTGATTATCCGTTTGAAATTTCGGATATCCGAAATCCAATCGGAGTTCGGATATCCGGAACTACAGTTGGATATTTGGATATCCGAACTCCAATCGGATATTCGGATATTTGAACTCTGATTGGATATTCGGATATCCGAACTCCGATCGGATTTCAAATATTCGAAATTTCGATCGGATATCCGGATATCCAAAAATCCAGTAATCTTAATGGAATTTCACATATTCTACAATTCGAAACCTACATTCGAATTTCGATCGAAATTCTGAATTTCAGCTTTGGCTTTCGGATAATTTGGATATGAAATTAAGCATGACTGTAATTAGTATAATACTGTATATCAAATTTCTGAGTCACTCTGAGTTCTGATTATATTCTTAATATTATTCTGATTGGTTGACTGATATTATTCAGAATGTTATAAAAATAGGGTGCTCCACTGCAGCTAACAACGCAAAAAATATTGAAAACAGTGAAAACACGCACGTCTTCATATAAATAATATCAGTTATAATATAATAATATTTTTTTTATTGTATTAGAAAAACTGGAAAACATTCAAAGTTTCAGAAATTAGGGCTCGGTTATTAGTTAATGACATAGAGTTAATTACTTAATGTACTTTATGTAGTTTATGTTTTATTATGTTATGTTTATACTTATAACCTACAGTCTTTATATCTTTATAGTTATACTTATACATTTTATATTTATAGTTTATACTTTTATAAATTATAATTTGTAATATATTAAATAATATAATATTATATATGTTATAACATATTATATAATTATAATTATATTATATATATAATTCAAAACCAGTTTCGGATATCCGGATATCCGAAATCAGTTTCGAATGTCCAGATATTCGAAAATCTGAATATAGTTTCGGATATCCGGATATCCGAAAAATTTCAACTCCGGAATATTTTTCGGATATCCGCAAATCCAAAAATTGTTTCGGATATCCGATAATCCGTAAATCCGAAAACTGTTTCAGATATCCGATTATCCGCAAATCCGAAAATTTGGATTTCGGATTTTCGGATATTTTCGAATCTTGATTTCGGATTTTGAAATATCCGGATATCAACACCTCTAGTCTGCATTGAACCTGTGTGTACCACGTGATAAAAGATATTACCACTTACAGTCAATCTTATGTAATATTTATGCCGGAAATAGCTAGAAATGAGAGGTTCTTGGTCGTCTGAGTCTTAAAATTTGCGAACATGTTAGTACTTTTGTTTAAAACTCATAGTCATATTTTTGAAATGAAAATTCGAATAGAGGGACTTAAATCCTTTCACTTCCGGGTACTGATTTCAAGATTATTTAATTAACTTGACTGTAATGTATAAGTAAAATAGGCAAAAGTAAGTTAAGAAGAATATATCACAAAGTAATCCTGATCATTACAGTAATTAATCACATATTTTTTAAATTATAATTTTGTTATAATATTGCTTACATTTTTATCTTTCATTTTAAATTCTTCATTTTTTTTTTTTTTTTTTACATATGGTAAGTTAATAATAATTTAATAAAATTATTAATTAATGTAGAATTGTATTCTATCAATCATCAATTTATTGAACATGTATAACATTTTGTTTGACTATGCCAATTAATATTGTGTACTAAAATTTTTGGATCAATGCCACATTTGTGTCATGGTGCCACTTTAATGCTACAATATTGGTCCTTACCCAAAGAAATTTCAAACATGACCAATTTTTATTTCTACCTTCCTTTGTTTGTTGTTTTATTTTTCTTTCAATTGACATGGGTGCAATAAAATAAAATTAAAATAAATAAAATTAAATACATATGTGTATAATTATATAAATATAAATTAAATAATAATACATTTCGTGTTTCAGCTCTAAAATATATGCGGGTCGTCTCTGCTAACAACCCTGTTTGTAATACTGTTCTTAACTCAATTCGTTTGTTGTTGTTTTTTATTTATGTTTGTGTTATATATATGGAAGTACTCTGTCTAATTATATAAGTTTTGTATAAATGGTTAATAACACAGAATTTATTTAATTGAATACAGCAAAGTGCGTATTGAGGTAAATCCAGAGCAAAGGAATATTATAACAAACTAAAGTAATAATTTGTTACATTATTTAAGAATAGTTTCTCGACCTTCTATTTTGCTCAATCACATCCCACGTGCATCGCAGTTTATCAGCTGGCAAGAGATCACGTGACTTAAATCTCTTTTTTCTCAGACATCACTTGACTCAGTGTGGGTCAGAGTTGTGTTGCTGGGCAGATAAGGATAAAGGCAATGAGGCAGAATAAAAACTATAAAATAATCTAATTTTATTTTAAATGAAAAATCGTTTTACAAAGCATAATCTAAGGTAGTAAATAAAATAATTTTATTAATATAAAAAAAAACGTATTTGCTGCATTAATTACTTAAAATTTAACAACGTACTTTTGAAATATTTTGCATGGCAAATATTTTAAGTAAGTGTTTAGTAAATTTCATGGTTTTAAAAAAAGTGTGTACATAGTAAGTAGAATCACCCAATAGAGTTTGAATATATATATTAAAAAATAGTAAATTACGAACTAATTTTTTTTTCTACAATAATTTTAATAGTTAAATTAACTTAAGGCACAAACATATATTATTTTTTTGAAATCAGTTGAAGAAATCATATTGATTGCAGGTTTAATTGTTTAACTTTTTTTTTAAAAATAACAAATATTCTAGAAAGAATAGAAAATAGAGAGAGAAGGTGGAGTTGAAGAGAGAGAGAGAGAGAGAGAGAGAGAGAGAGAGAGAGAGAGAGAGAGAGAGAGAGAAAGAGAGAGAGAGAGAGAGGGAAAGAGAGAGAGAGAGAGAGAGAGAGAAGAGAGAGAGGGAGAGAGAGAGAGATAGGGAGAGGGAGAGAGATAGGGAGAGGGAGAGAGAGCAGGAGAGGGAGAGGGAGAGGGAGAGGGAGAGGAAGAGGGAGAGGGAGAGGGAGAGGGAGAGGGAGAGGGAGAGGGAGAGGGAGAGGGAGAGGGAGAGGGAGAGGGAGAGGGAGAGGGAGAGGGAGAGGGAGAGGGAGAGGGAGAGGGAGAGAAAGAGGGAGAGGGAGGGGGAGAGGAAGAGGGAGAGGGAGAGGGAGAGGGAGAGATAGAGAGGGGCAGAGAGGAGTAGAACACAGGGAAAGTGAGGGAGACATGCAGTTAGCATTTAAATGGAATGCTAATGTCCAAGTGTACATTCTTTTTATTTTGGAGTGAAACAATTTATTTAAGAATCTTGACAAGTTTTTAAACCTTCTATTGAAGCCCAGCAATATATTTCCACAAAAAATTAGTAAGAAAAAAATTATGATAAAACGTATTTTATTTAACATTTAAATAGAGCATGGGTTGTTTTGACCCCCTCCCTGTTTTGGTAAAGCGTGTGAACCAAAAATACCTTTTTTATGCTAGAGTTAAATATTATTTCAAATTATAAAATGCAAGACAAAAAATAAAAAAAAAAGTTTATCTCCATAAACTTCCTATTAAGATTAACATTATCAAATCATCCCGACATGCAGACCGGAAGTAACAATGCCGGAGTGCAGCAAGTGATTCAACTAGATAAAATATAATATAGTCAAGCCAGTATGATTTTACCCATGGAATTAGCGTGAAGTTTAGGTTTTCTGGTCTTCAAACTCGTATCTCAGCGTTATATTAGCACACATAAGTCAGAATTTTTACACCAAACCAGTCTGTAAAGTTTCAAACTATGCCAATCTAAATTACGTAAACAAGAGAGCCACAAAATTAATAATTCCGGCTATTCCGGATTGTATATGATAATGTTAATTTTACTGATATGTATTTGTATTGTAGTTACGGTTGTGTAAAAAAAAAAATGATTGATTTTTATACTCAATTTATATGAATTTACTTTTGGAAGAAGCCGGAAGAGCTTATTTTGTTATATTTATGATTTAATAAAATAAAATTTTTGTGAAATTGTAAGTAGTACAAGTACTGAACTTTGTTTGAAATCACATCGCTGGAATTCCTACAGCAATTTTTTATATCCGACTGCTAGCAGCGGGAAATTTAAAATAATTTCACCTTTCTTTAACGTATATTATTAGCGTAAGGCCTAACCTGAGAAATTTGGACGAAAAATTCAGTACAACAGATTTTCTTCAAATTAATTTGGTGGACTTACAACAATCGTCAAATTGGCTCTGAATTTTTTCGAAATTTTAACACCTTGGTTTAATTATAATTAATGTATTTAAACAAGAATTTTGTATCCATCCAATGTTAAATTTGTTAATTAGCATTGCAAAAAAACTATACAACAGATTCTTTTACTTTTTTTTTACATAAACGTTACTTTTTTTAAACCATTTTTCTGAATCGTTTTCATATATTTCGAACCGTGGCGATGATTTTTTCCATATGGGATGAGAAATGTGGCAACGCTCCCAAGGACTGTTGTCACTACGTCTAATACCAAAATTATTCGCATTACTATTTCAACAGTGTTGCCAGTATAACCATGCCTCTTGAACTTGACAGACAAATTCTCAGGGTATACCTTAAGACGTGTTAATTATGATTTGAAAAATTACTTTTCCAGCTTTGGTTTCATTATCGTATATTAAATTTTAATTTTAAAGTTAGTGTCATCCTAATCAAATAAATTTGTTTTAATCCTTAGTTTTAAGGAGGTAGAAATAAATTCTTTTAAAATTAATCCTTGGTGAAAAATGACGTCTTTAACTCATCCTTTACACGTTCTAACGTAATCTTTTTACATTTAAAACAGAATTTATTTCCTCTTCGCTCAAAATAAGTGTGAAACGAAGACAAATATTTCTTAAATTGTATGTTCAAAAAGAGGAAAAAAGACGTAATTTCGATCTTTTCCCTCTCATTTTTTCTAAAATGGAGCAAAATAACAGAAATAGACAAATTTAAGGTAAAGATAACACCAATCAAGTGTTGGACGTAGTCTTCTTTATTTAACATGTAAACTTTGCAAATTCACAAAAAAGTCAGAAATTTTTTTGAAAGGTAGGTTGGAAAATTGGCAAGCCGTAATTTTAAACAATTGTAAAATTGAAATTAAACCCAGGTATTGGCAGGAGGCGAGTACAATTAATTTACTTCATATAATAATAATAATAATAATAATAATGCACGTCAATTCCTGCATGTGTCCTTTTCTCCTGGGCTGTATTCAAGAATAGATCGGTGTCAGATGCTTTGCATGCTGCGATGTGCCCCTGATTGGTGTTGCGGGGGATTTAGGGCACCTGTGACGCCATGTGGGGTGAGACAACCCTCTGTAGGTAGCATGTTGCATTTGTCTCTTTGTCCTACTGCGCGCGTAAGCAACCGGTGATTGGGGAGATGCATATGCAAGCACTACAGGTGGATGTGCCTATGTCTGAACCTTGCCGCAGTGTGGGGGCTGCTTGTTTCGTCGTATATGACGTCATATGCGGCGGTATGAGCTCCAACAGACGGGCTTTTCAGTCTGGGAGTGATTTTACGATCCTTCTCAGCCCATATCAGGCACTGCCTGGTGTGAAGAGTGGACGCTTGTGCCTGTCCCAGTTTCCACTTAGTTAAACAGGCAAATCCTGGCAATGCTGGGGACTCTCAGGGGTTTCCATCTGCCCCTGGGAGGATAAACGTAACGGTCCCTAGCGCAATTGTCGGAGGTTGCGTGAAGGAGTCCCCGGATGGCCGGCGTTGTTAGTTTGCCGGCTGCACCTAGTGGCGGGGAGGTCCACAGGATCGGCCACCTTACCATCAGGGTGGTTTTGGTGGAGGTGGGTGCTCCACTCTGTGGGTGGATGGTTATTGGTGCACCAGAAACCTGCAGAGTGGGAGCGGCAGGCTGACGGAACGGTGGCATACTTGACGCAAGTCAGGAGCAGCCGTGTCAGCATAGGGTGGGTTTTTTGTGGGTGGGGGGTGGGCGCGAGCGCTATGTGGCGTATTCACTGTGTGGGGGGAACTATTTTTCGTGTATGGTGACCAGCCGGCTGGCTCAGGGAGATGTGGTGCCAATATATCGTAGTGGCCCGTGCAGTCAGGAAGTAGTCCTCTAGGTCTGACACTCGTATGACGAACGCTCCTCATGGATATTTTCGGTGATGCAGCGGTCTGAAGGTGAGGCTCTCCAAACGGGTGGGTGAAGCAAAGCTAATATCCGAACACAACAGTGAACGGCGCTCGCGGACGGGGATTGTGGGTCGGGGGAGAGGGTGCAAAGCTCGGTTGCGGTGGTGCTGATGGTCACTGCGGTGACACTATTCGTACGTCATGCTCGGGGTAATAGACCCGGGTCCTACGGGTGTGATTCCGTGGAGGCTGGGTCTCACCGTGGCCGAAAGTCTGGCACTCCAAAAGGGCATTGTTGGGCAAAAAACGAGGCACTGCTGGGTCTGTTCTATGACCAGGGCAATCCAGAAGTGTCTCACAAAAAAAAAAAAAAATAATAATAATAATAATAATAATAATAATAATAATAATCGGGAGAAAAAATTTCTGTCTCGAGTCGACAAGTTTTGCAAGTATTTTGTCAGTGCGAGGAACAAGATTACTGCGAGTAATACGTGGGCTATCCCTGTGGCTGGATATACGTTTGGTGTCGTCAGGTGGTCGGAGACGTCACTGCAAGCTTTTGATAGAAATGTGAGAACCACCCTCACGAAGCACAGGATACATCACCCGAGGAGCTCAGTCGAGAGACTGAACCTTTCACGTCATGTACTTGCAAGAATTTGCTGAGCATGGAGATGATGTGTCGTCAGCAGGAGTTGAAACTTCGGCAGTACTTTGTGTCATGTGGTGGTGGGTTGCATGCAGCTATTTGCAACCAGGACCGTGGCTACACTCCGCTACATTTGAGTGAGCAAGAGTTTCAGCCTGCCATTAGAACCCAGGCTGACCGAGTTTTGGTGTCGTCAACAAAAGCATTGCATGGTCGGTTTGCTGCAGCGTTGTCTTCGGATCAGGTGGACACCAAGAGTTCCACTGAGTGACAGCGGACAAGTGAGTTGTTTGCGAAGACAGAGGGCTTTGTCTGGGCCATACAGGATCAGATCATCAGGATTAGGGCGCATGAGCGACACATCCTCAAAGTCAACATCAGTGACCGGTGTCGTCTTTGCCAACAGGCTAACGAGTCCATTCAGCACGTCACTGGGGGCTGTCCAGTGCTTGCTCCAAAATAGTACTTAGAGCGCCACAATTCTGTTGCCAAAGTTGTACATCAAGCTTTGGCCAAGAAAGTTGGTCTCATTGAGACAGAGGTTCCGTACTATAAGTGCAAGCCGGAACAAGTTGTCCGTAATCAGGATGCAAAAATCCTGTGGGATTCTGCCATCACCACAGATAGAGCTGTTGAAGCAAACAGACCTGATCTTGTTCTCTTCGACAAGAATGCTCGAACAGCAGTTACTGTCGACATTGCTGTCCCGCTGGACGAGAATCTTGTGACCACAGTTGCGGAAAAAAAGCGCAAGTACCAGCCACTTGCTGTCGAGCTCAAAGACAAGTACAAGCTCCGTAGTGTTGATGTGGGTCCAGTTGTGATCTCTAATAACGGTCTTGTGACAAAAGACTGTTCATGTGCCAGAGAGAAGTTGGCTCTCAAAGAATACCACATGCATGTCATGCAGAAGGCTGCTATTCTTGGCACGGCTAACATTGTGTGCAAGGTTTTGAGCTTGTAGCACCCCCGCATGTGTACCCGCAATCCCCTCTCAATGTTTGGTACGGGCTCCTGCACCTTGGCTTGATTGAGCCCGGTGTTAGTGCTTATGAAGAAAAAAGCAAGAAAAAGACAATAATAATAATAGATGTTATGTTAATAAGATCTATTATCACTTACGGGGTGGGGCTCCAGCATGGCAATCCTCATCCTTAGAAAATTTGAAAAAAATTTGAACAAATTGAGAAGAAAGCTTTAAAATTCATATAAAAAAGAAATCCACCAAATACAAAAAACATTACTCCTATCAAAGAGTATTTCAAAGTCATGGACCTAATATTTTTTGAAAAGTGTCAATCAGCTAAGTCACACTGATAATAATAATAATAATAATAATAATAATAATAATATTTATTTATTGGGTTAAGTAATACAAAAGAATGGGGGGAAAGACATGAAAAAAAAACAAAAAACAAACAACAACGAAACAAGAGATGACTTAAGAACAAAAATAAATAAATACATTATAAAAAAAAATATATATATGAATACATAACACAAACGGTGGTATGAAAAAGGTGTAAAACCCATGCATAATTATTATATGATCAACCACCAATAATTATCTGCAAATTCTCTGCAAAGTGATCTGCAAATTACTGATGTTGTGATTCAAGGGAGACCCATTAGAAGTCAAGAGTGAGCTGTCTTACTCTTGGCTCCAAAAACTAGAATCAATCTGTATAAAAATGGCTTTGTTTGTAGATCAGTTTTAGAATGAAACCATCGCCCGCCAAATATTAAGTTAACAACCGGTTAAGAGTTTGCTAATGCTGTTAAAGAGTTTTATTGAAATCATTAACATTTATTTGTTATTTTGTAACTTTATTTTTATTTTTTTTTCCTCTTTGACTTACACCCTTTAGGTTTAAAATATATTTGTTGTAATTAATTAATTAATTAATTAATTAATATAAGATAACTGCCACTTTGGTGATAGAGTGTTTCTACGCTTTGTATGTTATCCTCACTCTATTTTGATTTTTTTATATGTTATAAATATATATGTATTGAGTGAAATAAATAAATAAATCAAAAATAAAATAAAAATTTATTTAAATTATAAAAATTATAAAATTATATAAATAAAAGATACTCAGAACTACAGTGCATACATTTTATTACGAAGTGTTTGCTTCATCTCTAGACATTGATCTTCAAATCAATATCAAGGTCAGAGCTGATCACATCTAACATCAACTACAGTGAATTTGATTTGAGATTACGTGCAGAAATTTTCAATAGATGGTTCGAATCAACTGATTTTTGTCGTGTTCCCCCCGTCTACTCTAAACTTATTTAAAATAAATAATCGATGCTCTGTTGGCTTTAATTTTTTTTTTAAAGGAAAATGAGTTATTGATTCATTATCAGAAAAACCCTAAATGAGAGATTAGGAGTAAATTGTTTTAAATTCATAATTTTAACAGTTATTGAGAAAATATTCACAAGGTGTAACATAAATATCCTCTTTTTTTAGAGCAAAAAATCATACTCGACACTCCAACATGCGCTCTAGCGGCCACTATTTATACATCTAAGATCTAAGCGGCTGACTCGAACATGTGATTCGCATCGTGACTGCTGTTGCTCGATGTGATTCGGGAAGGAGGTGACAGCCTTGCAACGATCTGGACCTTGGTCTGTGGCTGCAGTGCTTGAGTGTATAAATGAACCATGCATTTATCTTCCGTAATCTAGCTACAATAACATCTTAACAATAGTCTGTCCAGGATATATACATTAAAAAAAAAATATGGCTAAGGGTGAAAATTTTCCCTTCGGGTAACAATTCTAACAAACTTCTAATTCTTATTGTTGTGGTACATTTTGAAGTATCATAAATAATGATAATCATCTTCCTAATTCATCTCAAATAAGTAATAGAAACTTTTAACTATAAACGGTAAGAGGAACGTTAGTTAAATTTGACTGTAGACAGATGTACGTGAATAGCAAGTGGTTACTTCTTCTTGATACATTTTTGATAATAGGCCAATAGCGACAATGCACCAAAGCACTTGTTAACTTTGAACTATAAGTAAAAATATGTGACTGGCAAGAGGATTTTTCTTCTTGATAAAATTTTGAGAATAGGCCATCATTAACAAGCGATGAACCAAATTCGATGTATTTTTTTTTTTGTAATTATTTAATTTAAGTTAGAAATAGGATAGGAATTTGGTTTGCAAGATAAAGAGGTGATGATGGGAATGTTTACATGCAAGCAATGTGTTGATTTATGGTCAAGTATGATTATGAGGTGTGGAATGCAAAAATGGGGAATGATTATGCTAGCGCTAACATTGATAAGATGACACAGGAATTTAAATCATCACGTGACAGTCTTGTAGCCAATAGTAAGCAGGATAAAAGTTGTGATTGTGAAATTATTGTGAGACATCAAATGACTATTAATGGATCAAACTGACTGGAAAACGATAAAAATCAAGAAGTTGAATAAAAAGTTAGGATAAAGATAGCTAACAGGATGAGGACAGACAATTTGAGCGTAGTTTCATGACAAATGATGCTAGCGGAGCGCTTCCATTAAGTAAGTTCCGGCTGGCTGGCGAAGAGTGACGGTTTTGATTATCATTAAATGTTTTTTACTTGACATTTGACCGTGACGTCAATTAACAAACAATTGTTTTGACACTTCATGAGGTTGTTGCATCATCAATCGAATAAATTGTAATTATACTTATTATAATATTGTTAGAAAATGTTATGTATTATATTAATAAATAAATTATATACATGAAGTATGTATATATATATATATATATATATATATATATATATATATATATATATATATATATATATATATATATAAATATATAACATTATATTTAATTATAATACAAAACATTTTTTAAACAATTTTATTATAGGGGTAATTACAATTACATCATATAATTGTTTTCTCTGCCATGCCATTAAATATTTCGTCTTTATGCATTCCAAACAGTAATAGACTTGCGATATTTTTTGTTAAGTTGTTTCTCGATGTATCAGTTTACAGTCAAATTTTCGAAATACTCTCTATGGAAGCAGTCGGAAGTGTAAGGTTTGTGCCTTTCTATTCATATTTTAGCGCTACACTTTCACATAAATAGGAAAATAATCAAAATTAAATTTGTAGTCTATCGTTTTCAATAGAAATCTAATAACTAATCAGACTCTTCATAACACACTCTACAAGATAATATAGCACTTACCTCAGAACGCTGATATATTGTCAAATTCAATGACACGACATTCACATAAGCACCATATTTAAGTCGACTGATACGCAACTGACTGTGCTGGGGATCAAGAGGATGTGCTTGTTGGAGGAGGAAAATTATGTCGTTGAAAGTCCAGCTCCCAATTTGATCTTACTTTTCTTTTTGTGTCTGCAATGAACATGTGTGTAGCACGTGATAAAAAATATTATCACTTACAGTCAAACTTATGTAATATTTCTGCCGGAAATAGCTAGAAACGAGAGGTTCTTGGTCGTCTGAGCCTTAAAACATTTAGTTCGTTTGTTTTAAACTTATAGTCATATTTTCGAAATTAAAATTCGAATATAAGGACTTAAATTCTTTTACTTACTTCCGGGTACTGATTTCAAGACCATTTAATTAACTTGACTGTAGTGTATAATTAAAATAGGCGAAAGTAAGTTGAGAAGAATATAATAAATCTCAAATGAATCCTGATCATTACAGTAATAAAACACATATTTTTTATCTTTTAATTTTTTATATTATAATTTTGCTCAAACTTTTATCATACATTTTAAATTCTTCTAATTTTTTTTTTTTTTACTTATGGCAAATAAATAATTTTTTTATAAAATTATTAAATTATATATAATTCTAACTATCATCAATTTATTAAACATGTATAACATTTTGTTTGACTATGCCTCTATATGCCAATTAATATTGTGTATTAAATTTTTTGGATCAATGCCACTTTTGTGTCATGGTGCCACTTTAATGCTACAATATTGGTCCTTAACAAAAGAATTTTCAAACATGAGCAATTTTTATTTCTACATTCTTTTGTTTGTTGTTTTATTTTTCTTTCAATTCTGTTGTATAATGTAAATATATATGTAAAAATTGACATGGGTGCAATAAAAAAAAAATTAAAATAAATAAAATTAAATACATATGTGTAAAATTATATACATATAAATTATATAACAATACATTCCGTGTTTCAGCTCTAAAATATATGCGGGTCGTCTCTGCTAACAACCTTGTTTGTAATACTGTTCTTAACTCAATTTGTTTTTTTTTTGTTTTTTATTTATGTTTTTGTTATATATATAGAAGTTCTCTGTCTAATTATAATTATAAGTATTGAATACAGCAAAGTGTGTATTGAAGTAAATCCAGAGCAAAGGAATATTATAACAAACTAAAGTAATAATTTGTTACATTTTTTAATTATAGTTTCTCGACCTTCTATTTTGCTCAATCACATCCCTCGAGCATCGCAGTATTTCAGCTGGCAAGAGATCACGTGACTTTCATCTCTTCTTTCTCAGATATCACGTGACTCAGTGCGGGTCAGAGTTGTGTTGCTGGGCAGATAAGGATAGAGGCAATGAGGCAGAGTTAAAACTATAAAATAATCTAATTTTATTTTAAATGCAAAATTGTTTTACAAAGCAAAATATAAGGGAGTAAATAAAATAATTTTATTAATAATAAAAAAAAACTTATTTTTCTGCATTAATTACTTAAAATTTATCAACGTTCTTTTGAAATATTTTGCATGGCAAATTACTTAAGTAAGTGTTTAGGAAATTTCACGGTTTCAAAAAAGTGTGTACATAGTAAGTAGAATCACCCAATAGAGTTTGAATAAATATATTCAAAAAATAGTAAATTACGAACTAATTTTTTATCTTCAATAATTTTAATAGTTGAACTAACTTAAGGCACAAAAATATATATTTTCATGAAATCAGTTGAAGAAATCATATTGATTTGCAGGTTTAATTGTTTAACTGCTTTTTTTAAAAATAACAAATATTCTAGAAAGAATAGAAAATAGAGAGAGAGGGTGGAGTTGAAGAGAGAGAGAGAGAGAGTGAGAGAGAGAGAGAGAGAGAGAGAGAGAGAGAGAGAGAGAGCGAAAGAGGCAGAGAGAGAGAGAGAGAGAGAGAGAGAGAGAGAGAGAGAGAGAGAGAGAGAGAGAGGAGAGAGAGAGAGAGAGAGAGAGAGAGAGAAAGAGGCAGAGAGGAGTAGAAGACAGAAAAAGTGAGAGAGACATGCAGCTAGTATTTTAAAAGGAATGCTAATGTCCAAGTGTACGTTCTTTTTATTTGGGAGAGGAATAATATATTCAAGAATCTTGAAAAGTTTGTAAACCTTAAATTGAAGCCCAGCAATATAATTCCACAAAAAGTTTGTAAGAAAAAAATTATGATAAAACTTATTTTATTTAACATGTAATTTAAATAGAGCATGGTTTGTTTTGACCCCCTCCCTGTTTTGGTAAAGCGTGTGACCCAAAAATACCTTTTTTATGCTAGCGTTAAATATTTTTTCAAGTAAAAAAATGCAAGACAAATAAAAAAAAATAAAAAATATATTCAAGATTCGTTCTTAATTTACTTATGCTGACATCTCCATATACTTCCTATTAAGATTAACATTATCAAATCATCCAGACATGCAGACCGGAAGTAACAATGCCGGAGAGCAGCAAGTCATTCAGCTAGATAAATTATAATACAGTAAAACTAGTATGATTTTCTTAATGGAATTAGCGTGAAGTTTAGGATTTCTGGTCTTCAAATTCGTATCTCAGCGTTAGATTAGCAAACATAAGTCAGAATTTTTACATCAAACCAATCTGTAAAGTGTCAAACTATTTGTCAAACTAAATTAAGTAAACAAGAGAGCCACAAAATTAATAATTTCGGCTATTCCGGATGGAATATGATAATACTAATTTAACTGATATGTATTTGTATTGTAGTCAAGTTTGTGTGTAACTAGATTGATTGTTATAGTCAATTTATTTGAAATTACTTCCAGAAGTAGCCGGAAGTGCATATTTTGTTATATTTATGATTGAATAAAATTAAATTTTTGTGAAATTGTAACTATAAGACAAATACTGAATTTTGCTTGAAATCACATCGCTGGAATTCCTACAGCAATTTTTTTATATCCAGCTGCTAACCCCGTGAAACTTAAAATAATTTCACTTTACTTGGACGTATATTATCGCAAGTTTTAATTATGTCTGTTAGAAATTTGTAAATATATTGGGTTTAAATATTATTTTTTATATAATCCCATGCATTGAAATAATTTTCATCTTAAATACACGTTCTCTCTTTTTCTTCGAATTTTTTTTCTTCTTTAGTGCACTCTTTTAGAGACAAAATGATGAGGTTCCTCTTTTTCTTTTGACTTCTAAATCTTAAAAATTTTGTCTCTTTCATCCTAACTTTGAACATAATAAAATGTCTCTTCAGGGATCAAAAAATGTTTAGCTTAACGCTTAACCTGAGAAATTTGGACGAAAAATTCGCTACAACAAATTTTTCTTCAAATTAGTTTGGTGGACTTACAACAAAGATCAAATCGGCTCTGAATTTTTTCGAAATTTTAACCCTTTGTTTTAATTATAATTAATGTATTATTTAAATAAGAATTTTGTATTCTTCCAATGTCAAATTTGTTAATAAGCATTGCAAAAAAAAACTATGCAACAGATTCTTTTACTTCTTTTTTACTGAAACCGAATTTGTTAAATTATTTTTCTGAATCGTTTTCATATGTTTCGAACAGGGGCGATGAATGTTTTCCATTTGGGATGAGAATTGTGGGAACGCTCTCAAGTACTGTTGTAACTAGCCCTTCTATCAAAATTATCCGCAATACTATTTCAACAGTGTTGCCAGTAATGCCACGCCTCTTGACCTTGACAGACAAATTCCTAAGTTATACCTTAAGACGTGTATATTATGATTTGAAGACGTACTTTTCCTGCTTTGGTTTAATTTTTAAGTAAGTGTCATCCTAATCAAATAAATATGCTTTAATCCTAAGTTTTTAGGAGGTAAAAATAGGTTATTTGAAAATTTATCCTAGATGAAAAATGAAGTCTTCAACTCATCCTGTACACGTTCTAACGTAATCTTTTTACCTCTAAAACACATCTTATTTCCTCTTTGCTCAAAGTGAGTGTGAAATGAAGACAATATTTCTAAAATTGTATGTTCAAAAAGAGGAAAGAAGACGTAATTTTGCTCTTTTTTTCAGATTTTCTCTAAAATTGTGCAAAATATATTGAAATAGACAAATTTAAGTTAAAGATAACACCGATCGGCTGTTAAACATAGACTTCTTTGATTAACATTTTAACTTTGCAAATTCACAAAAATTAGTTGACAAATTTTTGAAAATATGCCATTATTAACAAGCCATGAAACAAATTCGATGTAGTTTTTTTTTTGTAATTATACAATTAAAGTTAGAAGGAGGATAGCAATTTGGTTTGCAAAATAAAGAGGTGATGACGGAAATGTTACCATGCAAGGAATGTGTTGATTTATGGTCAATTATGATTATGAGGTGTGGAATGCAAAAATGGGGAATGATTATGCTAGTGTAAACATTAATAAGATGACACAGGAATTTAAATCATCACGTGACAGTCTTGTAGCCGATAGTGAGCAGGATAAAAGTTGTGATTGTGAAATTATAGTGAGACGACAAATGATTATTCATGGATCAAATTGACTGAGAAAGGATGAAAATCAAGAAGTTTAATAAAAAGTTAGGAAAACGATAGCTACCAGGATGAGGACAGACATTTTGAGCGGAGTTTCATGACAAATGATGCTAGTGGAGCGCCTCCATTAAGTAAATCCCGGCTGGCTGGTGACGAGAGACGTTCTTGATTATCATTAAATGTTTTTTACTTGACATTTGACCCTGACTTCAATTAACAAAAAATTGTTTTGACACTTCAAGAGATTGTTGCATCATCGATCGAATAAATTGTAATTATACTTTCTATAATATTGTTAGAAAATGTTATGTATTATATTAATAAATAAATTATATATATGAAATATATATATATATATATAATATATAGTATTATCAAAGCATAATATATCAGTATTAAGACAACATAAAAAGTAAAGTAAAATATAATAGTATTTCTTGGAAGACATTTTGTTCTCGCATTCTTAAAGTCGCATCAGTCTGGTAGTCAAGTACTGCCACCTATCATTAATAATATTCAGTAACAAACAAAGTCAAATCTTGTCAAACATTGCAAAGGCACGCAAGAGATCCAACCTACGAACCCTACCACGGCCCCGTGGGCTCGGTTCAGCACATTTCATTTATGGTAATTCAGCCCTCAGCTCAGCTAATTTTTTAGCAGTAAGCAAAATACCCTTACATTATATATTATATTTATTCTGTATATATAACATTATTTTTAAATTTAATACAAAACATTTTTTAACAATATTATTATAGGGGTAATTACAATAACATCATATAATTGTTTTTTCAGCCATGCTATTAAATATTTTGTCTTTATTCATTCCAAACAGTAATAGACTTACGATATTTTTTGTTAAATTTTTTCTCGATGTATCAGTTTACAGTCAAATTTTCGAAATACTCTCTCCGGAAGCAGTTTGAAGTGTAAGGTTTGTAGCCTTTCTATTCCTATTTCAGCGCTACAATTTCACATATATAGGAAAATAATCAAAATTAAATTTGTAGTCTATCGTTTTCAATAGAAATCTAATAACTAATCAGACTTTTCATTAAACCCGACTCTTCATAGCACACTCTACAAGATAATATAGCACTTACCTCAGATCGCTGATGCATTGTCAAGTTCAATGACACGACATTCACATAAGCACCATATTAAAGTCGACTGAAACGTAACTGACTGTGCTGGGGATCAAGAAGAAGTGCTTGTTGGAGGAGGAAAATTATGTCATTGAAAGTCCAGCTGGCAATTTGATCTTACTTTTCATTTTGTGTCTGCAAAGAAGATGTGTGTACCACGTGATAAAAAATATTACCACTTACAGTCAAACTTATGTAATATTTCTGCCGGAAATAGCTAGAAACGAGAGGTTCTTGGTCGTCTGAGTCTTAAAATTTGCAAACATGTTAGTACTTTTGTTTGAAACTTATAGTCATATTTTCAAAATGAAAATACGAATAGAAGGACTTAAATTCTTTTACTTACTTCCGGGTACTGATTTCAAGACCATTTAATTAACTTGACTCTAGTGTATAATTAAAATAGGCGAAAGTAAGTTAAGAACAATATAATATATCACAAATGAATCCTGATCATTACAGTAATTAAGCACATATTTTTTATCTTTTTATTTTTATATTTTAATTTTGTTATAATATTGCTTAAACATTTATCTTTCATTTTAAATTCTTCTATTTTTTTTTTTTTTTTTTACATATGGTAAGTAAATAATTATTTTATAAAATTATTAATTTATATATAATTTTATCTATCATCAATTTATTGAACATGTATAACATTTTGTTTGACAATGCCTCTATAGGCCAATTATTATTGTGTATTAAATTTTTTGGATCAATGCCACTTTTGTGTCATGGTGCCACTTTAATGCTACAATATTGGTCCTTACCCAAAGAATTTTCAAACATGATTCATTTTTATTTTTACCCTCATTTGTTTGTTGTTTTAATTATCTTTCAATGACAAGCTTCAACTTAAAAATGCCGAAGCGCCGCATTCTGACATCGCTCAATAAGGTTTGTTAGGAGAAAAATCTTATTTATTTTTTCATTCAAATTCTATGCTGCACAAAATCTCGAATATTTTTTATGTCGTGTAAAGTGATCTTTCCCGTGGCTCGTATGAATTATTAATCTTGCCCTTCATAAGAACCACCGAAAAAAATTAAAAACCAGGTACCGCTGGGTATAAGGAGAGGAAGCTTGATAGAACATGTCGTCGCGTGCAGTTCGCGCGCTAGATTTTCATTGGCTGAGAGAATTATGTCGTTAATATTAAAGCTTCTCATTCTGTTGTATAATGTAAATATTTATGTAAAAATTGACAGGGGTGCAATATAATAAAATAAAAATAAATAAAATTAAATACATATGTGTATAATTATATTCATATAAATTATATAATAATACATTCCGTGTTTCAGCCCTAAAATATATAAGGGTCGTCTCTGCTAACAACCTTGTTTGTAATACTGTTCTTAACTCAATTTGTTTGTTAGTTTTTTTTTATTTATGTTTATGTTATATATATATAAGTTCTCTGTCTAATTAAATTATAAGTAGTGAATACAGCAAAGTGTGCATTGAGGTAAATTCCAGAGCAAAGGAATATTATAACAAACTAAAGTAATAATTTGTTACATTTTTTAATTATAGTTTCTCGACCTTCTATTTTGCTCAATCACATCCCTCGTGCATCGCAGTATTTCAGCTGGCAAGAGATCACGTGACTTTCATCTCTTCTTTTTCAGATATCACCTGACTCAGTGTGGGTCACAGTTGTGTTGCTGGGAAGATAAGGATAGAAGCAAAGAGGCAGGGTTGCAACTATAAATTTTTCTAATTTTATTTTAAATGAAAAATCGTTTTACAAAGCAAAATATAAGGTAGTAAATAAAATAATTTAATTAATATTAAAAAAAACGTATTTGCTGCAATAATTTCTTAAAATATAACAACTTTCTTTGGAAATATTTTGCATCGCAAATATTTCAAGTAAATGTTTAGGAAATTTCACGGTTTCAAAAAAGTGTGTACATAGTAAGTAGAATCACCCAATAGAGTTTGAATAAATATATTAAAAAAATAGTAAATTACAAACTAATTTTTTTCCTACAATAATTTTAATAGTTGAACTAACATAAGGCACAAATATATATATATATTTTTCGAAATCAGTTGAAGAAATCAAATTGAATGCAGGTTTAATTGTTTAACTGTTTTTTTTTTTAAGTAACAAATATCCTAGAGAGAATTGACCTCATAAAGTACCAAGAGGTGGCATTGAAAACAGCCTCTGTAGAATCAGTATGACTCAACTACACGTGTACTTTAGTCAGTAGCAAAGCTCAGATATCAAAGCAATGACACTTTTAGAATCACTCAGGTAAAATCCACCAAATGTCCATACTTGTCTTTATGACGTCAATAGAAAATAGAGAGAGAAGGTGGAGTTGAAGAGAGAGGGAGATAGAGAGAGGGAGAAAGAGAGAGAGAGTGGGAGGGAGGGGGAGAGAAAGAGGGAGTGGGAGAGGGAGAGGGAGAGGGAGAGGGAGAGGGAGAGGGAGAGGGAGAGGGAGAGGGAGAACGAGAGGGAGAGGGAGAGGGAGAGCGAGAGGGAGAGGGAGAGGGAGAGGGAGAGGGAAAGGGAGAAGGAGAGGGAGAGGGAGAGGGAGAGGGTGAGGGAGAGGGAGAGGGAGAGGGAGAGGGAGAGGGAGAGGGAGAGGGAGAGGGAGAGGGAGAGGGAGAGGGTGAGGGAGAGGGAGAGGGTGAGGGAATTGGAGACAGAGAGAGAGAGGCAGAGAGAGGCAAAGAGTGTGAGAGAGAGAGAGAGAGAGAGAGAGAGAGAGAGAGAGAGAGAGAGAGAGAGAGAGAGAGAGAGAGAGAGAGAGAGAGAGAGAGAGAGAGAGAGAGAGAGAGAGAGAGAGAAAGAGAGGCAGAGAGGAGTAGAAGACCGGGAAAGTGAGAGAGACGTGCAGTTAGCATTTTAAATGGAATGCTTATGTCCAAGTGTACATTCTTTTTATTTGGGAGTGGAACAATTTATTCAAGAATCTTGACAAGTTTGTAAACCTTACATTGAAGCCCAGCAATATAATTCCACAAAAAATTAGTAAGAAAAAAATTATGATAAAACTTATTTTATTTAACATGTAATTTAAATAGAGCATGGGTTGTTTTGACCCCCTGCCTGTTTTGGTAAAGCGTGTGACCAAAAAACACCTTTTTTATTCTAGAATTAAATATTATTTCAAATAAAAAAATGCAAGACAAATAAAAAAAAATAAAAAAATGTATTCAAGATACGTTCTTAATTTACTTATGCTGACATCTCCATATACTTCCTATTAATATTAACATTATCAAATCATCCAGACATACAGACCAGAAGTAACAATGCCGGAGAGCAGCAAGTCATTCAGCTAGATAAAATAGAATACAGTCAAACCAGTATGATTTTCTTAATGGAATTAGCGTGAAGTTTAGGGTTTCTGGTCTTCAAATTCGTATCTCAGCGTTAGATTAGCAAACATAAGTCAAAATTTTTACATCAAACCAATCTGTAAAGTTTCAAACTATTTGTCAAACTAAATTACGTAAACAAGAGAGCCACAAAATTAATATTTCCAGCTATTTCGGATGGAATATGATAATGTTAATTTAACTGATATGTATTTGTATTGTAGTCAAGGTTGTGTGTAACTAGATTGATTGTTATAGTCAATTTATTTGAAATTACTTCCAGAAGTAGCCGGAAATACACATTTTGTTATATTTATGATAAAATAAAATTAAATTTTTGTGAAATTGTAACTATAAGTACAAGTATTGAATTTTGTTTGAAAACAAATCGCTGGAATTCCTACAGCAATTTTTTATTTTCGGCTGCTAATAGCGGGAAATTTAAAATAATTTCATTTTATTTGGACGTATATTGTCGCACGTTTTAATTATGTCTGTTAGAAATTTGTATATATATTGACTTTAAATATTATTTTTTATATAATCCCATGCATTGATATAATTTTCATCTTTAATTCACGTTCTCTCTTTTTCTTCGTATTTTTTTCTTCTTAAGTGCACTGTTTTAGAGACTAAATGAGGAGGTTCCTCTTTTTCTTTTGAGTTCTAAATATTAAAAATTTTGTCTCTTTCATCCTAACTTTGAACAAAATAAAATGTCTCTTCAGGGGTCAAAAAATGTGTAGCTTAAGGCTTAACCTGAGAAATTTGGACGAAAAATTCGCTACAACAGATTTTCTTCAAATTAATTTGGTGGACTTAAAACAATGGTCAAATTGGCACTGATTTTTTTTTTTTTTTAACTTTAACCTTTAAGTAAAAATGTGTGACTGGCGAGAGGCTTTTTCTTATTGATAAAATTTTGAGAAAAGGCCATTAATAACAAGAGATGAACCAAATTCGATGTAGTATTTTTTTTTTGTAATTATATAAATAAAGTTAGAAGGAGAATAGGAATTTGGTTTGCAAGAAAATGAGGTAATGATTGGAATGTTTACATGCAAGGAATGTGTTGATTTATAGTCAATAATGATTATGAGGTGTGGAATGCAAAAATGGGGAATGATCATGCTAGTGCTAACATTAATAAGATGACAGAGGAATTTAAATCCTCACGTGACAGTCTTGTAGCCGATAGTGAGCAGAATAAAAGTTGTGAATGTGAAATTATTGTGAGACAACAAATGATTATTCATGGATGAAATTGACTGAGAAAGGATGAAAATCAAGAAGTCTAATAAAAAGTTAATATAAAGATAGCTACCAGGATGAGGACAGACAATTTGAGCGGAGTTTCATAACAAATGATGCTAGCGGAGCGCCTCCATTAAGTATGTTTCGGCTGGCTGGCGACGAGAGACGTTCTTTATTATCATTAAATGATTTTTATTTGACATTTGACCGTGACGTCAATTAACAAAAAATTGTTTTGACACTTCGCGAGGTTGTTGCATCATCTATCAAATAATTTGTAATTATACTTATTATAATATTGTTAGAAAATGTTATGTATTAAATTAATAAATATATTATTATATATATATATATATATATATATATATATATATATATATATATATATATATATATATATATATATATATATATATATATATATATATATATATATATATATATATATATATATATATATATATATAATTATATATAAATATAAAACAAAACATTTTTTACCAATATCATTAAAGGGGTAATTGCGATTACATCATATAATTGTTTTCTCTGCCATGCCATTACATATTTCGTCTTTATTCATTCCAAACAGTAATAGACTTGCGATATTTTTGGTTAAGTTGTTTCTCGATGTATCAGTTTACAGTCAAATTTTCAAAATACTCTCTCCGGAAGCAGTCAGAAGTGTAAGGTTTGTAGCCTTTTTATTCATATTTCATCGCTACACTTACACATATATATATAGGTCAGTACTTCTACTTCAAACCATTCTGTAAATTATCAAGAATGAACTCTTAACGGAAAAGCAACAAATTAACACTTCCAGTTTCTTTGGTTAGGAATGTCAAATTAATTTAACTGTACTCAATTATGTCCCTCGTACATCGCACTTTATCAGCTGACAAGTGTCCGTGTGACCTTCATCTCTTCGTTTTGAGACATCACGTGACTCAGTGTGGGTCAGAGTTGTGTTGCTGGGCAGATGATGATAGAGGCAGTGAGGCTGAATTATAATTATATTTAAAATATAACAAAATAATAATTATTGAAAGTTTAAGAGAATATATTTATTTTATTCATTTCATTTATAAATTTTATGACACTAGAGAAATTGTATTTGATATAATATATGAATGTCAAATTTTGCAATTATTAAAAGTACACCTGTGAATTTTATGAGATTTTTGTTTGTATTGCATCATGGCTAAAATAGAATTGTATAGAATTCTCGTGACCTGGAAGCGGCGCCCGTGGCGTCATTGACATCATTGAACTCTCCGGTCAAACAAACAACCATCTATATAATGCTTATAAACAACTTCGTTTTTGGAAACAAGCAACAATTAACTAGGCATCGTACGAAAATATTTTAGGCACAGGGATGCCAGAATAATTCTTAAAAGCTGCTCGAATGTGTGAAACAAGTATTTACTATTGTACACCTCTAAGTATGGACTTCTGGCAGAGCCTTAATTGAAAATTTTCGTATTCAACTCATCCTTTACACGCCTAAATCTAATCTTTTTATCTAAAAATACATCTCATTTCCTCTTCGTTTAAAGTTAAGATGAAATAAAGGCAATAGGTCTGTTCGTAAATACACAATCAGGAAGAATTGATTAGTTGTGATGAAACTTCTGTACATGAAACATAAGATTCATCACAAAAAATCGATCCTTTCTAATTGTTTATTTACGAACAGACCTATTATTTATAACATTATATGCTCAAAAAAAGAAAAAAATATGTTATTGTTTTCCTCCAAAATGGTGCAAAATAAGAGGAGAAAAGACGAGAGAAGTGTTTAATAGCGAAGAAAATATGAAATTTGATTCAACTCGGTAGCTTTCTTGTGGAACCTTATATAAACCCGACTATAGACAGACGGTTAATGGTGAGAGACGTTTTGAATTAAACATGACTGTACTTGACCTTGACGTCAATCAACAAAAAATTGTTTTGACACTTCGCAATATTTTTGCAACATCCTGCCATCTGAGTAATGTAATATTATATACAATCAGTGGGAGGTGTGGCGCAGTGCACTAAACAGGGGCTCGTCAGATCAACGAAGTCAAGCAGGAACGAGCGTGGTTAGTAGTCGGATGGGTGACTTTTTTCAAGAAAACCCACGTTTTCCACCCAGGAGTATATAAATCGTTGTGCTTTTCCACTAATATGTAGCTTTCCTGGCTGTGGACCAATGCACTTTCGGTTCATTGACAAAAGCAGCAGTGTCCATCCTGGCTGAGGTTTTCACGTTTCCCTCAATCACGTGGCCACTCTCGTTCTGAAAGAGCCCACAAAATGCTCAATTTAGGGTTTTGGAAGGTTCAGGGTCTTAATTTAGTATGTAGTATGTATGTAGGACTATTCGCGGAGAAATGGCGGTGGAAAGTCACTGCTAAAGATCTCTCCTTGAAAATCGTTATTTAGGAGTGCATAATTGTGTAATAACGATTGGTGACTATGCAAAAATTATGTGTTAAGTGTATATAAGGAGAACAGTGCAAATAAAAAATCAGATTCTTGCAGGTATATACCACATTTTCTAATTTAAACTTTTAAACTCTTGCTGTAAAAATCTACAAAATTGGTGGAAACGACAGAAAAAATAAAAATAACGGTAATAATTCATCCGCCAAGCAGGAGGGAGGAAGACGGCCAACCCCTCCTCGTCACCTGACTCCCCCGCTGCGAGTCAATCCTCCCCTCATAATTCCACCCCCTCTGACTGCTGCTGCCCTCCTATCGGGAGAGGATAAGGTGGAGAAACTACTTGCACCTCATCTCGTGGAGATCGAAAGAATAAATGGAGAGTTAAAGGCCGTGGAGGAGGCCTACAAGAGAAAACTCGAAAGCGAAATAAAAGTTGAAAATAACACTCCGGATGATCTCCAAGAGCACGTCAGCAAACTTCATGAGGATTTTGACAATGAAATAGATGCTATAAAAAAAACACATGAATTCATGGGAAATAAAATCGAGGCACAAAAAGCTATGATCGATGAAATGGACCAAGATCGTCGTTTTCCCTGCCTCTTATTACACAACATCAAAGAGGAAGAGAACGAACATTCGTTACTGCTGCGGGATGCTGTATTGAAAGTGATCAGGGGAACACTTGAACTTGATGACGTGGATGATATTGAGATCTCCGATTGCCACCGAGTAGGAAATAAGCTGCCACCTGATGCCAAGACAAAGAAAGGGCAGCCAAGGTATCGCTTTATTCAGGTGCGGTTCACACGTTACTGCACCAGGAGGAGAATGTGGCAACGAAAGAGGTGGTTCAGGGATACGGACTACATGATGACCGTGTCCCTGACCCCTCACCGCCTCGGACAGAATGGCGTGATTTACCTCAGCAAAAAAGATGGCACTAAAGGTAAAGTGTAAGTCACTTCCATTGCTGACATTGACGCCCTCTTTCCCGCCGTGCCCCCCAAACTGAGCAGTTTAACCAATCGTCAAGTACTACATATGAACTTATATTATCACACATCATATACAACAATATTACAGTTTTCTAAACTTGAATAAAAAAAAAAAAAAAAAAAAGTGACATTGCACCACATGATATTTAAACGTTTTAGTTGTTAAGTTCACTGTATTATGTCTTTTTCTGTATATAAAAGTTAATAGTGAGTTACAATTCATTTAAAGACCCCCAAAACTAAAATAATCAAATTTAAATAAAATTATAATGATTATACAAATACATAATAAATTAAACCATAATAAATGAATAATAATTATATAAAAAAGAAAAAATCTCTGTTCACATTAGTAAAAAAAAAAAAAAAAAAAGCATGGAAAAAAGGGGTAGAGAAAAGAAAGAAAAAATGTTTATTATTAATATTATGATATAATAGTAGCTCTCTTTTTAATTTTTTTTTTTTATTGGTCATATTTCAATTTACAAGATCAGCCAAGGTTATTAAATATAACCTTATTGGCCGATACAAAATACATAAATAATTTTTCTTCAAGACCCTTAATATATTTATTGTTCAATTTAAACACATTGTTCCCCTTACAAAATATATTTAAAAAAAATATGAATTAATTGAAAATTGAATTGAACGACATTTTTTTTCTATGTCAGAGTACAATAATAATATATTTAATCATATATGTTTTTTTTTTTTTTTTCTTAAGAAATAACAAAACTGAAAATTACATATTTTGAAAAGATTGTCCTAAAGCTCTAATACATTGTCATATTTATCATATTTACTAGAAAGACAATACTTATTAAGTCCAAAACAAGCATAATATATATAAAAACAGAACATAATGAAACAATAAACATCTTCTTTGATGTCCATTACCTGAAACAAAATGACTTTAGTATTTTTGTAAAACAAAATAAGACATAGCACTACCCCCAAAATAATATCTGATGCCTTTAATTGAAAAGTTATATATTTTTATATTTATTCAAATATTATGTTATGAATTTTAATATATGCTTTTATTTATTATATTATTTTTCCATGGTTTTATGGAATACTTTTTACTCTCATAATGTATTCAAATAATTCTTATACAAAACTTTTATCCCCAATCAAAGTTAAATTTTTTTTTAATTAATAATGAAGTGAAATAATAGTAATTTGTAATTTTAATCAAATTATTATGAAAATATGATTTTAATTTGACAAATAAAAAAACAGACTGAAAAATATGTATATTAATTGCTAACTCGTAGATCTGAAACTGAAACAAAGAATACATAATATAATTATAAGTGAAACATACCCATAATAATCTAAATTTTACAATTATAATCATGAAGTGTAATAGTTGTAATTATACAAAATTAATGAAATATATTTAATAAAATTTTTACCGAATTGTTGAGAGCAACCATTTTTTTATTTCAAATTTGACTTTATTTTTTGGTCCAATATTTTCAGATTATTCAGTAGTTCATTCCATATTCTAGGTTAATTAAATTCCAAAGTTCTTTCACAAAATCTATTTATACTTCTAGGTGTAAATAAAGGTTCTAACAAGTTTTGACGCGTGCCGTGCTCATGCTCTCTCGGTTTTCCATGTGATTCAATAAAATAATTTGCAATTAGTAATGAATGTTTGGCTTGAGTTGTCACTGCTAATATTTTCCAATAGTTATATATATCATCCGACACATTGAGTTTTTCAAACAAATTTCATAGTTTTTAATTATCTTTTCTGCATTTTAATTAATTTAGTCATAGCCCTTGATTCAGTGAAACCCCAAGCTGTTATTCCATAGATAATAAACGGTTGAGCAAGAGCAAAGTAAATATTTCTAATTGCTTTTTCATTAAGAGTACATTTTAATTTATATATTTGTGACAAAACTGATCTTAACTTTTTTATAATTTTATTAATATGTAAATTCCACTTAGAATTTTCATCAATTATTACTCCCAAGTATGTATGTTCTTTAACTTGTTCTATTTTACAAAATGTACAGTTCTGTCTAAAATTATGCAAACAATGATTAGTGTGTACAGTAATATTCATGACTTCATTTTTTCTTAGATATTTATTACACAAGTGCATGACTTTGGTTTTTTTAATGTTTATAATTAAACCATAGTCATGTGCCCAATTAGCCAAATGGTTGGCATTTACTTGTAAATTTTTTGCGCTTCATTTAAGTCTTTTTTAGAAACAAGAATTAACAAATCATCAGCAAACATGAAAATTATACAATCTTTTAAAACAGAGAATATGCTATTAACATAAATATTAAACAGTATTGGAGAAATTGTTCCTCCTTGTTGTGTGCCAAAATTTAAAGCCCATTGGTCAGCTTTAACATTACAAATTTGTACCACCATTTTTCTATCATATAAATAGTGTTTAATTAATTCCAGTGTTGGACCCCTTATCCCAACTTTTTCTAATTCATTAAACAATGTTGCATGATTTAGGACATCAAAAGCTTTCGTAAAATCCACAAACAAAGCTACCACATGATTATTCTCCGACAGTTGTGTATTAATGTAATTTGACATATCCTCCAAAAGTTGGTTAGTAGATCTTCCCTTTTGATAGGCATATTGCTGTTTGTTAATTATATTAAATTTATCTAAATATTCCGTAAGGTCGTTTGTTATATATTTTTGCAACAATTTGTCAACTGTAGGAGATAAGACGATGGGCCGATAGTTATTACATTCAATGTGAGGTCCATTTTTATATATTGGTCTGCATATTGCTATTTTCAAAGCATCCGGAAATTTTTTATTAGTCTAACATAAATTTGTTAGATTTGTTAATACTTTTATTAATTCATTGCCAGCCATTTTAATATGTCTAGCAGTAATTTTATCATACCCCGGTGCTTTTTTATTATCAAAACTTAAAATAATTTTATTAATTTTGTCTTGAGTTGCTTTTTATAAATGAAAGGATTGATTTTCATATCGGTCTTCTGTTACACAAAATTTAATATTACATTTATGTACAATAATATTTACACAATCAACAAAAACTTTACCAAATTTATTTGTCCAATCTTTAAGATCAACATCCCCCATATATTTTGTTATTATTTCATCGTTATTTAGTACTGTTTTTCCAAGGATGGAATTAATATAGTTCCAACATTTTCTTACATCACCATTAAAGTTTTTAAATTGAGACTTTTCATATTGAATTTTAGCTTTTTTTATCATATTATTAACTTTATTACGTAACTTGTTATATTCAGTTCTATAATGTTGATTTTTAGGATTACTTTTGTGTTTCCGAAATATTTTATCTCTCTCTAACATACAATTTTTTATTGCCAGTGTCATCCACGGCTTTCCTAAATTGCAGTTTTTTACAGATCCGCACGGAAATGAACAAATTTTATTTAATATTTTTTTTTAATTTTAATTTTTTTTTAGGTGTAATCTGACTTACAGCCCAGAATAATGAGAGTGAAAAAACGTGAAAACGTTGCCAAGTTTATATGACCCCTAGATAGAAGATTTTATCAGAAGAAACCGGAAGGCGAAACGTAAGGGAGGCTTTTAATCAGAAGAAACCGGGAAGCGAAAATCGGGAGGGGGACATAATTGAATTTTTAATCAGAAGAAACCGGAAAGCAAAATTCGGAAGGGGGACTTTTTAATCAGAAGAAACCGGAAAGCTTACAGTGTTGCCGGTTCTGTCCAGATCGCACGTTTTTTCATCTCATCCTTCTTGGCGAAGGGAAAGAATCAAAGAGGTGTTCAAAAATAATCTTAATTTTTCATATATTTTTGAGGGATCATTTAGACCATTTAAATAACCCCATCTAACTTTCTCTAACTCGTAACTTAATTTTTTATAATTTAGATATTTATTACAATTTACAAAACCATCATGATTTTGATTTAATATTAAGGCATTAATAATATAATGACCTGATATTTTTGTTTCCATAACACATGACTCGATATCAGATTGCTGATTGCGTATAAAAATATGATCTATACAGGTAGATGATAAAACTTGTTTAACTAATAAAAAAATCATGGTGATTTGTTAATTTTATAGTAAAAATTTTTTCTTTTCGTGATAAAAATGTATCTGTTTCAGCAGTTAAATCCCAATTGGAAATTTCAACAACTGTTAATGTAAATATTAATAACTAATAGATAAGCCCAGAAAATGCACTCTCCTATTTTTACTAAAAATATTCATTAAAAACTATTGATTTTAGTAATTAATCTGAATAGATTGATCATCAATAATTATAATTAAATTTTATTTGAAATATATATCTAAAGTATGTATTCCAAAGCAGAAGGTATATAACTAATAATGCTCCTAAGCAACGATATAATGTAAGAAAAAAAAATAATTTTTTTTTTTTTATTTCAATTAGGTTAGTGATTATTTTATAAGTAGAAGTAAGTTAGGTAGTAATTTCATTTTGAGTATTAACCGTTCGGTTCAATTCCTTAAAATTTCTAGTAATTATTTGTTCATTAGCAATTTCAATTTGTTTATGAAAAAATATTTTATATTTTATGTTCTAAACATGATATCTATTCTAACTCAACAAAATGAGCTAGTGCAGCTGGCTACAGGTATCTTCAAATATTTAGCAAACAAAAGGTATGTATGTGTTTGTATGAATGTGTGGAATCTGAGGGTTACTGGCGGGGGTGATGGGACTGTGACGTATTTTGTGTTGAATGGCTGACATTGATGCAAAGGTCCCAGCTGATGGTGACTTACCTGATCAGTGTTACCAAGACTATTTATTGCGGTGCCCTGCACCAGCTAACATAAATAATGACCCTGTGTTAGAGCAAGCACTTGAAGCTACTGTAACTCCCACTGTATCTAAAAAACTGAAACTAAAACTATTGTTGTATACATTTCGCTCATGTTAATGCCCAGTCTCTTTACTCGCACTTTGAATATTTTAAAGGTGTATTCTTAAATAACAATGTCCATGCGGTTGCGGTTAGTGAGACGTTTCTAAAGCAGAGTCTATGTTCAAGTCTGGTACATTTACCAGGCTATAACTTAATTCGGCTAGATCGACTTAATAAAGGTTATGGTGGCATTGCAATATATGTAAGAGATGATATTAAACATAAAATACTTGCGCAGTCACAAAGAGAATACAATCACAAACAACCTAAACCCGAATTTATGATCCTTGAATTAAAATTAAGTTATAAGAAAAAGCTTTTTTCCATTATGTATCGTCCTCCAGGTACTAAACCATGCAACGATTTTGATAATCATATTTCTTTTCTTGCCCCTCAGTATGAACATGTTTTTATTAGTGGTGATTTCAACATTAATATGTTATCAGAATCAAAGGACAAAAGGAAATTAATAAACATGCTAGACCCTCTCAATTTAAAAGTGCTGCCATTGGAAGCCACTGATAAACACTCAGATAAAAGTACACCAACATTTATTGATTTAATGATAACATCGAAACCTGACAGAATAAAAAATCATGGACAAATTTCTGCTGCAGGATTATCACACCATGATTTAATTTTTGCCTCTTACCCCATCAAATTGGAAAATTTAAGCCAAAAATAGTTGAATATCGTGACTTCAAAAATATAAATATTGAAAAGCTAAGACAAGATGCCGCAAAAGAAGGAATGGGAAAAATTAAAATACTGTAAAGATATTGATGAAGTGGTAGCTAGATTTAACGTAATGGTAAAAAATCTTTATGAAACTCATTCCCCGCTTCGAACTGCTCGAGTTACTCACAAACCTGCACCATGGAGACACAAAGTCATAATTGATTTAGAAGCTCTCCGTGACGCAGCGTATGCAAATTATAAAAAATCCTAATGTGACGAAGATTGGGAAAGTACAGAGTACTTAGAAACAACACAACACAGGAATCGCGTAACTCTAAACTGAGATAAATTTAGATCCTAAACTCCCAACGGCTAAATTATGGCAAAATACTTCGGTATCGGAAAAGCTCATAATAAAAGTATTATAAATGTCCCATTAAATGATCTTAATAATTTTTTTACGACACTGCCCACTGGGATTGATCATACTCAAAAAGAAAAAACATTGAAAAAAATAGCTGATAGAACAGTGCCAAAAATCAATCCGTTTTTTCTTCGGCCTGCACGCTTATTAAAAAATAAATTTAAACTGAGAAGTATTAAAACAAAAGCAGTTGGGTGCGGTGGTATTGTAATAAATTTTATCAAACCAATTGAAGATATTATAATACCAGCAATCACATTAATTGTAAACAGATCAATCAGCAGCAGAAAATTTCACAGGAAAGTGAATGGAAAAAAGCCTATATACGCCCAATAGCAAAGATAAATACACCAGTGCTCCCTAAAGTTTATAGACCTATTAGTATACTACCACTGCTTTCTAAAATAATAGAAAAAATTGTTAACTCACAAGTCATTGAGTACATGGAAAGAGAAGAACTTGGTGATAAAAATCAATATGGTTTTAAAGCTAATCATAGTACTACCACCGCACTCTTAAAAATTGTGGAGGATGTTCGAAAAGCATATGATAAAAATGAAGTAACATTCCTAACTATGCTTGATTTTAGTAAAGCTTTTGATAATGTGGACCATGACATTCTCATAGCTCAATTAAAAAAACTTAACTTCAGCCAGGCTTTTATATTGTGGGTAACATCGTAGCTTAAAGATAGGATGCAGTGCGTAGTACATGATAAAGGAAAATCTGATTGGTTGCCAGTAACTAGTGGAGTTCCTTAGAGATCAATACTTGGACAACTTTTGTTTTCAATTTATATTATGGATGCTCCAAATGTACTGCGTTATTCTTACTATCACATGTATTCTGATGATTTTCAAATATACTCTCACTCAACTATTAAAAACATTGAAACATTCATAGAGCATACAAATGAAGATCTAAACGCAATTAATGAGTGGGCGCATCAAAATCTCTTACTCCTTAATCCACTGAAAACACAACCAATCATTCTAGGCCAACCACGTCCATCAATTTCCAAAACTCAACCATCCTTACTTCCAATAAAGATAGAAAACACTATAATACCATTTGTAAATGTTGCAAAAATTCTTGGTGTGATTTTTGATAGCAATATGTCGTGGGAGAGTCAAGTCAAACAAATGTGCAAAAAAGTCTATTCTTCACTACACATCATGTATAAGCTGCGAAGGTTTATTCCCGGGGATCTTAGACTGACATTAATAAAAACTCTAATTTATCCACTATTTGATTATTGTGACATCCTATTAAGTGACATTAGCGTTGATCTGGCAGCAAGGCTGCAGCGAGCACAAAATGCATGTATTCGATTTGTATCAGGCATTCGGAAATATGACCATGTTACGCCACAGTATATAAAACACAAGCAGCTCAAATTAAATGAAAGACGGAATATGCATGCGCTTTGTTTAGTATACAAATCAATCCATATAAAAGAAAAGCTCCCTGAATACCTGTCGCAGATTATAAACAAACTGACAAGTACAAATAAAAATAATTGAAAGTGTTTAATAATAATTAGGTATCATACATGTGTGTTGTTTATTGTGTGACAGTGTAATAATGAGCAGTGAAGTGTTGTGACAAAAGCTTCAAGAAACACTGGACACGTAAGAAACAAGAAAAAAAAAACAAAAAGAAAAAAAAAATGAAAAAAAAAATAAAAAAAAAAATAAAAAATACAAATATAATGAAACAGTGCATATAACTTTTTTATCTTTGTAATTTATTTTATTCAATTTAATTAAGTAATTGTTAATTGTAATTTTAAACAACTTATCACTGAATGTTTTTCAAACTTTTTGTATTATTCTTAAATTCTTATATCTAATGTAATAACATTGTAAAACTATTGGTTAGAGACAAAAAAGGCATTCATGCCTTAATTTTCGCCATGTAAAGACGTTTAAATAAATAAATAAATAAATGTACATTTATAGAAAGAACAATATATTTACCCAATAGAGTTTGATAAAAAAAATAATATTAATGGATTGGTCTTTCCATGTAGAAATTTAATAGTATTAAGAAAATTAAATTCTGTAAATTTTTTTTTTCTACTCTTTAAGACATGTAGTATCTTTTCAGTCCTTAATTTATGATAAATATGCTCATGTGTATTCACATTTGTCATATTATGGGTTGATTTTTTTTTTTTTTTTGCTTCAATAATAAGCTGCTGCATTAACTTTTTACGCTTCTGTTGTGTATAACTATATGCCAACATCAGCTTTCATACTTTTGTCAACTTGGCGCCTTTTATTTAGTGCGCATTATAATTATCTCTGATCTTTTTTCCCATCATACTTTTCCGTTTCATGTTAGAAGAGTAATGACTACCATCTAGCCATCACGGAGTTTCTGATACTCCAGTTCTATTCAAGTTATTTAATTATGTAACTATCTCTACGTGTAATAAACTTGTTAATATGAACTCATATCTTCTCATTTCAACTTAGACTTAAGAACACCTCAAGTTAGATCTAAGAATACCTCAAGTGGCGACGAGGATAAAGGTAAAATCGAGTGAGTTTTATTTACAGCCACGAGGCCTCAGTGCACAGAGCGTATGCATACGAAACCGCGTGTACGCTCAAGTTTGTTTTCCCACTGAAAATGAACGAGTTCGAGACAATTTTTAACGACGGGACATTGAACCAGGGTGAGAGGCCTGTGGGGCAACAACAGCCCAATCCTGCGGAGCCAGGCGCCAGCTTTCCAAGAGGAGGGTTTTTACAGAATACCACTACGGTTCCGGGGGTCACAACGCCAGTAACAGGGACTCCTACCACTATGGATGCTCAACTGCAACAGGTTTTTCTTTTCTCTCCTCAGGTCGGTGAGGTACCCAAGTTAGAGTTTCAGCAGGGAACAGGTCTCCCAGTGAAAAATAAAGCAAAATGGAGACGTTTTTATACCAGGTTACAGCATTTCTTTTACGCAAATCCTGCCAATTGCCAACGATGATAAGCGTAAAGTTGGCATCCTGCTTTCCAGTGCAGGTGATGATGTTCTCGACATTGTCGAGAAGAATTGTTCCCCTACCAACTCACGTGGCCTTACTTACCAGCAAGCCATTGAAATTCTAGAGCATTATTTTTCCCCTGTCGAGTGTGTCCTCAGCAATCGTCATCATTTCAGACAGAGAAAACTAAAACTGAACGAGTCAGTCCAGGACTTTCTGGCAGATCTCAGGCGTTTGTCAGAGAATTGCGATTTTGCAAACCTAGAAGAAGAGATTAGGTATCAGCTAGTGTCTAATTTATCAATCCCTAAACACAAAGAAGAAATTTTGTCGGCTGATAGAAAAACTCTAACCCTGCAAGCGGTGTTTGATAGAGTTCTAGCTTTTGGATTCGCAAAAGCTAACATTGCTGAATTGCAGGTCCAACCCAGCCAAGTTGTACATCATACTCAATTTCCTGCCAGATGTCATCAACAACACGGCAACCAGTCCGAGGCTTCGTCCAGCGGTCGAGGTCGCTTCGGTGGTGGAAATCGTCCTCAAAGCCGGGGTGGCAACCAGCGTCATCGGCAACAAGGTGGTTGTAGTCAGCCCCAGCAGCAGTACGGTCAGTGGCATCAAGGCGGATCTCAAGGACAGTTTGGGGGAAGAACGTCATGGTGGATCGGGTGCGCAGGCAACCACGACGGGTCTCAATGTCCATACAAGGACACTGCATGTGCTTACTGCAGCATTGAAGGACATTTAGAATCAGTCTGCCACAAGCGCAGACGTGACAATGTCAACTCTGGCCCAGCGAGGAGTCAAGGGCGAAATGCTCGTGGGGGATCCCAATTTTACAGTCGTTCAGGGGGGTCTGCCCATTTGCTTGTCGAGGCTGCACCTACTTCCAAATCTCCAAAGGCTTACAATTGTGAACAACGTTTCTTGTTCTTCACCTCCGCTTCCAAAGCTCAGCCAGCCCCACCTCCTGTTTACGTTACGATAGAGGTAAACAACGTCCTGCTCAAAATGGAAGTCGACAGCAGTGCTAGTCACTCCGTAATTGGTATGCGTATCTACAAGGAACTGTTTCGCACAGTCAAGCTCATTCCTTCTGATGAGTCTCTCGACTCTCTTAGCACCTGGTCTCATGAGAACCTTCACGTTGCTGGTTCAATCAGTGTATCAGTCAAGCATCCATGCTTCTCAGGAAACTTGACCATGCTAGTGTTGTCAGGTGATGGCCCAGCTCTCGTGGGTCGTACATGGTTTTCAGCTTTGGGCATCAAGGTTAGTTTCATCTATTCCATGTCTCATTCAACCTTGACTTTACAGATATCTGACTTCGCAGACGTGTTCCGTGGACATGGAAAATTCACGGGCCCTCCAGTGCATATTCCATTGAAGCCAGACGCAGCTCCGGTCTTCAGTCAGTTTCGTCCTGTGCCTTTCTCCTTGGTACCAGGCGTCGACGCTGCCCTCAATGACCTACAAAACAAAGGTACGCTAGTTCCTCTCATGCATCCAGTAGCAGGGTGGGCTACGCCCATTCAATGGGTCATCAAAAAGGATTGTACGGTCCACATCTGTAGAGATTACAGCGGAACGGTCAATCCTGCTTGTATCCAAGATGTTCACACTCTTCCCACAGTAAAAGAGGTCCTAAGCAGACTTGCCGGGGGCAAGGTTTTTGCTAAGTTGGACATGACTCAAGCATTTCTGCAGATGACGGTAGACGAGGAAACGTCTTATCTGCTGGCCGTCAATACACACCGAGGACTGTTCCGCATGACTCGCTTGAGTCTAGGTCTGTCCTCGTCACCTGCTATTTTTCAGCGGCAATGGAGAACCTTCTAGCTCGGATCCAAGGAGTCATGGTGTACATCGACGACATTTTGGTATCAGCGTCAGAGGAGCCTGAACTGTGGGAGCGGCTGCGAGAGGTTCTTAGCCGCATCAAGGAGGCTGGTTTCCATCTCCGCCCAGACAAGTGCCTGTTCAATGTTCATTCACTTGACTATGTTGGCTACCATATTTCAGAAAACGGCATCGAGCCCACGGACGAGAAATTCCAGGCACTGGTCGGGGCTCCTTCACCCACAAATTTGGACGAGCTGCAAACTTTTCTAGGCTTCGTCAATTACTACGACTGTTTTTATACTGACAAGGCAAACGTCTTCCACCCTCTGTACGAGTTGCTCAGGAAAGGAACAACATGGTCTTGGGGTCCCGAAGAAGAGGCTTGCGTCTTATACGTCAAAAAGGTTATGTCATCAGGCCAGGTTCTCGCTCACTACGACTCTACACTACCTCTTGTGCTAGCCTGCGATGCTGGTCCCCATGGAGTTGCAGCTGTGCTCTCACACATCTTTCCGGAAAGGTCAGAAAGGCCGGTGGCTTACGGCTGTCGCCGTTTGCACCCAAGTGAGCGGAACTACGCTCAATTTAATCGATAAGGCCTTGCTCTTATCTTTGGTGTTTCCAAGTTTCACTTCTACCTTTACGGCATAAATTTCACAATCCTCACGGACAACAAGCCTCTCTTAGGAATTTTCAGGCCTGGGAAACCAATTCCTGAAGGTGTGTCCATCAGAGTGCATCGCTGGTGCATGAAGCTCAGCAACTACAACTATGAAATCAAGCACAGACCTGGTAGGCAGCACGCTAATGCTGATTTTTTCAGTCGCCTTCCAGTCGAAAACGACGGGACGGACCAAGACGAAGAAGCTCGTGCTGATGATATACCTAAACCAGGCGTTCTCTTCTTAGACGAAGCATCTGAAAATCACCAGTTGAGTGCGGACACCGTTGCCAAGGCTACAAAGTCAGACCTGGTCCTCTCGCATGTGCATGCATACTTGGTCCATGGTCGTTCAATGTCCAGTCTGTCCACAGAATCCCAACAACTGAACAGCGGAAAGTTGAAAGAGCTTGCTTGTTGCGGGGCACTCAAGTCTTCATTCCAGCAAAACTTCGTCCTGCTCTACTTGAGCTGCTGCATCAAGTACACCAAGGCATTGTGCGTACCAAGGGGTTAGCGCGAAGCTATGTTTGGTGGCCCAAGATCAACGATGACGTCGAGTCCCTGATCAAATCTTGCTTACCGTGTGCCGAGGTCAGACCCAACCCGTCCTCCGCGCCAGTGATACCTTGGTCTATTCCGCAACGACCTTGGTCTCGCTTGCACGTGGACTTTGCAGGGCCTTTCCACGGTCATACCTTTCCTCATCCTTGTCGACGCCTATTTTAAGTGGGTAGAGGCTACTGACACCAAAAGTTCTATGTCTTCCTCAACAACCATTTCCTGCTTGCGGACTTGGTTCGCTACTCATGGCATCCCTGATGAGCTAGTCTCGGACAACGGACCTGCTTTCAGATCAGAGGAGTTCGCCGAGTTCTTGGACAAGAAACTAATCAAGCATATCAAGCATATCGCCAGGCAGTAACGGTCAAGCAGTGAGAACGGTCCAAACCATCAAGCAGAAGCTGTCTTTGATTCCTGTCAACCAGTGGGATTCAGAGCTGCCCAACGTCCTGATGATGCTCAGGGTGACACCAATTCCAGGTGATTCCGTTAGTCCCTCAGAACTTCCTTGGAAGGTGCGTATCTGGACTCTATTGGACAAGCTGCACCCTGGGTCCCTGCCCGAGGCTAATTTAAAGCGGAAGGTGAAAGCAGTCGAGGCTACGCTAGCACAGAAGAACAATTTTGTCGTGGGAAACTTGGTGTTCTATCGTTCTTACGGCACAGGGAAGAAGTGGTTGCAAGGTACGGTTTCAGCTGTGGATGGTCCTCGCAACTTCGAGATCACTCGCCCTGACGGTGAGGTTGAGCGTCACCATCTCGACCAGCGTTCTAGGCGTCTAGGCGCAGTAGTCGCTCGCCAGCAACCTGATGCTGTGCAGCAACCCATTCCTGACCCAGTTCCAGATTCTACTAACCAACCTATTTCTGACCCAGTTCCTACTGTCAGCGACCGTATTCCTAGTGCTAACCCTGACACTAATGTTCCTTTATCTGTTGAGGTGCATCCGTTGTCTAATGTGAGCACAAAGGCAGTGACTGCTGGCTCAGTCAGCCCAGCAGCCGGAGGTGGCCCAAGTCCTCCGCCAGCGGCCCCTGACCCTGGGATTGCTGATTCGAGGTTCTACGACAAGGCGGCCAAACGAGGTAGAGGCCGTCCGAGAGGTCGACTTAAGTCATCGGCCCCAGATTCAGTCGTGGTCCCTCCAGACCGTCCTAGGGGCCGCCCCAAGAAGTCGGTCCAAGCTGCGGTGCCAGTCGAGGCCCCGTCAGCTGCAAGAAATTTTCAAAGGCTGAGCAAGGCACCCTCTTACTAGAGTCCCTCTAGTTACGTCCGCCCTTAAGGATTGTTTGGACTTGTTTTGTTACAAGACCGTTAGTATCTTGGCCCTTCTGGCTTCGGTCTTTTTAACGTAACTTGTTCTAAATTAAAGGGAGGAGGATTGTTGTGTATAACTATATGCCAACATCAGCTTTCATACTTTTGTCAACTTGGCGCCTTTTACTTAGTGCGCATTATATTCATCTCTGATCTTTTTTCCTATCATGCTTTTCCGTTTCTTGTTAGAAGAATCATGACTATCATCTAGCCATCACGGAGTTTCTAATACTCCAGTTCCATTCAAGTTATTTAAATATGTAACTATCTCTGCGTGTAATAAATTTGTTAATATGATCTCATATCTACTCATTTCAACTTAGACTTAAGAACACCTCAAGTTAGATCTAAGAAACCTCAGCTTCAAAAGCGGGCATTAAGAACTATGTCAAGATTTAAAAAGCGCGATTGGTTTGTAATACATTTGAAATCAAAAAATATGCTTACACTGCCCTTCATACTTTATATACATTCAGTGTGTTGTTTTTTGGAGAAAGCATTCTGATTTGTATCCATTATTTCATTCAATTCACTCTTAAAATACTAGAAACAATAAATGAACTTTAGTCGATAAAAAAAATCAGTGTTTGTGAAAAATAATCAAGAAATCACCTCCATCAATGAGCTAAAATTTTTGATTTTCTTCCCTCATGTATAAAAAACATCAAGAGTGACCCTCTTTTCAAATCAAAACTGAAATTAATATAAATCAACAAGTAATTTTATTCTATTAAGATGTTTTTTTGAAAGTAAATTGCCAGAATTTTTTTACAATTTTAAATTCCTCTGGTTGATTTATTATTATGATTTTTCTTTTCTCTTTGTCAGTGAATATTATGTTTTTGACCAATATCCATGTATATTATAATATTGGTTTGTATATTTTTACTGTATGTTATGTTATATTCTCTGACGTGATCAATGTTGTCTTGTACAAGCTATATGTGTTCAAATAAATAAATAAATAAAAAATAATAAAAAAATATTCATTGTAAATTATTAATTATAAAAAATCAAGGTTATTTTGTTATTGTTTGCAGGATATGCATTAAATCTAAATGAAAAACTGATACTAATTTAAAATATAATTGATATATGCTAACTGTGCTTTTTTTTTTTTAAATATTATTAGTTTTAAATTAACCTTATTATTTACCAATTAGCACCGTCGTTTTCTACTAAGGTTTCCACGGTTCACTCATTTTGATGGCAATCAGCTGTTTGTCCAATCTTCCCCCCGCAATCTGAATTTGTTCATCCTGCCAGGTAGTCCACCTTCCTAACACTTGAGAGACGTGGGTTGCAGACTTCACTTCCTGCAGGGGGTGAAGTCTCGGACTTTAAAATATTGATGTTATGCGATACAATTATTTTACAGTCATTATTGTATATTTAATACGAAAACTTGACGCTTGAAAGAAAACTCAAACTTTATTAAATTTCATTGTGTGGTATTGAAATTTGCTAATAGGGAAATATCTTATTCGTAAAATAGGAAAATTGAATCATGTAATAAGTTTTCAGTATTTCGTAAGTTTTCTGTTTATGGTTACATGAATCGGAAGAGGGCTAGTCCCTATACCTGCTCACTGCGAAGGAGGCGAAGGAGGGAGGCCAGATTGTACAGTGAGCAAAAGCATATTAAAAAAAATAGCATAAAAAATACTTTTAACAGTTTCTTGGTAGTTAATTTTTTTTCTTACGAGTTCTATCATGTACTGTTAAAGTATTTAAACTTGATTTATTTATTAAGTTAATTGAAAAATTATTATACACTTTGTTTATATGCTAGTCCATGTATTCTGGCCCTCTTCGCATGACGTCAGCGCAATCCCCTCTATATATGACGAAAATAAAATATATGACTTTTGTAATGAATTAATTATATGAAAAAAAGGACTTAAAAAAAATTGATATATCAATGCGAAAACAATTCAAGATTCCTTCCTCCTGTTGTATGAGTCATTCACTGCCAAGTAAATTTAATTAAGATCCTACATGGGGCAATATTTTGATCACATTACATATTATTAACTCCCTGGATAAATCCAGATTGCGATTTTAAAACTTTGTATTGCCACTAGCCTTTCTTGAACGTTTGCTGTTGTTAAAATAAAAAATTATGAGAGCTGTAGTATAATATTTGGTAACAGTACAATACTCGTTCAACTAGAAGCCAAATCGTTATGATAACAATATTGCTGATATATTGTTGGTTCTTTTTCATGATCGAAACAAATATATGGAAAATGTAAAGAAAAGAAAAAATATTTATTGTATTCACAAATTATTTTTATTTTAATAAAATAGATAAAAAATAAATATTAATACTAAACTGCTAATAATAACACTTAATTACCATTTTTTTCCAATATACATAGATTTTTAATAAAATTATTGTAAACACAATCTCATGGACGAATAAACCAAGATCTGTGATACTTTGTACAGTAAGTCTGTTTCATGAAAAGTACCCATAACTGTATTTATTTTTTAATAGGCATTCATCTTGTTCACCTCTGTACACCACGAATGTTATTCCTGCTTTGTTTGTACAAGTAACCATGCAGTCTATCGAGGCTGGTAAACCAAAACTATTTTGATATTGATAGACTGGGTGCTGAATTGAAATTATTAATAAATGTATTGACTTCGGGTCTGTGGATCAAGCAGTCATATAAAAAATATTCAAGTCTATTAAAGACTGGTTGATCTCCTTATATAAACCAAAATGGGGTAGTGACAAAAAAAAAGTTTAAAATTTTTGTCAACAATTTAAAAAACATGAAAATTTCATGAAGAACGATCTATATTACACAGCATTCTACAACAATTTCCTGATTTTATATGATTTTTTAAAACCTCTCAAAAATAACGTCATAGCATTGAATCTTAAAAGGGAAAATATATGAGTTAACATTGCCAAATCCCATACTTAATATTGAAATGTAACCAAAAACTTCATTTGCAAGGTTTTTAGGTGCTAAAATCACGATAATGAAGGTTTTAAATTTCTACTTCAATAATTTTTCATTTCAACAATGTTAACTGATGCATTTTCCCATTTTAATAATCAATGTTGTGACGTCATCAAAAAAGTTTTAAAAATTCATATAAAATCAGCAAATTGTCGTAGAATGCTCTAATAGGGCGCGTTCTTCATAGAATTCACATTAATTTTTATTAGTACTGCTAACTCAAATACTGGTCAGTCCCTCATTACAAATCTGCATCTCTCTGTCTATTGAAGCTGCAGCTCTAGCAAGTGAGACAGGAGTAAAATTCGTGCTGTCCAGTGTGTATATACATATTATGAATTCTTTCTAAATTTTGGTAGAAGTATACCTAAATACTTGTCTTACCTAATGTATGGCAGGCAACACGAGAATACCAAATAGAATAAAGTTATTGATAACAATAATAAAAAATAATAAAAGACGTTTTTATAATCTAATCTACATAAAAGCTGTTTGGCCGGCGACTCTACAGATCGCGAAGGATTTCCAGGACCGCTGTTCCAATTCTAAGCCCAACTTTGACCCATTTTTCCCACTCTCCTCTGCTGCGGAGGCCTTGTCTTCCCTCGAGGTGGTCTGATTTTCCTCGCAGTGCCATTGCTAGACCGCGGAGAAGCTGCGAAGTAGAGAGTTCAGTCAATACGGGAATTTCATGTTTACATTTTGGGTAGCACGGAGATGCCAGAAGCCGCCCGAAGAGCTTCGGAATGTAGGCAGAAAACTCTAAAATCCTATGCTGTGCATGTTAACGTTACTCACAACAGCTTATTTCTTATAACAGTTTTGGTCACCAAATATTTTTTTTCACTAGCATTGGTTGTTTTGCTACGCATTAATGAAAGAAAATTTCACAAAAAATTATACAAGTCGTCAGGAGAAATTAACTTCGAGACCAACTTATATACGTATCTGCTATGCCGCTGACAATGTTTTGCCTACACAATAATGACGTCACATTGTTTTGTGACGTATGGTGGATGACCCGTATAGAGGCTTCAAGTGAGTGCGCCTCGCGATGCTCATTTGTATCGCTAAGATATCCATCTTGCACTAAAAAAATATGCAATTTTTTTTTTTTTTTACTCAAAATGAAGTAAAAAATCGAAATCATACATTTTTCAATTTGGACTTTGGACCAACGTTCCGTTAAGGAATTTTCCCTACAAAAAATCTTCTTCGTGAAAAAATTAATTCGGTTTTTTTATATTAAATTTAGATAGGACTGTGGGAACACCGAAAAATCAGCTGACTTGAAGTCTCATAGGCTAATCTGCAATAAACTTACGTCACTTTTATCTTGGTTCTGAGAGTCAATCTGCCCGTCTATTATATTTGCTTCAATCAAAGTTTCGAGGTCGTTGACCACGATGTTTATCACCTGCGAACCAAGATCTGTAATATCAAGGCAAAAAATTTCCATTTACCTTGAAAAATTTCCCTTTGCAGCCTTGTTAATCACCATATTCCGTGAATTAAAAAAAAACATGGTGGACTTGGCCAGGGTGGGTCAAGGCTACAAGTGGGAAATTTTCCAAGGCGATGAGTGTACTTTAATTATGTTATAGGTATATAGAATACACATAATTATGATTATTTATTGATCAAACACCATTGGTGACAATTGTATTAAAAGAAGATATCAGTAATAATAAAAAAAAACAATTGCGTCTTTAATTCACCTTTTACACGCTAATGCCCAACGTTATTTACGTTTTTTTTTCTCGAAAAAAAATATGTTAATAATAATCATATTTATAAGTGAAATGAATGCAATGAACAAAATATAAAATAGCACAATTTCAGATGATCAGTCAATTACATAATCAGGTAATTACCTCCTTGACTTCAGGTGACGTTTCAGCTGATGACGTCATCACCAGGGCCAGAAGAACCTGAAAAATTAAAATGAGTTTTATATCATGATATCACACAACGGGCAAGTCCAATAACATGTGATTTAATAGTTCAAATAGATGATTTTATGCAGTGGATTGGTAAACTATCCCGGGATTTCCTTTGTATGGTGTGGGCCACTACAACCACAGCCTGGACTAGCCGGAGTAATGCATAGACCTGTCAAGGCTACACACCGATCCTAGCTGGCGTATCAGCAGCACAGTAAAGGACATGCAAGCGCCATCACTCGGAAAGCACGAGCAAACAATCGCAGTGAAGAGGTATCATTTACAATGTAAAAGACACCTGCACCGGAGAGCGAACCCGAGCCTCCCGAGTGACAGACAAGCATGCATGCCGACCGGCCTATCCGAATCGGAGTTAGCATGATTAAGTTAATTTGTACAATGATGGCTTCTCTCAGAACCTGAAAATTATTTCTACCCTACTCGCTGCTGTCTGAAAAGAGTTTGCAAGAGGGTTCTACATTATTGTGTAACGATCATTTTTCGTTACTTAAGCTACCCCGTGTTTGCATAATAGACTTAGTGAGAGACTGCTCTTGTAAAACAATATCACAGTTACAACGACAACGATACAAAATCCCGCGCCTGCCTTACGGCAGACGCACGATGCGCTCACGCGGCCGCGGCTAGCGAAAGAATCTTTACTTGCATTTAACCTCTGCACTGCCGAGTTGGCTGAATGCAGTGTCTGCACATTTATATGCAGAGTCACCGACTACACTTTGAACATTATTAATATAGGAGGTTAGAATTGTTTTTTATGAACAAAGTGCAACACAATATTATACATACATTTACAGTATTTACGTAAGAAATTCAACTGCATGAAACATTATAATTTTTTAAATACCCGAGTTGAAACAAATTTCATATTTTCTTCGCTAATAATCTCTCCTCTTGTCTAATTTCCTCTTTTTTTTACACCATTTTAGAGAAAAAAATACAAGATTACGTCTTTTCTTCTCTTCTTGAATATAAAATGTTAAAAATATTGTCTTCATTTTATCCTCACTTTGAGCGAAGTGGAAATTAGATGTGTTTTAGAGGTAAAAAGATTACATTCAGACGTATAAAGGATGAGTTCAAGACGTAATTTTTCAACTAGGGTATCATAAGAAATTCACCTAAATGTATTGCATGCATGAACGATGGTAAAAATTTAATTGTTAGAAGCCCTTAATTTTATAAGCACAAGTAAAATAACATAAAATTCAAATTTTTTTAATCTTTCCAAAAGACAAGTAAACAATACACATATTCGAAATACATATGTAAAAACAATTAATAAATGGCGTACCTTCCATGAACCCTGATTATTATGAATTACTTTACTAATTATATTTCTCGCGCGTAAAATTTTATTAAGTATAATATATAATTATTTTTAATACTATTTGGTTACAAAATTACTTTAAGGATAAATCTCAGTAGGTTGGTATCTCGCAGTCGTAGCGCCTGAATGCAACAAGACTTGAAGGGGACTTAGAACTCACCATCAATAGGTAGCATACAAATTTTGAAGCGAATCTCTCTTATCAGTTATGTGAAAATTTAGGTAGAAGTTTAACATTTAACAAACCATAAGCGATAAAAGCCGGTATTACACACGATACAATTTTGCATTCAATTTTTTATTGTAAGAAAATTTCATCTTCATATTAGATACAAACAAATGGAGTTAAAGTTTTCTTGTAAGTAAAAACTGTATACAATAATTAGAAAAAATTTATCGTGTAATACCGGCTTAAAATTTAGAACATACTCGAATTTTTTAAAATTTATTTCATTCGAATCGTTTGCACGGAAATATTTTTTGACTCCAGCAGTAACTGAGATTAATTGTTAACTCATTCATTTATTGCAGTAATAAAAATGGTTTCTGAAAGCAACTTACCAGACAAGCTACTTGCATCTTCATCTCTGAATGGCGAGGTACTGATAAGGTTCCGAGACTATTTATAACATTGAGTGCTTCCTTCGTGTTTACTTTAAGATTGACCTGGTTTTCTTTCAAAGAATTATATTGAATTAAATTTACGTACTAATTTTAACAACGTGCTTTTCGGGTCTTATTTGCTTTTTCTTATCAAAGCATAATATAACATTATTTTTGGTACTGCTAATGTAAATATTAACTCAATAAAACTGAGCATGCAGAAACGTGATTGTTTTATTATACGTAAGATAATGGCGTTAAATAAACATTACAAAATATTGCAGAGAGTTAGATTCAGTTTAAGATTTTAATATGAGGTATGGACTAAAAAAAAAAAAATAGTATTTTGTGTAGCCGGGAAATTTATATTCCTACTTCATTCTTCTAGTTATAGTGGCTGATATTTAATTTTTAAATTTAATTAAAAAAAAAATCTGGGCTAATATGTATGTTCTTTGCAAACACGGTTTAAATTGATGACTTTTTTTGCCAAGTATAATTAAATAAGAATGAATATAGATTATCATCAAAATAATTTTGTGACTGCTTCATCATATAAAAGTTCATATTTTCTTTATTTATTACACATCACTCATTTGAATTGAATTAAAATCTTTTACCAATATTAGTAATTAAAGATGAATCTCAGTAGGTTGATATCTCGCAATCGTACCGCCTGAATGCAACAAGACTTGCAGGGGACTTAGAACTCACCATCAATAGGTGGCAAACAAAATTTGAAGCAAATATCTTTTATCAGTTTTGTGAAAACCGAGGTAGAATTTTATTATTGGCCTTATGGACGAAAACCGGAAATGGAGCTGTTATAAGAAAACTGTCAGACTGAATTTGCTCAAACCAAAAGCGATTAAGTTTTAGAATAATATTGTCAGGATAGTCTATTTTATATTTATATAAATTAGACTACCTCTATTTTACAACCCGCCTTGCGTCTTAGTATTTTTAGTATTTGGGAGATACTGGATCAATAGTACTCGTTTACTAGGAATCATATGAGAAAATACAGATGTTTTATGTACTTACCCCATCCCGTGAGGAAAATCCTGGATTAACCCCTACCAGTTTCCAGCCCGATTACCACCCCTGCCGGTCCTCTGCCCGATTAGCTGATTACCCGGGAGCGGGAGTATTTTCTATGTATTACTGTGTACTATATAAAGGCAATGCACAGAGGGAACAGGCAGACAGACGGAGAGAGACGCTGTTCGATTCCAGAACACTCACATACGCACCATCATGGTGTTTGCATCACTTATCGGTACTTAGATTTTCTTACTGACTGTTCCACTCTGAGCATCTTTCATTCTTCTGTATTTAAAATGTAAGTATTATTTCAACTGTACTTTTATTATTTCTATTAATATATATATGTGTTAAGATCAATGCTAGTTTTATAATTTAAAGATCTCACAATCATTAGATATTTTCACGCAAGTAGGCTTGGGTTTACGATCCTGGTGTCATGGGGTAAGATTATAGAAAAATATGAATGATAATTAGACGCCCTAGTTAAAGACAGAAATCCCCGTGACAATTTGGTGGAGGCGACCGTGTTTGAAGGCGACCGTGTCTAAAATCAACCGTGTTTAGAAAAAAATTGTGCTTAAAAAAAAAATGTGTTTTAGGGCGATCTGCTCGATTTTAATTCAAAATTTTTTATTGCCATTTGCTGCGTTATTATGACAAAATGGATAGACTAACGTTTTTACCCGTGAACTTGATGCTAAATATAACTTAAATTATTAAGTCTTTCGAATTATATAATAATAAAAAAAATAATTAAATAAAAATAAATTCTACGAAAAAAAATAAATTTTCAATGCACTTTTGTTTTTACAAAACTGTTAAAAAAAATATTTAATATAATAATTGTGTATTTATTCTAAATTTACAAGTGAGATCAAGTTTTTTTACTTTTTATCCATGATCTATAAATCGTATTAAAATTTTAAAACTAGCAAACTAAAATAAATAAGCAAAAAAAAAAAAAAAAACCCTGTTTAAATTTCAGTTTTTCATGCAAAGCGTGACATTTGATATTTTCCGATGGTGAAAATATCAAATGTAAATCAAAGAAATCTGTTGTATACAATAGGCATTTTAAAAAAAAAAAAAATTCAAAATAATTTATATTTATTCATAACAATAATTTTTTTTAAAAAACTTATATAAGCGGATATTTAAATTTTATTGAAAAGCATTAATGAAATGTAATAAAAAGAAAACGAAAAAAAAAACTAAAAAGTTTATTACACAAAAAAAAGTCAGCTCAGTAATAAAAATTTCAGAATTTAAAATTATCAAAAAATTTTATTGCATTTATTTTATTGAAACATTAAGGCATGGATTTGAATTAAAGTAATATAAAAAAAAAAAGAAATACTATTAAAAAATGTTATTAATTTAAATGAACTTAATAATACTGAACCCAAAATTTGTTTAACTGTTGCATGCATTCTAGTAAAAAAAAATAAATGAAACATGACCATCTTGTTTGTAATATTTTTGTCTAAATTTCTATAATAATTTAAATATTTAAAAAAAAAGGGAGAAATGTCTATAAAAAAAAATAATACAAATTTTGTTTACCATTGAATGACAATTCTCATTGCTTCCTTGTAATTTGAAAATAATTTAAAATTAAAATGTTTCTAGCTTTATTTTTTTGGAAAAAAAAAAGTTGAAAAACTATAATATTTCAATTTTATAATATTCATACTACTTATGAATAATTGCTACATATTTTCCCAAGAATTTTGTGCCCAAAATTTTAATTCAATAAGTTTGAGGAAAAATTTCATATAAGTCGTGGAGAAGTTTTGTAATAAATTACAATAAATAAAAGTAAGCTGAAATAAGACGACTTAAACTAAATAAGTCAATTTGAATTAAATTATAACAAAACTAAGTTAAATAAACTAAATTAAATTGAAGTAAATTAACTGCACCGTTTGGATAAAATATCAAATAAAACTTAGAAAAATAACTGTTAATTTTGGAGATAATTACGTAGTTATTTAAATAAAACTTGGGATTATATGCAATTATTATGCTTGTTAGTTTTTATATCCCTTCTTATCAATTGGCACCATAAGCAGTAGTGCAATAGCTAAAAATTTCAAGGGTTTACCAATTATAAATAAATATATCTTTCTTTGCTCGTAAAATTTTAAATATGAGTTTCAATCTATTTTATTATAATGATTAAAAAAAAAAAATTGTGAAAACTAAATGTAACTTGTACGATTTAAGGGAAAATTGGTAACTAAAAATATTATTGTTCTTTAACTAACTTATATATAAAATTCAAAAGGAAAAATAGAAATTAAAAGAAAAGGAAATATTTATGCTAATTGCCAATTCTTCGTTAAATTATTTAATTATGATAAATAATCACTTGTTGCTTCATGTGTTAAAAAAAAATGTGTATTAATAGCATTATGTATGACAAAACGAGTTCTCTTGGCCAGATAATTTTTTTTTTCTATAAATAATTGAGTAAATTCTAAATACAATTTAATAAAATATTTTTGGAAGTCAGGAGCCTTCCACTTTAAAGCGGGGAGTGTCACGATAGTCTATTTTATATTTATATAAATTAGACTACCTCTATTTTACAACCCACCTTGCGTCTTAGTATTTTTAGTATTTGGGAGATACTGGATCAATAGTACTCGTTTACTAGGAATCATATGAGAAAATACAGATGTTTTATGTACTTACCCCATTCCGTGAGGAAAATCCTGGATTAACCCCTACCAGTCTCCAGCCCGATTACCACCCCTGTCGGTCCTCTGCCCGATTAGCTGATTACCCGGGAGCGGGAGTATTTTCTATGTATTACTGTGTACTATATAAAGGCAATGCACAGAGGGAACAGGCAGACAGACGGAGAGAGACGCTGTTCGATTCCAGAACACTCACATACGCACCATCATGGTGTTTGCATCAGTTATCGGTACTTAGTTTTTCTTACTGACTGTTCACCTCTGAGCATCCTTCAATCTTCTGTATTTAAAATGTAAGTATTATTTCAACTGTACTTCTATTATTTCTATTAATAAATATATATGTTAAGATCAATGCTAGTTTTATAATTTAAAGATCTCACAATCATTAGATAGGTTCACGCAAGTAGGCTTGGGTTTACGATCCTGGTGTCATGGGGTAAGATTATAGAAAAATATGAATGATAATTAGACGCCCTAGTTAAAGACAGAAATCCCCGTGACAATATAGAATTTTTAAAATTTATTTCATTCAATTCGTTTGCACTGTTTGCAGGGAAATATTCTTTGACTCCAACAGTAACTGAAATTAATCGTTAATAAATAATTTAATTACATTACATGTCATCTGGCATCAAGCTTTCGGGGTGGACTTTCCAATGTAAGTAAAAAATATAGAAAAGCAATCTACAAACGCAATTGATATGGGATATATGAGCCAGACCCACGTGACGACACTGCAATGCATATTGCATACTTTACAGGAGCCTACCGTGTAATAGTGTTGTTTTGCTTCAGCAGCGTGTAATATATGGGGAGAAAATGTTGAAAAAATTAAAAATAAATTTTATACAGCAATTATTACATGTATATAATTTCCGTATAATCTGCTAGTTTCTAAAGAATACACAAACATAAATTTTCATGTCCTTAAATAATTAACCCTGGCAGCAAAGTCAAATTTTCTAATCTTTCTAATTGTTATTTCAATGCTTTTGTTTCTACGGTATGACAAGAGTAGGGGAAGTGAGGGGTGGTTAACAGCTGAACATTATCCTGTCAAATTCAAACTAAAAATTCTTTATTCATTCCATTAGTTCCTAATATCATATTTTCATATACATGATATATGTTGAGGTTTATAGGACAAGTCAATCTAAAGCTAAGAAATGAGTAAGCACCCCAAAAATCTCGGTAGAGATAGAGAGAGAGAGAGAGAGAGAGAGAGAGAGAGGAGAGAGAGAGAGAGAGAGAGAGAGAGAGAGAGAGAGGAGAGAGAGAGAGAGAGAAGAGAGAGAGATGAGAGAGAGAGAGAGAGAGAGAGAGAGAGAGAGAGAGAGAGAGAGATGAGAGAGAGGAGAGAGAGAGAGAGAGAGAGAGAGAGAGAGAGAGAGAGAGAGAGAGAGAGATCGTAACTCGTTAGACCAATGTAAATTGATGGCTAAGACCAAAAGAAAAAAGAACCAAACAAAATAATCAGGATCATTGATTTGAAAATTTCTAGCAAACACACTGTACATAAAGCATACAGTGGTATTGAATATAAATAATGCTTGCTCGCAGTCAGTGGAAAACAATCTTTTTTTGACTAAAGGATTTCCCTTTCCTCTTGAACATGCGTCATTATACTGAGTATAAAGATAAAAGATAGTGCTGCAACAGTAATTTTGTAGGATTTCACTTTGGAGATTTGATGCTGCCACGTGTACTTCATTGGTGCTGAGGGGAAGTAAATTCAAATAATTTTATCACTATTATACATAAAATACAAGTCAGCACAACATACAATATAAGATACATAATAATTTAAACACTCTTGTAAAAGTCGTCAATCCTGTACACATTATTATCGAATAAAATCGTTTTTACTCTCTTCTTAAATACACTTAAATTTTCTTCACTTTTAATATCACTGGGGAGATAATAAAATAAAGATTGGGCACTATACAGAAGTCCATTTTCATAGGCCGCTGTTCTATGCTTTTCAAGTACAAACTTTCTCTTAATCCCAGTTATTTTACTGACTCCAAATTTAATCATCATTACAACACTCGTAATAAGAAGGGGCATTCACAAAGCCTTAAGGCCATATTTAAGGCTCAATAATTTAAGGCTTGATTTTATACGTGTTTTTTAGACCCAAATATTCTGGTCTTAAATTATTGAGCCTTAATTGTGGCCTAAAGGCTTTGTGAATACCCCTTCTTATTACGAGTGTTATAATGATGATTAAATTTGGAGTTAGTAAAATAACTGGGATTTGTTTTAACAAAAAAAAAAAAAAAAACAATTTTAAAATATACAACGCTGGTAACGGCAAAATACACAAATATTTAATTACATCAGCATAATTATTATGTATACCATATTGTTTTATTTCATGTTTCTTGTTTTATTGTTATTTATTAAATATTGACGTACATTGCAACATGTGTGATTGAAGAACATTATTGACGAGCTTATATTTATTGTTGTACATGCAATAAAAAATTATGAATTATGAAATAAGAATTATGGCGTTTTTCAACAATTTACATTCAAGAACACAAAGACTTTGAAGGATTAACAAGATGACCTAATTAATTAAAGTAAATTGTTTGCGTTACAATTCAAACAACGTCAGACAACATTGATAAAACTTTTGTGGGTCAATTTGTTTAATTTTGTGTCTTGTAATAAAATATTTGGGGCTTTACCTTCAACAATGTAAACATAATTAATAATTATGTGGACTCATTGTTGAGATTGTACAAACAATGAACTCATAATCAGCCCTTCTTGGTAAAACATTACTCGTTTATAATGAAGTTATTGTTTGTAATTTTTATTTTTTGTTGTTATTTTGATGTGCATGTCTTTCCGATCACCTAATATTTTATTATTTGGTTCTTGCTTTATTATTTAGCAAAAATATATTTCAAAATTAAATAATTTAAATTTTAAATACGATTATTAAGCAAATTGCCATGTGCATTATATATATTTATGTCGTTTGACTACTAAATACACAATTAAGAGCTTAAAAGTACACTTTTTTTAGATAACCATAAAAATAAAATTCTTTTTAAAAATGATTCTATAATTACATACACTTTATGCCATTATCGTATTTTTCATTGTCATCATTAAATAAAAACTCAATACTTTGGTGTAAAGAGACTAATTTTTTTTACAAATTTTACGTTCAAATCTCCATCAGAACATTTTATCAATGCCCACTCTACCATGCAAGGCCTGTGCACTGCGAAGTGCGCGGAGAAAAAAAAAAAGTCCACCCAATTAGCTGTAGCATTGTAAAATTCAAATTAAATCCAAAAGAAATAAATTCGTATTAGTGCATGAAACTTAAAAATAGAGAGGAGAGAAATGATACTCTTACGACTCTATACGTCATTGGGATAGGACAAGTATTACAATTTGTTGAAAAGTAGAACTTAAAATAAAATAAAATTATTCTCATTTATGTTTTTATTTGGATAATATACAGTCCAATTCACAAAATTAACAAATTTTAAAAATCTTTCATTACTTATTATTTTACAATATATATATATATATATATATATATATATATATATATATATATATATATATATATATATATATATTTATACAGTATATATATATATAGGTATTTATTTTAATGCATGTTCTGTTTAATGTGTGTAAGGTAGATTAATACTGTATGAAATATATATTATTTATTATTAGTAAATAACTTTTTCGTGCAAAGGATATTCATATTGAATGTATTATTTATTTAATTTTTCGGAGTTTTACCTTTTTGCCGGTGTTCGATGTAATCTTTCTGTGTGTATGTTGCGATGGTCACTAAGTGTTCGTGCACGTCACTAACACTAACATGTACTACACATATCACTACGTTTGGAGGGTCAACCGCCCTCTTCCTCAGATGATCTGAGACACGAACACTATATTAAGTGACCATCGCAGCATACTACATACAGAAGGATTATATCGAAAACCGGCAAAGGTGAAATTCCGAAAAGTTAAGGGTAAGATAACACTAAACATCGATTGTTGTAGTCCCATTTGATTAACATGTAACCCTTAGCAACCTCATAATAATTCTGATTTTTTTTTAGAGACAGTTCTTAGCACTAAAAAGATGTGGAAAAGATTTCAAAACAATCAGACGATCCAATTTTTGTAAATTAATTTCTTAGTTTAGGTCTCCATGCATGGGACCCTATACCCATTTCCTATAATGAAAATTTAAAAAAATTATTTAAAAAAATGGGTTCGTCCGATTGTTTTGAAATTTGTTTCACATCTTTTTGGTGCTAACAAGTAAGTACTGTCTCTTACAAAATTTCAGAGTTATTATGAGGTTGCTTAGGTTTAAATGTTAATCAAATAAGACTACAACAATCGATATTTCGTGCTATTTTACCCTTAAATAAATATATATTTATATCCGTCAGGTCACTCCTTAAAGAAGCGCTGGTAGAAGGACTTTCCAACGTCGACTCCAAAACTGACCCATGGCTTGAATCGCCTGAAGCGATCGAAGAAGCCTCGTTTGCGTCTAGTCTGGGGGTTGAGGTAGGATTCGAAACTGGGAGGGTCGAGCTCTTCAATCTCCTGACCCTTCATGCCCATCATCAGGCCGGTCAGAAACTGTGGAAAAAGAGAAGAGTTTATTTGTAGCTAATGAGATGGCATTGAAATTGAGAAATGTAAATTTTGTTTATCTTTAATATGTAAATTAATTTGATTCTCATTTGAGCTTCCGTGAAAATTAGGTTCATGCTTTGCTTCTATATAAGCCTAAAATCCTAATTTTTAGTATTGACATTGCCCTAGAAACCCAGTGTTTGGTACATACTTTGACCAAAAACCCTAAATTTAGCACAAGCCTTGTTTCAAACACTAATTTTAGTGGAAACATTGCCCCAAAAACCTAATAATGCTAGGTACCGATTTTTACCTAAAACCCAGTATTAATTTTGTTATGAAACCATGATTTTAGTATTGATTTTGCCCTAAAACCAAATGTTTGGTACCGATTATGACCTAAAACCCTGATTTTAGCACTAATTTTGTTATAAAACACTAATTTTTAGTACTAACTCTGCCCTAAGACCCCATTTCCAGTGCCAACTCACGTCTATTTCTTGCTGTGTGCGCTCGCTCATCTCCCCCTCGGGGGCCAACTTCTTTTTGTCCTCCATCATTTCCTCAAAGTCGCCCATGACGCCACTCATCATCTGAAACGTGACTTAATTAAGGTACTACCACAGACAAAAGTTTCTAAGACCCTTCTGTATTAAAATATGCAAGTCAGGTGGAAGGTTACCTTGTTCACCTCCTTCTTCATTTCAGGTGACATGGTGGCTGATGACGTCATCACCAGGGCCAGCAGAACCTGAGGAATGAGAAAATATCGTGAGAGAATAAAATATATATTATAATAAACAAATATTTTTTTATTATAATATATTATATGCTAATGGATTGATTGAATAAGATTGTTAGAATATTATCACTATTATCAAACTTTTATTTATATATACTGTATATATATATATATATATATATATATATATATATATATATATATATATATATATATATATATATATGCTCTAAAATGCACACATCTCTTGACTGGCCACAAATATATGAGAACAATATCAAGAATAATACCCTAGTTAAAAATTACGTATTCAAGTTATCTTTTACACGCCTAAATATTTTTACCTCTAAAAAAAATCTTAATTCCTCTTCGCTCAAAATGGGGATGAAATGGAAACAATGTGCGTGATTCACGAAGCAGTTAGCCATGTTTCTAATCACGTTTACTTAGGTTGTTTTAACATTTCACGTATAAAACAGGTATAGTTAAACGTGGTTGAGATAAATGTGATTATAAACCTGGCTAACTACATCGTGAATGCACCCAATATTTCTAACATTGTATTCTCAATAATAAGAGGAATTAATGGAGACGTAATCTCGTCTTTTTTCTCTAAAATGGTGCAAAATAGGAGGGAATTTTATGAGGAGAGAGTTTAATAGCAAATAAAAGATGAAATTATTTCATATATTATTTATTCTACTAATTAAATTTTGCAGATTATTTTTTGCTATTAATTAAATAATTACTTTTTTTCCATTAGAAATTAAAAAAACCTGACACAGAAATTATCACTTAAGTATAATGAAGAAATATCTTATTACTGACTTGTTGTAGGCAACTAACCCACTAGACAACTTTCATCTTTTATTCTCTAATTTCCTCTTATTTTGCACCATTTTAGAAGAAAAATGACGAGATTACGTCACCTCTCCTCTTATTAAGCATAAAATGTTAGAGGTTATATTCTCTCCACTCTCCACTTCATCTTCACTTTAAGCAAAGAGGAAATAAGATGTGTTTTTAAGGCAAAAAGACATTACAAGATTAGACTTAGACGATGATAAATGATGAGTTAAAGACGTCCCGAGTAGAAATATATTTCATCTTTTATTCGCTACTAAGCTATCCTCTTATCTTTTGTCATCTTATTTTGCACCATTTTAGAGAAAGAGAGAGAGAGAGAGAGAGAGAGAGAGAGAGAGAGAGAGAGAGAGAGAGAGAGAGAGAGAGAGAGAGAGAGAGAGACGACGAGAGTATGTCTTTTTTCCACTTCTTGAGCATAAAATGTTAAAAATATTGCCTTCATTTCATCCTCAATTTGAGTGATAAAAGGAAATAAGATGTGTTTTAGATTAAAAAGGATTAGATTTAGCAGTGTAAAGGATTAGTTGAAGCCGTAATTTTCACTCACCACGGCTGCTAGACATAACTTCATGTTGCTCAGTTGAGATCGCAGTATATACACGTACTTTGGTGCAGCCCACCGAAATTTATATCTAGTGTGGACAGGGAAGCAGGAAGAAGGTGGTCGAGGATTATCAACCACTAATGACGGTCATAGCAGGATGTGAAGTAATGTAATTATAATTATTGACGCTTGCTTCCAAGAATAGGTTCTAATAATGGCCCTAGAATTAAATAAATTTTATATTTTAAAATTTATTTACTTGTTTAATCCCTTAAGGATTGACCTCAGTTGATTTGGATCTCGGAAACGGCACCCTTTATTCTAATGAGACTTGCAGGAGTCTTTAAGCTCGCCACAATAAGGTTGCTTAATTTTTTTGAATTGGATCTGTTCGAACAGTTTTGAGAAAACTGAGGCAGAAGTTTAACATTGGTCTTATGGACAGAAACCGGAAATGGAGCTATTATGAGAAAACCGCCACTTTCAATTTGCTCAAACAATAAGCGATTAAGATTTAAAGCATCCTCGATTTTTTAAAATTTATTTCATTTGATTCCGTTCGACAGAAATTTCCCGTTTCCGGTTAATATTTAATTTATATTTGTGACAACCAAATTTGGAATCTTGAAAAATATATATATAATTATTTTATTATTATATTTTTATAATTTTGGGTATTTAATGTCCATTTATAATGACGTATTTCTGACATGTAAATCACATGTGTATGTGCATTTTTCAATCCACCTTTTATCTAATTTATTAATTTTTTCCCCTCCCATATTATGTATTTCTTTACAAAACATACAAATTTTTATTATATTCTATTTGAAAAAATTACATTTTGAGGAATATTTTGTGGGTGAGAATGTAAAATTTACGTCCAGTTAAATTAAAATATTTAATATTACAAGGTTTGAGCTAATATATACTATAAATTCTTTATATCTCAAAATATTGGTTTCTTTTATTTATTTGCTAACTTTAATAAAACAAAATAAATTTATGTAAGCTACATCACAATATTATCCTTAAAAATTTTATAAAAAAAAATTTAATTAGTTTTATGTTTATATAATGATTTGAATTTATTTCACGAGTTAAATTTTTTCATCTTTTATTCACTATTAAGCTCTCCTCTCGTCTTTTGTCCTCTTATTTTGCACCATTTTAGAGGAAAAATGAAGGAAAAAGTCGAGATTACGTATTTTTCCTCTTTTTGAGCATACAATGTAAGAAATATTGTCTCATCATTTCATCCTCACTTTGAGCGAAGAGGAAATAAAGAGGTTTTAGAGGTAAAAAGATTAGGTTTAGACGTGTAAAGGATGAGTTAAAATTTGAAGAAGAATTTATTCAACTAGGGTTAAAACACCCTAGTTGAATAAATAGTTAATTAAATAAAGTTTTAATTGTTTTAATTCAACAGTTTTAACTTAAAAATGAATTTAAAAAATAAAATTATAAATGATGTAATATTTTCTGTAGTTAACATAAAAACATATGTACAGTTAGATGATGCAAACAAAAATATCAGTAAATTTTTTTACTTCCCTACGAAATGTGGTTAATACTAACTGCATGTGGTTGCACAGTCATAATTTTTAACGACACTTCCTTTAGATAAAAAAAAATGTTTATTTAATTATAATTAATTTATATTAAGAACACGCCGGAAACCAAAAGTTAACATGATGCAATCACAGTAAAATATAAACAAAACTTAGCAAAGCAATTATTTTATATATAAAAAAACTTGCGTTTTTGAACTACCACATTATGATAATCACACATTTTTTTTAAAATTATTTTTCCAATATTATACAATACAGTCCAGCCAAGATTATATTACATGATCCTATCGGCCGGTTCATAATATACATTTTTATTTATTTATTTTCCAGTTCAAAACAGTGATTTTTTTAATATATACTTATATTTTAATTTCTCAAATCATAATTAACAATATAATTATATTAAAATACTTGAAACATCAATCTTCTTAAAAAAATTATAATTCACTTTAATTATTGCAATTATATATTATTAACTGAAATATTTTAATAATGGAGTATTGATCCCCTGATTTTTTTCAGATTTTTTTGCAGCCCGGGAAGTATTTTTAAAAAATTATTGAAAGTCCTTTTTGTGACGTCACGCGGCGGCAAGTCCTATCTTTTAAAGGAGCGGCGTCTCGTGACGTCACAAAAAGAACTTTCAATAATTTTTTAAAAATAGTTCCCGGGCTCTAAAAAATCTGAAAAAAATCAGGGTAGCATAACTTTGTACGCTCTATCCATTTCTGTAATAAAAAAATGAGGTCAAAACTCTATGAGACACATAATAATCTGTAAAATACATCTATCATGCATGTAGTTAGTGTATTTTTTTAAATCTTGTCTGAAGGTATATGTGACAAATAATTATTGTGTTGTCAATTCTGTAAAATTATTCTGTGACTGCTGTCAAAGCATTTTCATGATATTATTATGCTATATAATTATACATACAGCATAATATATTATTAATTCTCATTTGACCATGCATGCAGTTCAAATTCTTACCACTAGGTTCTCCGCCATCGTTAATAATGTCCAAGGTGGCTGCATAGTAAGGTGGAGACACGGAGCTGCTACCCCCTCGCGGCCAGTGAGGAACTACAAAAAAACAGTTGACGATCGCTTTTTTGGATCCAATTTCATCCGCGAAAAATTCAAACAGTGTAATAGAAATCCATATGAACATCGGGCCGATGAACCATTAAAATTCTTTCAAATTGATTCTATCTTCTTCAAAATTTAACATAGAGTTTATTTCAATCACAATTTTACCCACATTTATACTGTAAATAAGACTTTTGATGGCTTTTCCAGTTCCATCGTTTGAATTTTTCGCGGATGAAATTGGATCCAAAAAAGCAATCGTCAACTGTTTTTTTGTGGTTCCTCACTGGCCGCGAGGGGGCAGCAGCTCCGTGTCCCCACCTTACTATCCAGCCACCTTGATAATGTCAAATAATGTTAATGAGTTGTAAGCAGCTAGAATAATTACTAAACTTTCAAAAAGTTTCATAACATTATAGTGGAAATTTCTAATAATCAAATTGTATGAAATATGGCAAACTCAATTAGAAAACCTCGAGTTCTGTATGTTCCCGAGTTGAAATAAATTTCATTTTTTCTTCGCTGCTCTCCTATCGTCTAAATTCCTCTTTTTTGCACCATTTTAGAGTAAAATAGAGGGAAAAGACGAGATTACGTCGTTTTTCCTCTTCTTGGGCATAAAATGTTAAAAATATTGTCTCTATTTCATCCTCATTTTGAGTGAAGAGGAATTAAATAAGATGTGTTTTAGAGGTAAAAATATTAGGTTTGGACGTGTAAAGGATGAGTTGAAGACGTAATTTTTCACTATAATATAGGGTTAACTTTTTTCATGTTTTTATATACGATAAAGAAAGACGCTGTGACGTCATAGTCATGCAACTCATTTCTCTATGATTGCGTGCAAATTATTTCCAATGACTATGACGTCACAGAGTTTTGCAATATGATAGCACGCCTCTTGTTGAAAAATTACGTCTTCAACTCATCCTTTACTCGACTAAACCTAATCTTTTTACCACTAAATCACATCTTATTTCTTCCTCGTTCAAAGTGAGGATGAAATGAAAACAATATTTTTAACATTTTATGCTCAAAAAGAGGAAAAAAGACGTAATCTCGTCTTTTTCTCTCGAAAATGGTGCAAAATAAGATGAAAACAGACGAGAATAAACGTTAAAAGTGAAAACTACGAAATTCATTCCAGTTCGTGTAGTTTTCGAAATATCTTGAATTGAGGCTTTAAGTAAGTGCGCCCGCGATGCGCAATTCTTGTTGCTTAGGTCTATATCTTGCACTTGAAAATAAAAGAAAGTGTTTTTTTTTTAACTTTTCTCGGTTATAAATCAAGTGAAAAATCTAAATCTTCAATTATGTACTATATTATTCAGTTTGGACCAAATTTCCGTAAAGGAATGTTTCCTAAAAAAATCTTATTCTTAGTGAAAAAACGAATTCAAGTTATTTTTTTTTACAAAGGTTTAGATTGAATGGTGGGAACACCGAATAATCAGCTGACTTGAAGCATCTATTTTATTTGAACGGCAATTATATAACACTGTTAAAAATCATAATATTAGGTGTTAAAATCAAGCATCCAATTTCATAGATGAGATCTAACTTTAAACCAGGTAAGTAGATAGGAACCACCGGTCCTGGCGCAGCCACGCCCCCTTTCTTCCCCGCCCTCCCCTCCCTTCCTTTCCACCCCATCCTCCCTTCTTTTGACCCCCCTCTCCCTGCTTATCCTTTCTTTGTAACAAATTCCTCTATTCCCCTGAATCCTTTTTTTATATTTTTATATTTGTGACGTCAGTGAAACTCTCAATGAATATACTATTTGTGTAGTATCTCATGAAATGATGTATATTTGTACTAAAATGTTAAGTCATTGTATAATGAATATTTCATTATCATGGAATGAAGTACGTTTTAATTAAAAAATAATAAAAAATATTGCAATGGTAACCATGTTTTTTTTCCAAGGCTTAATCTAATATGTGTTCATATTTTAGTCCTCTCATTAAAGAACACAAGCTGCTCACACAAGTATGGCGTTTAATCGAGTGCAAGTGCTGAAATTAAAAATTTTAATAGATCCCTGTGATCAAATTGAATTAAGTATCGGGTTAGATGTGAATCATGGATTTGTTCCTCAAACACAAATCTATAAGAAAACAGTTAATTCGATCTCGACGCTATCAAATGACAACCAATAGGATTGCAGTGTATTTTATAAGCCACGCCCTTACTCAGCACTATCCAGTGTATATCGGAAGAGTTTCAAATATTATTATAAAAAATTTATATTATATTTTAATAATATATTGTTGTTAAATGTGGGTAATATTATAATAATTATTATAAGTATGGGAGATTTTTCTTTGGTATATTATATACACACAAATACAATATATGTAGAAATCAAGCAATTCTCTACTTATAAATATTTTATGTAACACAATAAAAAGTGGATTATATATTAACTACAATGTACTACACATCAGGTCTTTAAAATCATCTTTTTATCTGGCTGAAATTGAAAATTTTATTTTTGTTCCGACAATTAAACAATATTCAAAACCCTGCTTATCTTATGTTGAAAATGTTTTTTACATGGAGCGGATTGTAGAAACTGGTGTTAAAATGCATCAAACAGCGTGTTCTCACAAACAGTAAAAGTTCAAAACAACTGTTTTCTATTTATTGTTTGCTGAAGGTTAGATACGAAAACACGTTATTTTCTTCATTGGAATAACAAATCGTGTCCAAAATATATACATTTAATGAAAAATACACGCTTCTTTCCCTCAGAAAATTTTCCTTCTGTCATCAAGGCGACAATGGATGAGATTATTCAATAATTTGGTTATTAAACGTAAAATTAAAAATATCAACGACATTGTAAAGCGAAAAAAGAGAATGCGGAGTGTGTTTCATTAAATTTTTATGACGAAATTGAAATTTTGCAAAAAAATTTATTACTTCTTTAACACATTGCATTCTGTTCCTGCTACAAATTTTACTTGAATTATTGATATAGATTTTAAATGTTCGATTTCTCTTATCATAATAAATATTGTACCTTGCTAATTTTTGCTTATATTACAAGTGGAATAAAATTTATGTGTTGAATTGTTTAAATTAGAAAAAAAATTATCTTTCATTACAAATTAAATTATGTTAATTTAATATATTTATACCCTTTTAGTCAATTAATAGGCTTATATATTGAAATACTATATATTTTATTAAATCGTTTCACTTAAATCATATAGAATATAATGTGTAGCTTAATTATTTAACATTTGAAGACAACAAATATAATTTTTATTTCCAAAATATCATTTCATTTATTTCAAATAAAAATAAAAAGAGCATAAGATAATGTAAGTATAAAAAAATAGGTGAAAAGGGCACTTGTTTATTCGATATCGACGCTTTCATATGACAACCAATATAGGATTGCAGTGTATTTTATAAGCCACACCCTCATTCTGCACTATCCAGTGTATATCGGAAGTGTTTCAAATATTATTCTAAAGAATTTATATAATAATTTATTAATAAATTGTTATTAAATGTGGGTCAATTTGTAATATTATAATACATATTATAAGTAAGGGAGATTTTTCTTTGGTATATTATATACACACAAATATAATATATGTAGAAATCAAACAATTCTCTACTTAAATATATTTTTATGTAACACAATAAAAAGTGGATTATATATTAACTACAATGTACTAACCATCAGGTCTTTAAAAAAAAAATTATCTGGCTCAAATTGAAAATTCTATTTTGTTCCGACAATTAAACAATTTTTAAAACCCTGCTCATCTTGTGTTGAAAATGTTTTTACATGGAGCTGATTGTAGAATCTGCTGTTTAAATGCATCAAACAGCGTGTTCTCACAAACAGTAAAAGTTCAAAACAACTTTTTCCTATTTATTGTTTGCTGAAGATTAGATACGAAAATAAGTTATTTTCTTCATTGAAATGACAAATCGTGTCCAAAATATATACATTTAATGAAAAATACATGCTTCTTTCCCTCAGAAAATTTTCCTTCTGTCATCAAGGTGACAATGGATGAGATTATTCAACAATTTGGTTATTGAACGTAAAATTAAAAATATCAACGATATTGTAAAGCGAAAAAAGAGAATGCGGAGTGTGTTTCATTAAATTTATATGACGAAATTAAATTTTTGCAAAAATTTTTATTTCTTCTTTAACACATTGCATTCTGTTCCTGCTACAAATTTTACTTGAATTATTGTTATAGATTTTAAATGTTCAATTTTTCTTATCATAATATAAATTTTACCTTTCTTATTTTTGCTTATATTACAAGTGGAATAAAATTTATGTGTTGAATTGTTTAAATAAGAAAAAAAAAATTTAATTACACATTAAATTATTATTATTTCATACCATAATAATCAATTTATAGGCTTATATATTGAAATAATATATACTTTATTAAATCGTATCAAGGAAATCATATAGAATATAATGTGTAGCTTAATTTTTTAACATTTGAAGGAAACACATATCATTTTTTTTTTCAAAAAAATATAATTTAATTTATTTAAAATAAAAATAAAAAGTGCATAAGTTAATGTAAGTATAAAAAAATATGTGAAAAGGGCACTTGTTTATTCGATCTCGACGCATTCATATGACAACCAATAGGATTGCAGTGTATTTTATAAGCCACACCCTTACTCAGCACTATCCAGTGTATATCGGAAGAGTTTTAAATATTATTCTAAAAAATTTATATTATATTTTAATAATAAATTGTTGTTAAATGTGGGTAATATTATAATAATTATTATAAGTAAGGGAGATATTTCTTTGGTATATTATATACACACAAATATAATATATGTAGAAATCAAACAATTCTCTACTTATATATTTTTATGTAACACAATAAAAAGTGGATAATATATTAACTACAATGTACTAACCATCAGGTCTTTAAAAAAATCTTTTTATCTGGCTCATATTGAAGCTTCTATTTTGTTCCGACAATTAAACATTTTTTATAACCCTGCTTATTTTATTTTGAAAAAGTTTTTACATGGAGCTGATTGTAGAAACTGGTGATAAAATACATCAAACGGCGTGTTCTCACAAACAGTAAAAGTTCAAAACAACTGTTTTCTATTTATTGTTTGCTGAAGGTTAGATACGAAAAAATATTATTTTCTTCATTGAAATGACAAATCGTGTCCAAAATATATACATTTAATGAAAAATACATGTTTCTTTCCTTCAGAAAATTATCCTTCTGTCATCAAGGCAACAATAGATGAGGTTATTCAATAATTTGGTTATTGAACTTAAAATTAAAAATACCAACGATCGACATTGTAAATTGAAAAAAGAAAATGCGGAGTGTGTTTCATTAAATTTATATGACGAAATTGAATTTTTGCAAAAATTTTTATTTCTTCTTTAATACATTGCATTCTGTTCGTGCTACAAATTTTACTTGAATTATTGATATAGATTTTAAATGTTCAATTTCTCTTTTCATTATATAAATTTTTACCTTGCTTATATTTGCTTGTATTACAAGTGGAATAAAATTTATGTGTTGAATTGTTTAAATTAGAAATATATTATCTATAATTACAAATTAAATTATGTTATTTTCATACCATTATAATTAATTTATAGGCTTATATATTGAAATACTATATATTTTATTAAATCGTTTCACGTAAATCATATAGAATATAATGTGTAGCTAAATTTTTTAACATTTGAAGACAACAAATATAATTTTTATTTCCAAAATATCTTTTCATTTATTTCAAATAAAAATAAAAAGAGCATAAAATAATGTAAGTATAAAATAATAGGTGAAAAGGGCACTTGTTTATTCGATCTCGACGCTTTCAAATGACAACCAATAGGATTGCAGTGATTTTTTTTAAGCCACGTCCTCACTTTGCACTATCCAGTGTATATCGGAAGTGTTACAAATATATTTCTAAAAAATTTATATTATATTTTATTAATAAATTGTTATTAAATGTGGGTCAATTTGTACTATTATAATTAATATTATACGTAAGGGAGATTTTTCTTTTATATATTATATACACACAAATATAATATATGTAGAAATCAAAATTTCTACATAATTTTCTAAATGAAAGAAGCATGTATTTTTCATTAAATGCATATATTTTGGACACAATTTGTCATTTCAATGGAGAAAATAACTTATTTCCCTTTCTAACCTTCAGCAAACAATAATTAGAAAACAGTTAATTTGAACTTTTACTGCTTGTGAGAACACGCTGTTTCATGCATTTTAACACCAGTTTTTACAATCAGCTCCATGTAAAAACATTTTCAACATAAGATAAGCAGGGTTTTAAAAATTGTTTAATTGTCGGAACAAAATAGAATTTTCAATTTGTGCCAGATAAAAAGATTTTTTATAGACCTGATGGTAAGTACAATGTAGTTAATATATAATCCACTTTTTATTGTGTTACATAAAAATATATATAAGTAGAGAATTGTTTGATTTCTACATATATTATATTTGTGTATATATAATATACCAAAGAAAAATCTCCTTTCTTCATAATAAATATTATAATATTACAAATTGACCCACATTTAAAAACAATATATTAATAAAAAATAATATAAATTTTTTAGAATAATATTTGTAACACTTCCGATATACACTGGATAGTGCAGAGTGAGGGCGTGGCTTATAAAATACACTGCAATCCTATTGGTTGTCATTTAAAAGCGTCGAGATCGAATAAACAAGTGCCCTTTTCACCTCTTTTTTAAACTTACATTATCTTATGCTCTTTTTATTTTTATTTGAAATAAATGAAATGATATTTTGGAAATAAAAATTATATTTGTTGTCTTCAAATGTTAAAAAATTAAGCTACACATTATATTCTATATGATTTAAGTGAAACGATTTAATAAAATATATAGTATTTCAATATATAAGCCTATTAATTGACTATAAGGGTATAAATATATTAAATTAACATAATTTAATTTGTAATGAAAGATAATTTTTTTTTCTAATTTAAACAATTCAACACATAAATTTTATTCCACTTGTAATATAAGCAAAAATTAGCAAGGTAAAATTTTTATTATGATAAGAGAAATCGAACATTTAAAATCTATATCAATAATTCAAGTAAAATTTGTAGCAGGAACAGAATGCAATGTGTTAAAGAAGTAATAAAATTTTTTGCAAAATTTCAATTTCGTCATAAAAATTTAATGAAACACACTCCGCATTCTCTTTTTTCGCTTTACAATGTCGTTGATATTTTTAATTTTACGTTTAATAATTAAATTATTGAATAATCTCATCCATTGTCGCCTTGATGACAGAAGGAAAATTTTCTGAGGGAAAGAAGCGTGTATTTTTCATTAAATGTATATATTTTGGACACGATTTGTTATTCCAATGAAGAAAATAACGTGTTTTCGTATCTAACCTTCAGCAAACAATAAATAGAAAACATTTGTTTTGAACTTTTACTGTTTGTGAGAACACGCTGTTTGATGCATTTTAACACCAGTTTCTACAATCCGCTCCATGTAAAAAACATTTTCAACATAAGATAAGCTGGGTTTTGAATATTGTTTAATTGTCGGAACAAAAATAAAATTTTCAATTTCAGCCAGATAAAAAGATGATTTTAAAGACCTGATGTGTAGTACATTGTAGTTAATATATAATCCACTTTTTATTGTGTTAAATAAAATATTTATAAGTAGAGAATTGTTTGATTTCTACATATATTGTATTTGTGTGTATATAATATACCAAAGAAAAATCTCCCATACTTATAGTAATTATTATAATATTACCCACATTTAACAACAATATATTATTAAAATATAATATAAATTTTTTATAATAATATTTGAAACTCTTCCGATATACACTGGATAGTGCTGAGTAAGGGCGTGGCTTATAAAATACACTGCAATCCTATTGGTTGTCATTTGATAGCGTCGAGATCGAATTAACTGTTTTCTTATAGATTTGTGTTTGAGGAACAAATCCATGATTCACATCTAACCCGATACTTAATTCAATTTGATCACAGGGATCTATTAAAATTTTTAATTTCAGCACTTGCACTCGATTAAACGCCATACTTGTGTGAGCAGCTTGTGTTCCTTAATGAGAGGACTAAAATATGAACACATATTAGATTAAGCCTTGGAAAAAAAAACATGGTTACCATTGCAATATTTTTTATTATTTTTTAATTAAAACGTACTTCATTCCATGATAATGAAATATTCATTATACAATGACTTAACATTTTAGTACAAATATACATCATTTCATGAGACACTACACAAATAGTATATTCATTGAGAGTTTCACTGACGTCACAAATATAAAAAAATAAAAAAAGGATTCAGGGGAATAGAGGAATTTGTTACAAAGAAAGGAGAAGCAGGGAGAGGGGGTCAAAAGAAGGGGGGATGGGGTGGAAAGGAAGGGAGGGGAGGGCGGGGAAGAAAGGGGGCGTGGCTGCGCCAGGACCGGTGGTTCCTATCTACTCAGGTATCTAAGTTTGTTGATTTTAATTATTGCAATGTATTCAAAATAAATAAAAATTAGGCTTGGCCTAACGTGTATGTATGCAATTGGGTGAATATTTTTAGCCACAACATTTATTACCAAGCAATATTTATTTTTGTCACACGTTTTATCAAGGGAGGGGGGGGAGGAATGTCGAAATAACAATATTTAAATCGATATATATATTATATACACACACTTATATATATATATATATATATATATATATATATATATATATAATTATTACCTATATAATTCAAAGTTTTTTTCTCACTGTTTTTGCGGAAATAATCGTTGCTTAATTATGGATAGCAAATTTTTTCAGATTATTTTTTGGATCATTATTTCACACCATTTTTTCCTCTTTAAGGGTAAGGTAATAAGCGCAATGTTAAAAAAAATCCCTCAAATGGAAATTATGAAAAAAAAATTAAAATGTTCTACTCTAGCTATACTGCAAAGTTGACACTGTGTAAGACAGTCTTAGAGTGAGATTTTAACATCTTCAACTAAGACATCTGCTCTTGCAATAAGAAGAGATCTTCGTTTAAGACGCTCTAAAACGCTCTACCATCTTAGAATCTATACTGTCTTACAGTCATAGTGTCTTATGACAAGACTTTAGTAAAGTTAGTCAAATACACCAACAGAGGTCACTGTGGAGCTGATCACGTGATCGAGTGATGGAAGAAAGAAAACGTGCAATGTGATGTGGAGAAGAAAGTGTGAAAATTATTGATAATTAGGTGAGTAAAGTGTCAAACATTATTACTAAACCGTGCTCTGTGTTACTCTGATGCACCCTATATATGTCTCATATATGGAGCAGGTCTCGTTGTACTTGAAAATTATGAGCAATGTTTGCCAAGCAACCGCTGCCGCCGACTCAACATCAACGGCTCATCATGGCCGCTTCTATTTTGACTTTATTTGATAAAAATATTTTTTTGGACTTCAATATAAATTTGTAATTAAATTAATATGTTAAATAATAAAATTATGTAGTATAATAATATTTATTATATACATAATAATAATAATATCATATGTATAATAAATATACTACTTTTATTATAAATTTATATATTGATGAAATAATATTCTTTCTTTACAATGGATTATATAGCATTATATATCTGTTTTTGTGAAATGCTATGAACAATGGAGTATTGTCCTCAATTTTTTTTATTGCAGAAACGGACAGAGGGTGCAAAGTTATGCTACCCTGATTTTTTTCAGATTTTTTAGAGCCCGGGAAGTATTTTTAAAAAATTATTGAAAGTCCTATTTGTGACGTCACGCGGCGTCAAGTCCTATCTTTTTCTTAAAGAGCGGCGTCTCGTGACGTCACAAAAAGAACTTTCAATAATTTTTTAAAAATAGTTCCCGGGCTCTAAAAAATCGGAAAAAAATCAGGATAGCATAATTTTGCACCCTCTATCCATTTCTGCAATAAAAAAAATTGAGGTCAATACTCCATAATAAAATGTGGTTTCCGTGCAGGTGTCAAGATGTCATCCAACCATTGATGATCATCGAGGAATTAAAATTATGTTCGAGCCAGCAAAAAATGGTTACGGACTACTTTATAAAAAGGTAAGAAAATTTCTTTTCATTTGAAATACAATCGTATATAATAATATTTTTCATTTATTGATATGCACATATTATGTATGCATTTTTAGCATGCATTTAACTTTAATAACTTGGCCAGCAAAAAAACGTGTGACGATCGACTTGGCGGTATAAAAAATAAAGCAAAATATTATTAATTTTTTGCTGATGAAGTAATTAAAATTTCAAAAAACTTATGATTTTTTAAATCTTAAGTTAAAAAATCTTCATTTGGCCATTCATATACCATATACCATAAGTATTGTATCCTTATGATTTAAAACCTGGTTCATGTTTTTTGTTAATATTGTGGTTCATTTTTTTATACTTATTTTTTTCCTTTGTTATATTTATAAAGTGTTGCGTTTTGATGATATGTATGTTTGTTAATATTTAGTTTTTTTGACATGAACATATGTTGTCTTGTACAATCGAAAAAGTTCGAATAAAGAAAATAAAAAATAAATAAAAATACAAAAATTTAGCATGAGAAAAAATAATAAAAAAAAAAAAGTTATGAGATAAATTTTACTATGAAGCTGTTTAAAGTTGTAAATTAGGTCTAGTTTATTTTTAATTCAACGAAATAATAAAAAAAAAATTATGTTTAAACAAATCGTCGAATTAGAACCCCGTTAAGGTAGAAATAACACGCTATAAAATAACATCAATGAAGCGAAAGACTTCTTCCTGCAAAAGTTACCGGCAACATACCAGTAAATTAAATTATCGTTGCATGTGTATGTATAATTATCATAGAGTTTATGTTGCAATTGGTTATTGTTATTTTTTTAAGGTAGAGATAACGCCGGTCAGTTGTTCGACGTAAGTCCTTTTGATTAAGGGTAAGGTAACGCCACCAATGTTAAAAAAATTCCCTTTCACAAAAATTCTGAAAAAAAATTAAAATGTTCTCCTCTATACCCCCTATCAGTACCTAAAATATCAGGTATACAAATACGATCTAGTTTTTGAGTTATAAATTTTCAAAGTTGACTACTTTAACATGAAGAAATGAAACTCCCATGTTAAATTGGTCAACTTTAAAAATTCATAACTCAAAAACTAGATCGTATTTGTATACTTGATATTTTAGCTACTGATAGGGGGTGTAGAGGAGAACATTTTAAATTTTTTTCAGAATTTTTGTGAGAGGCATTTTTTTTAACATTGGTGGCGTTACCTTACCCTTAACATGTAAACCTTACCAAATTCACAAAAATTCTGATTTTTTTTTTTATTTATTTATTTTTTTTTTTTTTTTTGAGAGGCGGATATTAGTGCCTAAAAGTAATAGAAAAAAGTTCAAAAACAATTTAACGAGCCAATTTTTGAATTAATTTTTTAGTTTGTCTCTCCATGGGAAATTCCTATACTGAAAATTAAAAAAAAATAATAATTAAAAATAATCGGCTCGTTAAATTGTTTTGAAATATTTTCTATGGCATTTAGGCACTAATATCTGCCTTTAAAAAAATTAGATTTGTGTGAATTTGCTAAGGTTTACATGTTAATCAAAGGGACCTACGTCGAACAGCTGACCGACGTTATCTATACCTTAATAATTGTAAACACTAAGGTAGAGATAACACGGATCATCTGACCCAATGCTAAAAAAAACATTCATGAAAATTGTGAAAAAAATTTAAAATGTTCTCCTCTACATTTTCTATCAGTAGGTAAAACATCAGGTATGCAAAAACGAGCTAGTTTTCGAGATATCAATTTTTAAAGTTGACCAATTTAACATGAAAGTTCCGTACCATTTCTCCATGTTAAATTAGTCAACTTTAAAAATTGATAACTCGAAAACAAGCTCGTTTTTGTATACCTGATATTTTACCTACTGATAGGGGATGTAGAGAAGAAGTTTTTAATTTTTTTCATAATTTTCATAAAATGTTTTTTTAGCATTGAGTCAGCTGATCCGTGTTATCTCTACCTTAGTAAATATAATAATTAAAAACAATAATATTAACCAATTGCAACAGAAACTCTATGATAATTATATGTACACATGCATCGATAATTTAATTTACCGGTGTCTTACCGGTAACTTTTGCATGAACAAGTCTTTCGCTTCATTGGTCACAAAATTATTGTAATAATTGTTTCGTTACAGAATGATCCTCCGACCGAGGCAGAATGTCGTGCTAAACTACGCCCGTGCAGCTGGAGCGCATGCTGCGGCCCGTGCAGCTGGAGGTGGAGAGTGCAACGTGACCCATCAGGTTTGACCTCATGTCCTCTCGGTCAGAAAACTGCAAGTGCGTATCCAGCCGACAACTCCTGGGGAACGGGAGGAAGGGGGGGGGTACGAACGATAATTCTGAATGAGGTTTCCATGGTTTCCTCAACCGGATCGGAAAAAAATGTAGTGTTCCTCTAATCATTATGATATATTATGTTGAAAAATGTGTAGCATATTATGTTATTTTTAAAAGTTAGAAAAATTTTATAATAACTTACTCATGCAAAATGCTCAAATCGCAATTCATTATTAATTATAACAACAGAAAAAAAAAAAAAATTGATTAACTTTTTTCTCGCAATATTCAATCATTCTATTTTGTCATTTAGTTAATTGAAGGCGTTTCATAAAAAATATTATAATGTAGCCTGTAATTAGGAATTCACTTGTTAGCACATGCTGAATAAAATATTTCATTTTGATTTGAATATCTATTTTTATTGTTTTATTTTTATACTATAAACTGCACCTTTTATATGAAAATATATGCAATTCCAGAATAATGAAACAGGAAGAGGGACGGGGTAAAACACAAATAATGTTGATAAAATAATTTTAGAGCTAGCTAGCTGTTTTGTACTAAAAATAATTATTTCAGTTTAATTGTATAATTGTAGCATAGAATTTATATAAGGGTTTCATAAACACAGCTAGGGTAAGACAGTCGTATAGTAAGACAGTCGAATAGTAAGACAGTCCAGAGCAGTAGATCCGCATGCCTACAATCTTCAAACAAGATTTTATGAATATAAGACACCTCTCAGACGTCTTATTTAACTTGACAGAAAATAAGACGTCTTGGATGTCTTGCTGTAAGACATCAGAGATTTGCAGTTATACATCCCCTAGCTATATCAGTAGCTAAAATATCAATTATACAAATTCGAGCTAGTTTTTGAGCTATTAATTTTTAAAGTTGACTAATTTAACATATGGAAACTCCATTTATGCATGTTAAATTATTCAAATATAAAAATTAATAACTTAAAAATTAGATCCAATTTGTATATCTCATATTTTAGCTACTGAAAGCTAGGGGATATAGAGGAGAACATTTTAAATTTTTTTCATAATTTCAATGTGAGAGATTTTATTTAACATTGGGCGTGTTAACTTACCCTTAAGAAAATTGTAGTTTGACCCCCCCCCCCTTCCCTTGATAACGTTAGTGTTAAAATAACAAATTAAGCATCAAGAATAAACATTCAGCCAAGTTTTATCGTTGCACTTAATCTTGTTGTTTCGATGTGTTGCAACAAGGAACAATATTTATTTATGTAATGTTATTACCAACAATCAACTTCTAATCAAGTTCCGGGCTCGGTGCACTATAAATACCGCGCCCAATATTTGCAGTTCCACAGTTTCCATCGAGTCCATCTGAAGATCGTCACCATGAAACTGTACGTCTTCGCAATGGTGTGTAATGTTTGCATAATTTTTTCAGTAATTTATGAGCAAGGCGTCATCATAGGAGGTTCAGTAGCCAGTCCAATAGACTCCTGACGAAGAGCTGGTTCCATTTTGGACTGGTTACTGAACCTTATGTGATGACTCCTATCATGAAAAAATTATAGTGAAAAACTTTTACAACTTGATTAAATGTATTTAATAATTGAAATTATTCATTGGAAATAATTTTAGTTTTTTATTTATTTATTTATTAAATACTTATTAATTTTATCATTTTGCTGTTCATAAAACCTGAAAGCTCCGAGGAAAAATTTAATTTATTAATTAGCCGCTCACTTCACAGGTGGCTCTGCTGCTGGCCGTGACGTCATTACATGCCTCTCCCATCGAGGCCCAGAAGGTAAAAATAAATACCATGTTTTCAACTTCATTTTTGTGTTTCTCAGAATCACTTAATTACATCATACTGATATTGGTAATTAGCATGATTGCTACCAGCATGCAGCAATCTTTGTAGCTCTAAAAGTCCCTCTAAAATTGCTAATCATGTAAAATCAGCTCTAATAGTTCCTAAAATGTCCACAGGCGTTGAGTGGCGCTCTTGACCAGCTGGAGTCGATGGAGAAGGAGATTGAACGCGACGCTGCCGAGGCCCCAGCTGGAAAACTGAAGGACGAAAAGAACCTCGAGGCAGAGGTGTGTACCCGAGTTGAAATAATTTCACCTTTTATAACCTCCGTCTAATTTCCAACCATTTTTGTTAGAAAAAAAGACGAGATAACGTCTTCTTTCCTCTTATTGAACATAAAATGTTAAAATATTATATCCAATTCATCCTTACTTTGCTAAATGAGGAAAAATTTGTTTTGTTTTTTTTTATGAAAAAAATACGTAATAAGGTTTCATTTAGACTAGTGCTGTTGAAATCCGCTTTTTTTGATATCCGAATTCCAGATTTTAAAAAATCCGAAATCCGAAAACCCGTTTTTCGGATTCCTATTCGAAAGCGGATTCAAAATCCGATCTTTGCGAACGGATATCGGATTCAAATCGGATTTCGGATTCCGAAATTTGAAACGGATTCCGAATTTGAATCGGATTTCGGATTCCGAATTTGAATCGGATTCCGAATTTGAATCGGATTTCGGATTTTGAATTTGAAGCGGATTTTAGATTCAAAACGGATTTCGGATTCAAATCGGATATCGGATTCAATCGGAATACAGTTTTTAGTTTTTATTCATTAATATTTAAATAACTTGTATAATAACGAAACAAGTATAATTTTAAACTCAACTCTATTAAAATTTCAACAGACTAGCTTGCAAAAAAATGCAAGACCAAATCCCGCAGAATCACTGCACGTGCTTGATGTAGACGTCGAATAGTAAAATTGTCGAATGTAGCGGACGAAATGATGCAGGAATACGGTACGTTTTTAAAATTTTAACAATTTTTAAATATTGGTGCTTTTTAATTTGTTTACAAAATATTGAAAATTAAAGTAAAGGACCATAAAATAAAGGGTGTTTAAAGAGCTTTAAACTGCGTTACGTTTGTTTAGTTTTCATGTTTTATATTACAAATTTGATTGCAATTTTCATGACAAAAATAATAGAGAGTTTTGAACCATAATAAACACATGATGATATTACGAGGTTGGTAAGCACTATAGCAGCTATAAAGCAAACAAATTCCACTAGCAGCAAGTTTTGGAACCTGCACAGCCCAACCTGATGCGAGCTAAAAAATAGCCAACGAAAATCCTCCAATTTATTATAGCTTGGGATCAAATTCGCATTACAAATATTAAAATAAATAAAAATTATACACTTCTTTAGTAAATGGCTATATAAATGCGTAAATGAAATGCTATAAATTAATAAACTAGTAAATAGCTTATAAAATCTAAATAATCTAATTTCTAAATATAATCAGGGGCGGATCCAGCTCGCATTGCCCTATTCCGCAATGTTAAAATTTTGAGTGCGAGGATGGTGGGGGTGGTAACACATTGAATGTAATTATATTTTGGGAACTTTGGGGGGGGGGGGGGGGCGATCGCCCTCATCGCCCACCGCTCGCCTGAATATAATGACCGCTCGTATATTCATTCGCATAATCGCATATTTTAAATTTAAATATATATATTATATGCTTATATAATATATAGTATATATTTTTATATCATATAATATATCATATATTAATATACTGTATATAATGATATAAATATTAAATATAGTTTATTTTCTATACTATCTATACTATATAGTATATATATATATATATGTATAGTAGATACAGATACTATAGTTATAGTGAAGGTGTAGCTTGTAGATCTAGATACTTATAGATATACAGAGTGAACCACAATTCGCGTGCCAACTTTTTTCGTAAATTTGGTATTGCAAAAATTTTCGCACAAACTTCAAACTTGGTACACTTGTAGCTGAGGGTTGTAAAAATTAGTTCAGGGTGTTAAAAATTTTATTGGACACCAATAACATCCCTTTCAGGGGTGGTTTTTAAAAAAATTATTTTCGCCTTATGGAAATTCAATGTTAAATACAACTTTTTTTGAAATCATTGGAATTTTGCGGAAAAAGTTTCTAGCATAAGGTAATCGACCGTCCTGAACTCAGAAATAATTTTAGATTTTTTCCCCGACGCACCCCTGAGGGTGGAGACCTACCCCTAAAATCCATTTTCCTTAAAAATTGTGCTAAAATTATGAAATTAATTTTCAAGGGGTAATCGACCCTCCTGAACTCGGAAATAATTTTAGATTTTTTCCCCGACGCACCCCAGAGGGTGGAGACGTACCCCTAAAATCCATTTTCCTTAAAAATTGTGCTAAAATTATGAAATTAATTTTCAAACGGTAATCGACCCTCTTGAACTCAGAAATAATTTTAGATTTTTTCCCCGACGCACCCCTGAGGGTGGAGACCTACCCCTAAAATCCATTTTCCTTAGAAATTGTGCTAAAATTATGAAATTAATTTTCAAGGGGTAATCGACCCTCCTGAACTCGGAAATAATTTTAGATTTTCTTCCCCGACGCACCCCTGAGGGTGGAGACCTACCCCTAAAATCCATTTTTCTTAAAAATTGTGCTATAATTATGAAATTAATTTTAAAAGAGTAATCAACCCTCCTGAACTCGGAAATAATTTTAATTTTTTTTTCTGACGCACTCCTGAGGGTGGAGACCTACCCCTAAAATCCATTTTCCTTAAAAATTGTGAAATTAATTTTCTAGGTGTAATTGACCCTCCTGAACTCGGAAATAATTTTAGATTTTTTTCCCCGATGCAACTCTGAGGGTAAACTGCTACCCACCATATCCTTCTTTCTTAATTATCGAGTAGAAATTGCGAATTTTTTTTTTCAGGATGTATCGAAATTTTTCAGAGAAAAACTATCCCAGACTGACCCCTTCACTTGCAGCATGACATTTGTTTCACTCAATGTGTCCACCGTTAATTGGCGTGATGGCACATGTTGGTCCGCTCAACGTGGCTATGTGTGTAGGTGCATAGCCTCTAACATCTGAGGTGTGACTAATTCCATGCAACGTCTGATCTCCACTTTCTGTTTGTCAATTCGTCTCAAATCTCTTCTTGTGAACATTTTTCTTCAGAAAGAGATTTGAGACCATTGACGAGCTAAAAGTGACAGACGTTATGTGGAATTGGTTACATCTCACTTGTTAAAGGCACACATAGCCTCGTTGTGCAGACCAACATGTGCCTTCACGCCATGCAATTAACGGTGGACACATCCATCGTCATGCTCAAGGAGAATACATATCTACCTCCTTGGTCATGCTGCAAGTGAAGAGGTGAGTCTGTGATTTGTTTTTATGAAAGATTGTGATAAATTCCGAAAAAAATTTAATTCACAATTTCTACTTGATTATTAAGAAGAAAAGATATGGTGGGTAGCCGTTGACCCTCAGGGTTGCGTTAGGGAAAAAATCTAAAATTATTTTCGAGTTCAGAAGGGTAGAGTACCCCTTGAAAATTAATTTTACAATTTTATCACAATTTTTAAGGAAAATGGATTTTAGGGGTAGTTCTCCACCCTCAGGAGTGCGTCGGGGAAAAAATCTAAAATTATTTCCGCGTTCAGGAGGGTCGATTACTCCTTGAAAATTAATTTCATAATTTTAGCACAATTTTTAAGGAAAATGGATTTTAGGGGTAGGTCTCCACCCTCAGGGGTGCGTCGGGGAAAAATCTAAAATTATTTCCGAGTTTAGGAGGGTCGATTACCCCTTGAAAATTAATTTCATAATTTTAGCACAATTTTTTAAGGAAAATGGATTTTAGGGGTAGGTCTCCACCCTCTGGGGTGCGTCGGGGAAAAAATCTAAAATTATTTCCGAGTTCAGGAGGGTCGATTACCCCTTGAAAATTAATTTCATAATTTTAGCACAATTTTTAAGGAAAATGGATTTTAGGGGTAGGTCTCCACCCTCAGGGGTGCGTCGGGGAAAAAATCTAAAATTATTTCTGAGTTCAGGACGGTCGATTACTCTATGCTAGAAACTTTGTCCGCAAAATTCCAATGATTTCAAAAAAAGTTGCATTTAACATTGAATTTCCATAAGGCGAAAATAATTTTTTTAAAAACCACCCCTGAAAGGGATGTTATTGGTGTCCAATAAAATTTTTAACACCCTGAACTAATTTTTACAACCCTCAGCTACAAGTGTACCAAGTTTGAAGTTTGTGCGAAAATTTTTGCAAAACCAAATTTACGAAAAAAGTTGGCACGCGAATTGTGGTTCACTCTGTATATATGATCATATACATTACAATTTATACATTAATTATACAATGTACTGCAATTATACATATATAATATGGGACATAAGGTTGGCAAAAATCGATATTTAATATAGTATTCATTCTATTTACACTATTTGGTATATACGTATATTTATTACAGATTTTCAATGTTATAGCAGTAATAGCGTAATTAGCGTAATAGCAGTGTATTTATTAAGACTATTAATTAAACTATTAATTTATTCAGTATTTAGTTACAAACAGCTATATAGTGTTTACAGTTTTACTGAGTTTAGTTTACGTAACACAGCAAAATATATTTATTTTTTCGAGTCAAAATACATGTATTCGTTTTTTTACAAGTTTTTACAAATCCTTTATCCGATCGAATCCGAAATCCGCTTTGAATCCGATATCCGATAAAATCCGAAATCCGCTTTGAATCCGATATCCGATAAAATCCGATATCCGCTTTGAATCCGATATCCGATAAAATCCGAAATCCGCTTTGAATCCGATATCCGATAAAATCCGATATCCGCTTTGAATCCGATATCCGCTTTTCGGATTTCGGATCTCCTAAAAAAGCGGATTCCGGAGCTTTAGAAATCCGGAATCCGAAAATCCGAAAAATTTCGACAGCACTAATTTAGACGTGTTAAAGACGTAATTGTTCAACTACGTTATCCAAAACTCTATTTATTTATTTAAGTAAAAAAAAAGTTGAAAAAATATAATCTTATTTATATTTTCAGAAAAGAACATTTGAACCGTTGATCCCTTATAAAAAAGATGGATCCAGCTGGATCCAATTGGAACCAAACGGGTCAGAAAATGATATTTCCGAGCTTTTGCCACCAGATGACACTAGAGTAGAGAAAAAAATGTGATGACAATTAGAAAAGTGGTCAGTTACTTTAGTGCGACAAGAATGAAGATATTAGGCAGATACGGGAAGTTTAACTAAATTCTTTATTATTTAAGCTGTTTTGGAGGTTATTTACTTCGTGAGGTCTCTGCGGTTACAGGGTTTTAGGGGCCAAGAGGGCTGGAATGTTACTTTATTGTTGACTATAGAGTCCCCCTGCAGCAAGTTTATATGGTGGACACGATGCAGCGGTACAACAGTCAGTTATATCTTTAAAAACTGGATCCATACTGGGTCCATCTTATTTATAAGGGATGTGAAATTCAATAATAAATTTCAAACGGGGCTTGGCGAGCGGAAAAAGAGCACTTGCTTCAATCTCGTATGGCGGCCATGTTGACATAATATCACTGCACGGCGAAAAAATCTTAAGCTTCTGATTGGCTGCGGCACGCGATTTCCATGGAAATGTACCTTAATCGTCATTATTTGTCGTTGTTTTAGTTCCTGCAAGGTGTCATCCAGGGGATGCAAGATGGACAGAAGGAGAGAGAAGAGCGTGGATTCTTCGACTCCTTTACAGATCTCTTTAGAGCTGGAGTAAGCTTTGGCAAGGAATTGTGGTTGAAGATCGGTTGATACTTTCCATTCTACATTCTAATAGTTGCAATAATGGAGTATCGACCTCAATTTTTGGATAGTCGAGGGTGCAAAGTTATGCTAACATGATTTTTTTCAGATTTTTTAGAGCGCAAGATATTTTTTAAAAAAATATTGAAAGTTCTTTTTGTGGCGTCACGAGGCGGCAAATCCTATCTTTTTCATAAAGAGCATATATAGTCTCGTGACGTCACGAAAAAGAATTTGAATCGTTTTTTAAATTTAGTTCCTGGTCCCAAAAAAAACATCTGAAAAAATCAGGGTAGCATAACTTTGCATCCTCTATCCATTTCTGCAAAAAAAAAAAAACAAATAAAAAAAATGATGCCGACACCCCAATAATGTAAAGTAAACTCTTTTTGATACAACATTCTAATCGTTGCAATAATTCGCTGCCAATGCAGTTCTGAATACTTCATTGCGATTATAAATGTCAAACGAAGAAAATAGTTTAGTAAAAATATCATTTTTTAAGTACTTTGTTTTTTAAACAGGTCGATCTACATTGTAAACAATGTTAATTAAATGTATTTGCAAAATAAAAATTTATCTGCTTATCCAAACTGATTAAAATTGTTTTATTTTTTATAACATTAAAAATTTTAAAACACAAACATTTTTTTATTTTTTTGATTTAACAGGAAAAAATTATATGATTCAATATTTTCCTTCTTTCTTTATAGTTTTAAAAACTCTATACACGAAATATAATTATATATAAATATATAATGTGCATATTTGCACAAAGTAGTGAAAAAAATCAAACATTAATAAATAGTTTTTTTAAAAAAGTATGAAAATAAGTCAAAAAACTTTTTTTTCCTAAAAAATAATTAAATTTAATAAAAAAGTAATGTAAGTGACATATATTAAGAAAGTAAGACTATTTGTTAATAAAATTAAATATATTTGAAATAAAATATTTAATTTTATTAAAAATTATAATTTTTTTTTAAAAATGCATAATAATATGAGCTTATGTCACAAATATAAGATTATAAATAATGAAACAGTTTATTTCAAAAAAAAAATTTATAATAATAATTTTAATTAATAATAGACATCGTTCTTACAATAATTGAATTGTTAAAATTGAAAAACATGAAACTCCTTATTGTTCTTGTCCTCCGACATTTCACGTCAATTTAATTATACATCGATGTCATATGCAGTTAACTTTCTTTAAATTTCCACTTTAATTATACTTCAAAATCAGCTTAGCTTTATTTAAATTTCTCATAACCTGAACATATGATTTTCTTCTAATTCTGAACTGGCATGGCTTTTGTAGTTTATAATCTACTCAGAGTAGAGTTTGATTCGCTAAAGCAAGTGTACATTACTTTTGAAATATCAACAATTGGTTGGGAAGTTATTACGGGGAGTTTTGTGCAAAACTGTACATTTTACAACGTGCTATACTTAAAATAAAATAATAATAAATGACTATTTATTAAAAAGACGCAGTCAGGACTAGTCATATCAACTAAACCCAATTATCAAATAATAAATACTTTACGATAAACTGAGACATTAGATAATAGATTATATAATAGTTATTAATGTTTTTATAAAATACAGAAAAAATTGCTTCTATATACATAACAATATAGTAAAAATGACTTAAAATCACAGGAAGAAAAAAATAAAAAATATGCCAATCAGAGTTACATTAAAATTTAATACATATTCTACAAATCTATAACCTACTTTTCAGCAAACTACTTTTAAATACATTTAATGTTTTAAGCAACACATATCAGCAGGAAGTTTGTTCCACATAATAAAAAATAATGGGACGATGCTCTAAGTAAAAATTGACAAATGTAAAATTACTAAAAGTACAAATTAAAAGTGTCGTAACTAAAAAAGTGAACCACCATAACTCAAAATGTAAGCAAAGCAATATAATAGCAATTGCACAAATCAATATTCTACTATCTCAAAATTCACTTAAATCAAAATTCAAACAAAACAAACAGGTAGTGGAAGGCATGCCACCTAGCGGACATCATAGCTACCGACATTCAATAACTACAATCATATCGCCCGAAAAGGAACGATTGCTGCTAGAATCGGGATGTTTCCACTTCTAAAAATTCTAATAGACGTAGTTGCAGTCTTTAACACTAGATGACAATTGCGTTCGCTGCTTGAATTTTTTCTATTTCTTTAAATTATTTTTAGTGTCCTTTTTTTGTCATTGAGCGATTAGTGTGATGAGAACTCCCCGACAGGAAGGTTCGATAGCCGAGTGATGCTCTGCTTTATTTGTGTCGTGGTATAAATTTTCATTTTTAGTGCATGCATAAATTTCTCGATTTTGTTAAATTAGTATAATAATAATATTTATATTCTGAGAACAAAGGACCGTGTGATACTTTTTATTTTTATTATACATCATGACGTGTGGTAATCAATTATAAAAATTAACCTGTTAGTGACTTACATATATAATAATAAAATTGAAATATTATATTATTGCGGGCAAAAAATCATTATTATAAAAAATAATATAATTATAAAATTAATTATGACAAATAAAATGTTATACAATATAATACAATAATAAGATGAACTGATATATTATATAAAATAGCAAATCATATATATATATATATATATATATATATATATATAGTTACATTAATTAGTAGTCAATTTCATATTATAAAGTAAGTTTAGTGTAATGTATAAAAAAATATAATATACCAAAAATTGTTATGTTTATATTTTTTTTATCAAAAAGTTAAAATCTATTTTACTGATTACGGTGGTGTGATAAACACAAGCTGATTGAATACGTGAATGCTATTAAGACTGCTCCTATGAAAGCAATATATTTGATCTTTTTTCCGTTCCCCATATAATGAAGTCCAGGCTAATTTTTGACTTCGTTGAAATACATATACTTGTGAATGTACAGTACGCTGCGGCGAAAGTGGCTTCCTGAACAATGCAAAGTGCAATTAATAAATTTTACTGCATTGAGATATAATCTGTTATATTTAGCTAATGATTTTACGCAGCATATTGAATGTACTAATATATATCATTATATTGTATCTAATACAGCAATAATTAAACTATAATATGTATTGTAATCCATATTATTTTCATTATTAATTAATTAACTTGGAACATATTAATTAAGATTCTACAATTCAACAATAACTTAAATGTAAGTTTTATAGTTAATATTTTTTAAATGAATCAATCAGAATAATAATTAAATTTTCATCATAACAATTCATAGAAACTCATTAATACATAAATTTTCAGGCTGCACTCGGCGGATCAACTCAGACAAAGATGGGGGGGGGGGGGGAAGAGACGGCGATTGTTCCATCTAAAAGATTCCAAAAGTTAATAGTACTTGATGTCGTAACACCTCCGAAATCTCCCCCTCAACTCCCACCCTAAAATAGCCATTTGTTAGGGATAGTGACCCACCCCCTCTGCTTTCGCCGGCTGCTCAACCCGGCAACCCTATAATTCGCCCTTGGTACCTGTTTGCATTGTATAATATATTATAAACAGGGTTGTCGAAAAGATTTACAAATAATTTTAATGGGGAAAAAAGTGTAACAGACTCTAGTATGTAATATCTGTTGTTTTTTTACTTTTCAATAGAGTATTGTCCTCAATTTTTTTTATTGCAGAAATGGATAGAGGGTGCAGAGTTATGCTACCCTGATTTTTTAGAGCCCGGGAACTATTTTTAAAAAAATATTGAAAGTCTTTTTCGTGACGTCACGAGACGCCGCTCCTTAAGAAAAAGATAGGACTTGCCGCCGCGTGACGTCACAAAAAGGACTTTCAATATTTTTTTAAAAATAGTTCTAGGTCTCAAAAAAATCTGAAAAATATCAGGGTAGCATAACTTTGCACCCTCTATCCATTTCTGCAATAAAAAAAATTGAGGACAATACTCCATTCATTCAAATTATTGCCGATGAAAAATTTTTTTACTATATAAAAATATCCTTAAGTGTGGAGGATTTAGCTACAGTGTGTCGTTTGACCACCTCCAAGAAGTTTACGCTCATGTAATGGTTAATTAAGGTAGAGATAATGTCGATCAGGTGTTCGACGAAATTCTTTTTAACTAACGTGACAACGTGACAAAATGTATACACCTTAGCAAATTCACAAAAATTCTGATTTTTTTTAAGAGGTAGATTTTATTGTTTAAAAGCCATATAGAAAAAGTTTCAAAATAATTTAACGAGCCGTTTTTTTTTTTTTTTTTTTTTTAAATGCGTTTACAGTTTGTCTCTCCGGATGGGAATAAGGATCTATGCTGAAAATTAATAAAAATAGATCTAAATAAATAATAATAAAAAGAAAAAAAAAAACGAAAAAAAAAAACGTGTCTTTCTAAATTGATTTAAAACTTTTTCTTTGCTTTTTAGGCATTAGGCACTAATATCTGCCTCTCAAAAAAAATTTCAGAAATGTTGGGAATTTGCTAAGGTATACTTGTTAATCAAAGGGGACTATGTTGAACAGCTGATCGGCGTTATCTCTACCTTAAGCTGAATTATTATTTATTTTAATTATAAAATCGTCAAAACTCCCTTAAATTGAAATACATACGATTCTATTATATATTCTATAAAAGTGGCAAAAACATATTTGTCGATTCTTTCTGACAACCACAACACTCTTAAGCATATTATAGTTTTATTTCTTAAAATTTTGTTTTATTCATAGTATTTATACTCGCTAAGGTTAATAAAATTTTAGCTGCACATATGGTTTTGAGCATGCAGCAAATCTAGACTATATAGACGGAAAAAGAGTGTATGAATATTTTTTATCTTGAGAATGATATATTTAAATGAAAACCTCACAAAATTTCAAATCGGCCTCGCTTTGCCACTTGGATTTGCAACTCCCGAGCAAAACTTGTAGCTGAAGGAATAACGTTCGGAGTGTCCTGAGGTGTAAATCAAAACTATATGAATCAAATAATCATAGTAAAATTTACATGCATTATTTATTATTTATTTCAATTGCACTAACAACAAAAAATTATAAAAATTCTGTAATGGATAACTTGCATGAAATTTTATTACTGCAGCAATGAATAGAGCAAGCACCAAATTATGCTACTCTGAATTTTTTCGGATTTTTTTTTAGGCCCGGAACTGTTTTTAAATAATATTTGAAAGTTCTGTAAGTTAAGTTGGCACCCCTGAATCCATAATAAAAAATATAGGACTCAGACGCCTATTGACGCCTCCAGGGGGCGTGGCCACACTTCAAATAATTATTTACAAAATAGTTCTGGGTTTCAAAAAAATCTGAAAAAATCAGAGTAGTATAATTTGGTACCCTCTATTCATTTCTGCAATAAAAAAATTCATGTAGGTTGTCCGTTATAAAATAATTGCATCAGTAATTTAGGTACTAGGGTAAACACATAAAAATCTTGTAACCTACGTCTCAGTCTATATTTCAAAATTTCTCATGTCAGTCGATCTTAATGATTATATATTATATATATTATACTTACATTATTGATTGATTGATTGATTGATTGATTGATTGATTGATTGATTGATTGATTGATTGATTGATTGATTGATTGATTGACTTATTCATTCATTTTACAAACCATATTATTATTACTTGCTATAGTATTTTATGGTTAAATAAAATGTGTTTTCTTAATTTTTACTTTTTAAGAAAATAGGGCAAGAAATTTATAATTATAATTACATATAAATAACAGAATTTAGAGGAAATAAATAACCAATTCTTTGTATAGAAATGAAGATATTGCAAAAATTAATAATGTGCAGCTATACATAGTAAATATTAAATTATATAAAACAAATAAGTACGCACTTATTAGAACAACATAATAATTCAAATTAATTTATAACTTTTTGTGTTTTATTGCATGTCCGGGAATGTCACAAAAATTCAAGTAAAAACTTATTATTATTGAAACACATGGAGCCCGTATTTCATGGTTATTTGCTTGCTGTCGACTGTACAAAATTTTTCGCTGAAAAAAGGTGCGGTGAGAGCTAGCTGAGGGGATGAAAGAGAGAAACATGAATTCCCGTTACACTATTCACTCGCATTCTAGCTGGCCGCTCACTGCGATTGCAGTCAGCAGCAGGTGTAGAGGAGAAAGAAAGCAAATAATTATAGAAATATGATGCATTTTATAATTAAATGCATTCAATATTTATAAATATATTAATTATATTTCATTTTAATATAATACATATTTTTATACAATTGTTTTACATTTTATATTATTATTTTTATATGTATTATATTATAATTATATTTTCATATAATTATAACATCACAAAGAGAAAAGAGTATAAATAAGCAGCCTGAAAAGACAAATGCAAAAATTTAATGGAGGCCCACGGAAGTCTGCAGTAATACATCGCTTATACGTCGTCATGGACAAGCAGCTTAACTACAGTTCTAAGTGTAGTGTACTATAAAAAAAATGAGTCAAATTTCTTGAGTTTGCATTTTTAAAAATAGTGTGAAAAATTTTCAACGTGGAACCAAATATAAAATAAAACTTCTTCACATAGGTTTTCCAGGAGAAAAATTCCAAATTCAGAGTTTGCATGTCGAATATTTTTATATTTATATAACACCTGATAAGACCTTCGAATATATCTAAAAAATTTATAATAATAAAAATACTGAAAATTAAAAATTAAAGAAAAAATATTTAAATTCTTGGCTCCATTAAAAAATCTGGAAAATCTGCAATGCCAATTTTGATAACTCAAAGGAGATTATCTTAATTTTTTTAAACACAAAATTATGTTAAGGGTTAGTTAAGGTAGTGATAATACGGATCAGCTAACCCAATGCTAAAAAAATCACATTCATGAAAATTATGACAAAATTTTAAAATGTTCTCCTCTACATCCCCAATCAGTAGCTAAAATATCAAGTATACAAAAACGAGGTAGTTTTTGAGTTATTATAATTTAGCTATTTCAGTATCTATCAGTATACTGATAGAGGATGCAGAAGAGATCATAATATATATATGGATATGTTTCATAATTTTTATATGTGGGAATTTTTTTAGCATGTACGGCATATATACCTTTTACTCTTATGCATTTTTTGTCTTTATGTTCGAGACATAAAGGGGAGGATCGGCGGATCCAGCTCGCGGCACAGCCCTGGTGCTGGGGAAAGGGGGGTGTCCTGTTCCGTAATATTAAAATTTTGAGTGGGAGCAGGGGGTGGAGCGACGGGTGTGGGTAGTGGTAATAACTTTAACATATTATCTGTGGAGGAGGAGGAAGGAGGTGATCGTGCACACAACTCCCTCCCCCCTCCCGTGCATCCTAAACTGGGGACATAGAAATTTGCTATATATATTTTATTTTTCATACTAATCGCAGTATTTTTTCGGTATAATATATATTTGAAAGCCTTTGTCAGTTACGGCCCCAATGTTAAACTTCGTATTAAATCACTCTGACTTTTTTGAATGCCAAAACTCAAATATTTGTGTTTTTTTTTTTTTTTTTTAAGCGCACTTTATTTTCATTAATCGTATGTTAAAATGCTTAACTTACATAATTAATGCATTTTGTAATTTAAATAAAAGATTGTATGTATTTTATGTCATGCTTTTTTTATTGCAATATGTGTTTGTTTCTTCATTATTTCTTCCTTTTTTTTTCTTTTTTAAGAAATAAAAAATATTTTTTGTGTATATGCATAATCTTTTACAACATAATTTTCTTAGCTTAGCTTTGTTACCTCATCAGCATAGTACGACTATTTTAGAAGTATAATATAATTAATTAAAAAGAAATACATGAATATAAAATAGGTACTCATATATTATATAATGCGTAATATGTAATTTTTCTTATATATTTTCCAATCACATTTAAATTTTACATAAATTTTAAATATTATTATATTAATATATATATTAATATTATATATGTTATTAGTTTTTCATTGCCACTAGAGTTTGGATGCAAAATAAAATATTTTTTTACAGTTCTAGTGGCAATGTATGCTTTATTCCGTCCTGTCTTATGTAAATATATTTCCTCCTTGCGCAGCAGCGCATATGTATAATGAACGATAAAAAAGCAGGTTAAAGTGTCAAACGACCCGTTGCTATCAAGAGGGTGATGTTAAGTAAGGTGATCTGAGATAACACGCCCAATATTAAAAATATTTCACACATTATGAAACATTACATTAAAAAGTTCTCCTCTACTTACCCTATCAGTAGCTAAAATTTCAGGTATACAAATTCTTTTTATTTTTTTTTAATTTTTTTCATTTTTGACTAATTTAACACGGAAGATCCATTTCTCCATGTTGAATTATTCAAATTATGAAAAATCATAACTGCAAAACTAGTAGAGGAGACCATTTTATATTATGTTTCGTAGTTTTCATTTGTGGGAGTTTTTTTAACATTACGAGTGTATAACAATAGCAATTTAATTAGTGTAGCTCATGTGACATGTATGTAATATTTTTTTTTTAATTATTACATGTTTTATGGTATATATGCGTACATAGAATCCATGATTATCACGTAAACGATAAAAATAAAATAGTGGGCATTCATGGGACTTATTTAATACTACTCATCTAGCCTGAATTCTTATCCCGGGCTAAATCAGGAATTAAACATTGTGCTAAACCAGCGGCTGTAAACATTGCATGTTACCAAAAAGTGTGGGCGGTGAATGAGTGCAAACGCATATTATATTAAGCATATATAGGCCACTTTGTTTAGTACCATATATATATTTATATAGCCACTCGTCTTATATATATATATATATATATATATATATATATATATTATATATATATATATATATATATATATATATATATATATATATATATATATATGTATATATAGCACTCAATTTTTTACCCAGGATAAAAACCAATTCCAAAGTGCTTTGTGAATGCCCCTCCCCCCTCCCAATATTTATTGTTTTTAATTCGTTTCTGTAATTTATTATTTATAAAAATAATATTGATGCTAATTTGGTATAATTTATTGTTCTTGCATGTAATGATGTATCTCAGGCTCAGGTCTGCATCATGGGTCCGGTTAAAGCATTTCCCCAACGCAAAGTTTTTCTTGAAATATTTTGCTTACATAAAGTCAGCCTTACCATTCTTCCTCCCCCCCCCCCCGCCCCTGAAATTTGCATGATTCTAGTCCACGCCTAAATTGCACGCACAAATTCAACGTATATATTATAGTAATTACCAATTATACCTTTTGTATTCCTCACCATATTAAGTGTTAGTATATTAAATATTATTAATTGTATATATATATAGCTAAAAAAATTATACAAGTGCGGAGTAGTGCAAGTAAAGTGTTTCAAATTTTAGCTATGATATTTGAGTGAATATAATTTTGGTAAAAAGGGTAATTATTTAGATTTCTCTCAAAATTTTATGAAAACAAAAATCTGCGATGCGCAGAACTAATTTTAATCAAAGCGAAATGAGCCAAAGCTGAAATAATAGTATTTATCAGATTTTGCTGTCTTACGTATAAACAAACTCCTTATAAGTTAATATCACACGCTATCCAGTCAGAAGTAAAATTACAAAAAAATTTGATCTATTAATATTATTTGCGTGTAGTGTATGTGTATATACGTATCTAGCTGTGGATAAACATATATTTATATATATATATATATATTGAAATAACACACCCGAGAGATCTTTACATCCTAAGTTCTGAGAGGTACGTGACTATACATGTTCAAGTATTTGAATATGCACACAAAAAATTAATTAATAATGATGAAACAAATTATTTTTCCGAATGTGAATATATATTGTAATTGAAATTAATGTTTAACATTATTTATTCATTAAAGCTTATAAAATAATATACAAAACGAAGAAAATTAATTTTTTTTTTTTTTAATCAAACCCTATTGGGTACTTTTATTTACTAATTACATACTACTTTGAAACCCCGAACCTTCCGAAACCCTAACTTGAGCGTTTCGCGGGCTCTTCTGGAACGGGGGTGGCCACGGCCTTGCAAATCCATCCCGGCATTTGCCTGCAGCTGAGGGAAACGTGGAAACCTCAGCCAGGATGGACGCTACAGCTTTTGTCAATGAACCGGAAGTGCAATGGTCCAAAGCCAGGGGAACCACATGGTGGAAAAGCGCAATGTTTTACCCCTGGGTGGGAAACGTGGTTTTTGTTGAAAATTAATTTAAGTGCAATAACAAAAAAAAAAACATGCATGTGGTATATTATTAATTATAATGGCATAACAAATATTTTTGCCTATTATTTTAGGCTTAATTATTTATTTTGTTGTTAATATAATTTTGCCATGCATAACAATATTTTTATTTTTTTCTTGATTGTACAAAATATTAACAGTATATTATTTAACAAAATTAATACTTTTATATAATATAATATTTATTTTTAATGTTATATATAATTATATTCTATGTGAACTAATAATTGGTTATATTGCCATGGTAACTATTTTTAATATAATATATGTTATATTCTCAATTTTACACTCTTGACAATTAAAGCCTATATAATATAGGCTTTGTTTCTTCAATACTTATGAGCAAATACTCATGGACTTACCATGTTAAAGCAACTCTCACTCCATGACATTATACGTATAAATTCTATTGAAGATACCATTCAAGAGAAGCAAGAATATTTCTTCTGTAAATTACCTCACGAAAATCTGTGGAAGTGGAGTAAAAATGCTAACAAAATGCAAAGAAACTTTTCTAGTTTCATGTACATAATTATAATATAGTTGTTAATGCCACAAAAATAATTATGATCAAATATTAACAAATTTCAATTAATTCGACTTTTAAATAAGTCGCAAATACTTGGCAAAATATCCTGGATTGTGCACTCAACGCCCTCTTCAAATTACTTCTGAAGCTGTAATTTGTAAAAATACAAGTACATCCACCTATGTTGAACGCTTCAAAGTAATTCTCTTTTCCAGGAGATGGATTACCAATATAATGAAAGTCCCACTATCGATATCAATATTGGCGATATATCGCGGTTGGACAATTTATACCTGGCATTTGAGGATAGGAGAATTTTGAGTTAAGTGAATTTTTACTTTTGTACATTTTAACTTTTTTCAATTTTTGTTTAAGTATAGAAAATATATTTTGAGTTAGGGATATTTTAGATTATATCATTTTAAATATGCATTTATGTCTTTTTGAGTTTCTGTCAATTTTTTGGTTCAGCCACCTCCCAAAATAATAACTTAGTTTGAATATTATTAATATCAGTGCTAATTATAAAATGTTACATAAAATAAAGGATCTGCGAAGATTGCCCAGCATACATCAAATGGTATGTAAAAAAAAATTAATTAAAAAATAAGTAAATAAATAAATAAATAAATAAATAAATAAATAAATAAATAAATAAATAAATAAATAAATAAATAAATAAATAAATAAATAAATAAATAAATAAATAAATAAATAAAAAGTTGTTTAAAACAATCATCAGCCTTGACTTCCCTACGAAATTTGGTTTAAAAACTACACAGTCATAAATTTTAATAAATATTTTTTTAAAAAATGTTTATTTAATTATAATTAATTTATATTAAGATTATACGCCGGAAACCAAAAGTTTACTTGATGCAATCACAGTAAAATATAAACAAAACATAGCACAGCAATTATTACATAAGAAACTTGCTTTTTGAAATTGAGAAGCCTATTAGGAGGATCTTATTTTTTTTTTTAATTTAATTAATTAAAGGCATATATCATTTATGAAGTTGATATAAGGCCTGTTCGTAAACCCTGCTTGGTGTAAACTTTCTACACCCAATACCCAATCGACCTTATATCCTATGTACATAAGGTCGATTGGGTGCAGAAAGTGTACACCGAGCAGGGTTTACGAACAGGCCTAATATAATTCTCTCTTTTCGGAACAAATGTCATAACTAATTTTATGATGTTGGCAATACTATAAAGTTCGTCTTTAAGTTAAGATAAAGTTATGCTGTAACTGCTCTCAGCACTTCCATGATTTTACTCGTGGCGCAGTGCATTGTCCGGTTCACATTAGATCACTGAAGTCAGGCTACGTCGAGCGTGGTTAGTAAGTAAAAATTACGCTGCTCCCTCCCTGGGGTAAATTCATCTCGCTTTCCACCCAGTGCAGTGATGCACCTGTGTGTGGTTCCCCGGTTTTTGGACATCACTTTGGTCCAGTGACAAAAAGTAGAGGTGTCCGTCTTGACTGAGGTTTTCCACAGTTCTCTCAGTCTCACCTCAGTCAGCGAATGCTGGGACGCGTTACAGGCCATGGCCATCATCCGTTCCCTCCCTTATCCCATACCCATTACCCGCCGCGAGTTTTAAGCTCTTAGGGGTGTATCCTTGTATATATATACATAAATATATACATATATATATATATATATATATATATATGTATATACATATATACATATATATATGTATATATAGGTGTGTATATATATTATACATATATATATAATCTCGATTAACCATGACGTAGTTCAAATTTTTACCAATAGGTTCTTCACCAAGCTTTTTATATAGTCTCCAATGATAAAATTGCCGAACAATGTTAATGGGTGGATGAACTGGAGACAATGAGGGGGATTCAAAAAGACTTATCCGCGAGATTTAGCTGGCGGATAACTTGTCCACGTTCTAGTCTGGATAACCTAAATACTTAGCCGCGCGGACAAGTATAAGGCTGGACAAGGGTTTGGATAAGTCGGTCTGGACAAAAGTCATTTGGCCAAGCCTGTTGGCTAAAGTCCCGCGGACAACTAACCGCGCGGCTAAGTCTCGTGGACAAATCTCCCACCTGGATAAGGTTTTTGATTACGCCGCCATCTTGGATTACGTGTTAAATATGGAGGTAATTGGATCTACATATATGATGATTCATTGCTATTTTATTAAACAACTGTGTTCAAATTTGATTAAATATCAATTTGTGTAGTTTGCATAAGACATAGGAAAATTAGTTTCAAACATTTAGCGCTTATATTCAATGTTTTTCTCCCCCCGCTCCCCCTTTTCTATATCATCAGCAAGCCCCGCCCTCTTTGTTGGCACACATTTTGTTATGCTCATTTTTCAATAATTAGACGATTAATACCTGATATTTGTGTCTATAATTGCACAAGGCCAGCCCAAGAATACACTACTCTATGACATTTCATAAAGGTAAGTGAAATTTCTAACGTTAAATTGCTTAATTTGACGAGTTATGATAGCTCTATGATATGATACCATTCATCTGTAATTTTCTGATACTCATCTGCGAATTTTTGATACTTTTACATTTAAACACGAACAGTTATTAAAAATAAAGCTCTTTTTAAGTTAATAATTAGTCTGGTAGCATTTAATTAAGGAGTATGAACTCCTGTATGTTAAAAATAAGTAAATGAGGCAAACAGAAAATGAACTAAAATGAAGGAGGTTGAAATCAAGCCCTCAAATGTCGTTCAAATAAGCAATTTTCTAATGGATATTTCACGTACCGTCATTAATTTTAATAGAGTATTATCATATGATAATAAAAACCCATTATTTAATCCAAATATTTGGTATAAGGTATAAATTTATTGAAAAAAAAACGTGGGATATTCAGCGAGGCTTGATCACAGACGTGGCTCGATGAATTTATTATTATGCCACCAACGCCTCGCACAGAACGGGAAATTAGAGAAATATAACAAAAAATTTTAAAAGTGACAAAAATTTTATTTATTTATTTATTTATTTTCTTTATTCGAACTTTTTCGATTGTACAAGACAACATATGTTCATGTCAAAAAAACTTAATGTTAACAAACATACATAACATCAAAACGCAACACTTTATAAATATAACAAAGGAAAAAAATAAGTATAAAAAAATGAACCACAATATTAACAAAAAATATGAACCAGGTTTTAAATCATAAGGATACAATACTCTCAGGCAATTTATTGCTCTCAAAAGCTTTAACTGAATAGAACTCTTTACTTATAACGACATTTTTTAGCTTCTTTCGGAACAATTTACAATCATTTATATCTTTTAGGCATTTTGGCAGAAATTCATATATTTTGGCCGTTTGATACATTGCACAAGATTTGTATAAATTAGAGTTCAACTTGTCTGTAACAACATTGGATTTATTCCTGGTATTGTAATTATGAACATTATCATTCTGCAAATAAAGGTTAGGGTGGGATTTTTTAAATGAAGCACAGTTTAAGATGTAAATAGACGGAACAGTGAGCATATTTAGATATTTAGATAGCATATTTTAAACCATGTCACCCCATTAATAATAAGTTTGAAATGAAAATAATTTTAAACACAATGTTTACGTAATATAATATAAAATCACGATATATGGTGGTCCAATTATCACCGTATTTAACACGTAATCCAAGATGGCGGCGTAATTAAAAACCTTATCCAGGTGGGAGATTTGTCCACGAGACTTGGCCGCGCGGTTAGTTGTCTGCGGGACTTTAGCCAACAGGCTTGGCCAAATGACTTTTGTCCAGACCGACTTATCCAAACCCTTGTCCAGCCTTATACTTGTCCACGTGGCTAAGTATTTAGCTTATCCAGTCTTTTTGAATTCCCCTCAATATAATTAATAGTTAACATTTCAAGCTCAATATTAAGAGTAAGGTAACATTGATCAGCTGTTTTTTTAGTACCATTTGATTAACATGTAAACCTTAGCAGAAACACAAAAATTCTTGATTTTTTTTTAAAGACAGTTTTCAGTACTTAAAAGCCACAGAAAATATTTCAAAACAATTATTCGAGCCGATGTTTTTTAAATTAATTTTTTAATTTGTCTCTCCATGGGATGCCCTATGCTGAAAATTAAAAAAAAAATTAAATAAAGCGGCAAGAATAATTGTTTTGAAATTTTTTCTGTGGCTTTTTAATTACTGAAAACTATCCCTAAAATAACACAAGATATTTTGTGTTTATGCTAAGGTTTACATGTTCAACAAATGGAACTAAGAAACCAGCTGATCCGTGTTACCTTACCCTTATGAGGAAAGAAGATTTGTCCGCTCTGAAATTGTGCAAAGTAGCAGGAAACAACACGAGAAGAGACATGTTTATATCACGTCGGAACAATAAAAAAATGGACAAGGTCAATTGATTTTGATGAATTCCACATATGTTACACATCTGACCTAGGGTGATGAGGTTTGGAAATTATTTTTTCAAATTGCTCAAAAACTTGATTTTCAGATTTTTCTAAGGGCAATCTCGAGAGATAAAAAATTTGTATCTCAAATTCTGCTCAACATAGAATTACAATTTAAATTTCTATAAGTTTGCACTAAAATTGCTAAACTTTTTTCCATTGACAATATTATTTAGGTCAAAGGTCAGAGATCAAACTACAAAAAGCGTATTTATTCATTAGGGCTGTAAATCGAGACCGAGCCACGGTTCGGTCCGAGCTGAAATTTTCGGGACTCGATTTTACTGGACTCGTCGGACCGAGTTTTCGAGTTTTGGACCGAAATCGAGCTGGCTCGTTTGTTGATATTTGTAAAATTCAAGACCGAGCCTTGGTTGGGTACTGCTCGAAATTATGTGATGTGCCTCTTATAAATAGCAATTTTCCGAGCCAGCATAATATGTTAAGTTGCTAGCTCGTTGCATGGGATATTATATTGTTACACTCGACTGAAGTTGATAGCTGGATAAGTTAATTCAAATTCGATGAATTCAAAAAGAAAATATTTTTTATGAAATAATATAATCCATATACATTTAATCACACAATATCATTATTGTATTTATTATTGATAATGATGATGCAACTATCACAGAGAGATATAAATTAATTATATTTGGCGTTGCTTGACTTTGGTGATATGAAGAAACCGTGTCAAACGCAATGTGCCACACTATAAGTTTATTAAATTATTTACTGTGCAAAATATAAAAAAGTCTTAAAATTTAATTGTATGAAGTTTCATCAAAAAATGGATGTGTTTCTTCTAACAAATAACATTTTCAATAATACTTCAATAATAGTCATTCTTAAGAAAAAATAAAAATGGAAATTTCAGGTATCGATGGTTGCGAATATTTTAACATTTTAACGAAAAAAAAAGATAAAAATGTCCTAGAAACCAGTCTTTAAATGAATAGTTGTTATTAAATTATCCATTTTAAAAAGCATTTGAAGAGTAAAATCCCTCTTTTGTGTTTCATGTATTGACATTGCATTGCTCAGGGAATTATTTTTTCTAACATAAAAGATTTGGTGGCGTTGATGGGACGCTCCCCTTCTCCTACCTTACCTGCAAGTCTTTGTGTGAAGAGAGCACAGTTGTGCAGATGAAATATTTTCCCCATTTTTTTACTGTATACAAATATATAAACACATGTATGTAAAATATAAGCGAACTATTAGTTAATTCTAGGGCTGTAAAATCGGGCTCGAGTTTCGAGTCGGTTCGAGCCCAAATTTTCGGGATCACGATTTCTTTGTGTACCGAAAACCGATATTTTCGATTTTCGAGCCGAAACTGAGCTTTTCGAGTTTCAAGCCGAAATCGAGTTGTTCAAATTTCGATCCAAAGTCGAGCTTTTCGAGTTTTGAACCATTGCTGGAATTGTAAATTTTTGTTTTTTATGCAATTATTTATAACTTTTATAAGTAAAATATATTATATATTAACATTTACTTGTTATTACGTTATATAAGTTACGCTAGGTTCACATTTTAATTAACTAAATGAGAATATGAATTGAATATTCTCTTATAAGTTGTAATTGGTCGGGGGTTGTTAACCTGTAAGAATATTACCTGGAGGGTCCGATGGTGAGACAGACAGGAAGGGAAGGGCCGAAAGGGGGTACTGAGGAATTTAGATTGACTGACAGTCAAAATTTTAAATAAAGAGCTTTGCATTAAAATCTTTATTCAATACAAGAAGAAACGTCTTTTTGTCTGCCAAGGAATATTTTTTCTTGGAATTCCTTTCCTTTATTATACACCACGCTTGACACAAGCAGGTAATATTGTCAAAATGATAAGATACAAAGGTGAGGTAAATAAATTTTCAAATTGAATAATTTACAAAACTTTACGATTTTGTAATTTCAGTACTTTTTTTTTAAGTATGAGTGCTTCATGATAGCATAATATACAGCTTATATTTATTTTTTCTTTCTCCCTCTGTCATTATCACATTCTTCAAAAGGTTGTGGCGTTATAATACTATACTTCGTGTAATATATAGTATGTCAAATATTAAAAAATTATGATACTTACGAGATTTAAATAATTGCTTCACTAGGAAGTACGCGTTATCCAGCACGATTTCAAAGGTCTTAGAGGGTTTAACAGCGATAGTAAAATTGACAATTCATAACTAGAGTTCTTTAAACAGCAAAAAAAAAAAAAAAAAAAAAAAAAAACAATTCTTGATTTGATTTTTTTTTCATCAAATTAGCACACACAAATTTAAATACAACGGAATTTTTTTTGAACTTTCGAGCCGTTTTGAGCTTTGGCTCGGTTTTCGAGCCGTATCAAGTTTTGGCTCGATTTTGAATTTCGAGCCGTTTCGAGCTTTGGCTTGATTTCGAGACGTTTCGAGCTTCGGCTCAAAATATCGGTTTTCGGGACAACTCGAGCTTTTTTATTCGTGATCGAGCTGAAAATTTTTCGAGTTTTTTACAGCCCTAGCTAATTCGATTCAGGATATGCCATGCGCCCTCTGCAGCCTCCCGTAGACTCGTTTAATTTCGAGTCGTTTTTTAGATATGACCAGGAAAGGTTACGAAAATAGCTATATAGTGAGCTCTTTTTCAAACTAATGAAAATGAGCTTTAAGTCGAATTAAAATATGATCTTTTTCATACTTTGATTCGTTTTTGAGCCGCTCCGATCGAGTTTAGCTCGTTTTCGAGCCGCTTCGAGTTCAGCTCGTTTTCAAGCCGCTTCGAGTTCAGCTCGTTTTCGAGCCGCTTCCAGTTAAGCTCGTTTTCGAGCTTAGACCGAGTCAAACCGGTCTGTTTTTATCCGGACCGAGCTAAAAAAATGACGAGTTTTTACAGCCCTATTATTCACAGAAGATATCTAGCTAAAAAACTTCGAGATGTAGATTTTGTTGGAGATCTATCCTTTTATAACATACTGTTTTCAAAATTTTGGGATAATGCAAAATATTGAAGTTATGATATTTTATTAATTTTCCGATGTTTTTTTTAATATTAATATATGAAATTCATCAAAATCTATTGACCTCGATCATTTCTTTATTGATCTGAAGTGAAATTAATTAATAAAAGTGAATAAATTTGAAATTCATTCCAGGTCGGGTTGCATGTATTTAAAGTATATCTTAAATTGTATTTTAACGGCAATTATAACACTCTTAATAATCATAATATAAGGTATATATTATTTTATTAAAATCAAGATTTTTAACTCTGGCATTACCAAGCAATTCTTTGTCACATGCTTTACCAATGGAGGGGGTGGGGTCGAAACATCACACAATTAACATGGAAGTTCCATTTCTCCATTAATCAATTCTAAAAATTCATTACTTAAAAACTAGCTCGTTTTAGTATAGCTGTTATTTTAAGCTACTGATAGGAGATGAAGAGGACAACATTTAAAACTTTTTTTTATAATTTTCAAGTGTGAGATTTTTTTTTTTAAATTTTGGGCGTGTTACCTTGCCATTAAGAGCGTTGTGGTTCGACTCTCTCTCTCTCCCCCCCCCCCCCCCACCTTTCCCCCAAGGCAAAGAATATATAATACATTCAGTCAAGTTCTATCTAGCTACTTAATCTCGTTGTTTCGATGTTTATGCTTACTTATATATTTATAAACAATAAACAACGTTTGGTCAAGTTTCCGGGCACGGTGGACTATAAATACCGCGCCCAATTTTTGTAGTTTCACATTTTCCATCGAGTCTATCTGAAGATCATCTAACCATGAAGCTGTACCTCGTTGTAATGGTGTGTATTATTTATAATATATAATTTTTCAGTAATTTATAAGCAAGGCGTAGTCATAGAAGGTTCCTGACGACGAGCTGGTTCCATTGGACTGGTTACTGAACCTTCTATTGATGACTCCTATCATGGCAAAATTATAGTGAATAACTTTTATAATTTAAATAAATATTACTGAAATTATTCATTTGAAATAATTTTAGTATTTATTTATTAATTAATTATTTAATTAATTTATTTATTTTTGTTTATTTATTTATTTATTTATTTATTTATTTATTTATTTATTTATTTATTTATTTATTTATTTATTTATTTATTTATTTATTTATTTATTTATTTATTTATTTATTTATTTATTTATTTATTTATTTATTTATTTGTTTATTTATTTATTTATTTATTAATTTATTTATTTATTTATTTATTTATTTATTTATTTATTTATTTATTTATTTATTTATTTATTTATTAAAATACTTCTTAAAATTTACTCTTATTTTGTTATTCATAAAACCTGAAAGCCCCGAGAAAGTTTATTTATTATAATTAAACGTTTTTTCACAGGTGGCTCTGCTGCTGGGCGTGACGTCATTACATGCCTCTCCCATCGAGGCCCAAAAAGTAAAAATAAATACCATGTTTTCAACTTCATTTTTGTCTTCCTCCGAATCACTTCATTAAGTCATTACTGATATTGGTCATTAGCACGGGAGTGCTATATACCAGCATGCACCAATCGTTGTAGCTCAAAAAATCCCTCTACAATTGCTAATCATGTAAAATCAACTCTATAAGTTCCTCTAAAATTGCTAATCATGTAAAATAAGCTCTAAAATTTCCTCTAAAATTGCTAATCATGTAAAATTAGGTCTAAAAAATCCCCTAAAATTGCTAATCATGTAAAATTAGCTCTAATAGTTTCTGAAATGTCCACAGACGTTGAGTGGCGCTCTTGACCAGCTGGAGACGATGGAGAAGGAGATTGAACGCGACGCTGCCGAGGCCCCAGCTGGAAAACTGAAGGACGAAAAGAACCTCGAGGCAGAGGTGTGTACCCGAGTTGAAATAATTTCACCTTTTATAATCTTTTAACAATTAATCTCAGTTACTGCTGGAGTCAAAAAATATATTCCTGCAAACGAATCGATTTAAATAAATTTAAAAAAGTCGATAATGTTCTAAAACTTAATTGCTCTTGGTTTGAGCAAATTCAGTCTTGCAGTTTTCTTACAACTGCTCCATTTCCGGTTTCCGTCCATAAGGCCAATGTTAAACTTCTACCTCAGTTGTCACAAAACTGATAAGACAGATTCGCTTCAAAATTTGTATCCCACCTATTGATGGTGAGTTCTAAGTCCCCTGCAAGTCTTGTTGCATTCAGGCGCTATAACGATTGCGAGAAATCAACCTACTGAGATTTATCTTTAATCTTGATTATTTGTCGTCAGTTTCTGCAAGGCATCATCCAGGGCATGCAAGATGGAGGAAAGGAGAGAGAAGAGCGTGGATTTTACGACGAGGATGAGGACGATAACGTTTCTTACAAGAGTTTACTTAAAGATGCTGGACTGAGCTTAGGCAAGAAACTGTGGGCGAAGTGGAGTGATAAATTGTCAGACTAACAGAGATTTTATATTATACAATGGAATATTGACTTAAAATTTTTTACTGCAGATATGGATAGAGGGTGCAAAGTCATGCTACCCTGATTTTTTCAGACTTTTTTGAGACCGGGAACTATTTTTTAAAAATTTATTGAAAGTCCCTTTTGTGATGTCACGCAGCCGCAAGTCCTATCTTTTTGTTGAAAGCGGCGTCGCGTGACGTCATGAAAAGAAAATTTAATATTATTTTAAAAATAGTTCCCGGTCTCAAAAAACATCTGAAAAAATCAGGGTAGCATAACTTTGCACCCTCTATACATTTCTGCAATAAAAAAAAATGAGGTCGACACCCCAATAATGTAAAGTAAACTCTTTTTGATACAACTTTCTAATCGTTGCAATAATTCGCTGCAAATGCAGTTCTGAATACTTCATTGCGATTATATCTTATGTCAAACGAAAAAAATAGTTTAGTAAAAATATCAAATTTAAGGTCCTTTGTTTTTTAAACAGGTTGATCTACATTGTAAACAATGTTAATTAAATGTATTTGCAAAATAAAAATTTATCTGCTTATCCAAACTGATTAAAATTGTTTTATTTTTTATTACATTAAAAATTTTAAAACACAAACATGTTTTTCTTTTTTCGATTTAACAGAAAAAAAATATGATTCAATATTTTCCTTCTTTCTTTATAGTTTTAAAAACTATATACACGAAATATAATTATTTATAAATATATAATGTATATATTTGCACAAAGTAGTGAAAAAAATCAAAATTTAATAAATAGTTTTTTACAAAAAAGTATGAAAATAAATCAAAAAACTTTTTTTTTCCTAAAAAATAATTAAATTCAATACAAAAGTAATGTAAATAACATAAATAAAGAAATGAAGTCTATTTGTTAATAAAATTAAATATAGTTTTAATAAAATAATTAATATTTATAAAAAATATAATAGTTCAAAAAAATAATGCATATAATAATTTGAGCTTGTGCCACAAATTTAAAACTATAAATAATGAAAAATTTTATTTAAAAATAATTTTTTAGATTAATTTTAATAATTAAAGACATCTTTCTGACGGGACGACAAGCTTGATATTGTTTATTGTTCTTTTCCTTCGACATTCCACAAAAAATTAAATATACTTTAATTTCGTTTGCGGTTTTCTATAAATTTTCCTATATAATTATACTTCTAAATCAGCTGAGCTTCATTTAAATTTTACATACTGGAGTTTTGACCTCAAAATTTTTTATTGCAGAAATGGATAGAGCGTGAAAATTTATACGACCCTGATTTTTTTCATATTTTTTAGAGCCCGGGAACTATTTTTAAACAATAAAATTATTGAAAGTCCTTTTTTTGACGTCACGCGGCAAGTCCTATCTTTTTGTTAAGGAGCGGCGTCTCGTGACGTCACAAAAAGAACTTTCAATAATTTTTTAAAAATAGTTCCCGGGCTCTAAAAAATCTGAAAAAAATCAGGGTAGCATAACTTTGCACCCTCTATCCATTTCTGCAATAAAAAAAATGAGGTCAATACTCCATTATACTGAATATTTTGATTTCCTTCTAAATCTGAAATGGCATGACTTTTTGTAGTTTATAATCTATACTTGGATTTATAGAGGTTGGTTCATCAAAGTATCTCAATTTTCAATATAAACTCTATGGTCAAAGCAAGCCCTACTTAAAAAATTACGTCTTCAACTCATCCTTTACATGTCTAAACCTAATCTTTTTACCTCTACAACACATCTTATTTCCTCTTCGATCAATGTGAGCAATGAAATGAGACAAAATATCTAACATTTTATGTTCAAGAAGAGGAAAAAATACGAAATCTCGTCTTTTTCACCTCTTTTTTCCTGTAAAATGGTTCAAATTAAAAGGAGAAAAGACGAAAGGAGAGATTAATAGTGAAGAAAATGAAATTTATTTCAACTCGGGAGTACATATTACTTGCGAAATATCACCAATTAGTTTAGACGGTATTACACCAATTAAGTTTTGTGCAAAACTTTATTATACATTTTGCAACATAATTATGATATACTTATAGTTTGTATATATTATTAATAAAATTATTGTAATCAGTGCTAATTATAAAATATTGCGTAAAATAAAGGATCGGCGAAGATTGCCAAGCATATATCAAATGGGATATGTAAAACAAAATTGAATGACGCAAGCAAAATATCGCCAGCATTAATTAAAAATATTAAATTTACTTCCCTACGAAATTTGGTTTAAAAACTGCACAGTCATGTATTTTAATGATATTTCCTTTGGAAAAAATATTTATTTAATTATATACAGTAAAATTGTATTAAGAACATATTGAAAACCAAAAGATTATTTGATAAATTCAAAATAAAAAGTGAACAAATCATACCACAGCACATCATATTTGATTTATTTATTAAATTTAAAGTTATTGTTATAATATTGGTACAGTACTGATATTCTTAAAATATATAAATTATATAATATACTTCCTTAATAATGAGCTATCTGCTCCACGATCTCGTTGCAATAATGAGCTGTCTGCTTTTTCAGGTGAGCGCAATTTTGAGCCTTATTTTATTCCGATTTATAGCTCAATATTGTGTTCATCTGAAATAGCAGACAGCTCATTATTGCGGACGAGGGACGAATATACATTGTATATATATAATTGTCAATTTTTATTTTTACTTTCTTTTCTTTGTTGTTGAATTATTCTTTTAATTTTGTTGTAAAATATAAATATGTATTTATGTATAAATTGACATGGGTGAAATAAAATAAAATAAATAATATATATATATATATATGTATATATATATATATATATATATATATATATATATATATATATATATATATATATATATATATATATATATATATATTCCCTACACGTCTAAACTTAATCTTTTTACTTCTAATACACATCTTTATATTCCCTCTTTGCTCAACTTGAGGATGAAATAAATATAATATTTCTATCATATGCTGAAGAGGGAAAAAGACGACTCTTTTTTTCCTCTAAATTGGTGCAAAATAGAAGGAAAGGGATGAGAGGAGAGCATAATAGCGAATAAAAATGAAAGATGAAAATAAAAGTTGTTTGTAAAATTATAAATTTTGGCATATTAAAAATAATGATTTTAAATTTATAATTGAAATTTATGTAATCATATTAATGGAAATTTCTATACACTCAATCTTTGGAATTAAAATTCGTTCTGCATGATAGATTAAATAGATTAAATAAATAGATTTTTATTTCATTCTTCGGACTATATATAATACAGCATAGAAAAAGTCATATAAATAGTTTTTTCCAAACACAATTAAAAACATAAAACTAAAAGACTTAACATAACATAAAACTACATAAAAAAGCTTATTCAAACATTCAAAATCAATATTCTTAAAATCAACAAACTGAAATTGTTTAAAGTTCATTTCCTTCGACAGTTCACGACAAAATAATTATATTTCATTATCAGCTGTGGTTTGCTTTACATACATTTCCAATGTACTGTACATTAGTATAGAAGATATTGACTGTAACTACCTTCGTCTAAAATTTAACTTGCATCAGGCAGCGCTTCCTCTATTCTGGTTACTGGTTACAAGTGTTCCCCGATGGGAAAAATCAAAGAGCTTACATTACACTATAAGATCTCTGGAAAAATTTCTCCATAAGCCACCATTTTAGAAATTTTAAATTTATTCTCCTTAACTATTAAAGCTATGAATTTGAAACCATGTTCTACCCCCCCCCTCCCATTTAGAGGTCTGCTGATAATGAATTTTCCTCTAAAATTTTTTTTTTGCCAAAAAAGCAATTTGGAACACTGAAAAATCAGTGACTAGAGGCCTCTAATGAGGTAGTGGTAAAATTTTAATCTCATCCACATTTAATAAAGAAAAGTGAAATCCATGCCAACTAATTATTTTTAAAAGAATGAAATCACGGTCAACATATCTTCAAGTTGATTGAAAATTTAAATAAAGTTGTGAAATATTGGAGGAAAGGAGATATAAACAATTTAAAAAAAGCCACAAAATTATTTTTCTAGTTTATTAAAATATTAATTAGTTTATTCATTGATTTTTAATTTAAAATTCATTAAAGGGGTACCAAAGTGAATACTTTTTTTACATGTTCGGGAAGCTACGAATTATTCTGATATCCTAGTGGCTCAATATTTTCATACAATGCCTAGTTATTTTAAAATTAATTATTTAGTTTGAAAAGTGAGTTTGATGACCGTTGGTTGATTCAAGTCGGTGCGCTTCAGCAGCAGCCGCTGATACGACCAAGGGGGGGCGACGCGCTCTCTTCCTTATGGAGAGCGCATCGTTCAATTTCATAGGTTGCATGCGTTGTGTGACGACACAGACGCCCTGCTCTCATTGGCTCGTTATTTTTAGCGCTGAAGCTTCAAATTTCGTTTTATTGCGACTTCAGCTATAGAACTTTGACCTGCGCCGTACGTATAATAAACATATTATTATAATATTATAACATATATAATGCTATTATTACCAATTAGATAAGTAATAATAAGTGAATGGACGAACGAAGGATTCTAATGTGAATTAGTATTTTTTTAACTACAGATTACATACAGACGAAATATATTTCGTCAGCTTTATTATTTTGGTACATGCATGGCCATGCCCATTGCATATATGAGAGCTATAAAAGGTGCGTACGTGTAATTTAAACGCAAACCTCCTTGTAATCCATGAAACTTATTATTTTTATATATAATTAATATAATAATATACATTATAATGTTACACACAAAAATGTGGGGAGCATGTGTACCATGCAGAATAGTTGCGTATTATAATCCCATCAGTTGGTATACGTACGCCGTACAGTATGACTATATAATAATATATAATATTTATACATTACAATATAATATACTGTATATACACATATATATTGCACGTACGACATTTTACGTTATGCAAAATGCAGTAAAAAATATATATAGCAAAAAAAAAAAAAAATGTTTTGAACATATGAATGACATTTATTTGTAATTTAATGATATATAATAAATATAGAATTAATGATAGACATAACATTCTAATTTTGCAATATTTATTTTGTGTTTTTCTTTTGCTTCCATTTCATAATTATTATATATTATTTAGACAGCTACAGCAATATTTCTACGAAATTACGTAATGTATATTGCTAATAATGATCGAGGGATTGAAATAACATAATTTTATATCATAATATATTCAAGTTCCATGCAATTAAATTTTTGAAAAATGACATTCATGTTGATATTATATAAGCTTGGCTAGCATAGTGTAATTAACATATACGGTATTATACAAAATATCTATATATAATCATTTTAGGATCTAATAACATCTTATATCCAAGGCAAGCTTGAATTGATTGAGAATTTTTTAACCTCAACCACACCAACAATAAAATTCTTATGAATTATGATCACTTTTTATGAACCTATAATGGATTTGAGTAGTTAACTGACTATTTTATTCTATATTTTATCTTTCTGAATCCATGTTTAAATGTGGTATGAATGTATGAATAAATTATAACTGTTCTATATCTATAGGATATCTACATATTTCAATGAAAAATGAAAACACGTAAATTTTTTTTTATTTATTTTTATTTATATTCACATTAAATATCAGTTAATACATGCACCCAATTGCATATTTAGCAGATATCACTAAAATTTTCTCTTTTTTTACATTAGATTTCTAGAAAAAAAAAATAAATCAGACTGAAAGAGTAAGAAAGCCAGACCGAAATCAGAGTGAACTCTCGTCGTTTAACTGAAGACACAAGGCCTTTACCTGGGAAAGACACTCGATTTAGTAAAAAAAATTCACCAGTAAGCGACAAAATGGACTTGAAGTGCTATGGTCCAAGGCTAGGGAAACCACATAGCGAAAAAGCGCAACAATTTACCCCTGGGTGGAAAACGCTGGGAAACGTAGTTTTACCTTGAAATGGTCGAATCAAACTACTAACTCGGCGTTGCTCAAGACCCGGTTAAACGCACAGGTCAACAATGTTATTGTTGATTAAATGGGCTTACGGGGTGTAATTTTTTTACTGACTCAATCAAAAGAGGAGGTCGAAAAATATCCTTTAGATTTTTTTGCGTTTTTTTTTAGCACTGCATCATACCTAAAATGGAGATTAAAAATGTCTCTTGACCTGGAGGCTCCATCCGCAACGCCTATGACGTCATTACATTCTTTGGGTCAACTATATAACACTTGTAAAAAATTATTGCATTGTTGCTTGTTTATTAAAAATTATCATTTGTTTCCATAGCAACGTGTTTGTTTAGAAACATTATATAGTTGACCCAAAGAATGTAATGACGTCATGGGCGTTGCGGATGGAGCCTCCAGATCAAGAGACATTTTTAATCTCCATTCTAGGTATGATGCAGTGCTTAAAAAAATCGCATAAAAATCTAAGGGATATTTTTCGACCTCCTCTTTTGATTGAGCCAGTAAAATAATGACACCCCGTAAGCCCATTACCTTTGTCAAGTTTTCCGATGAAATTAAGTATGTATGAAACTGTACGGTATTTCATGTTTCTTCTTTTTTTATGTAGAACCCATGCATGATACAAATTTGTGGATTTCGGTTTAATATGAACTACTGTACGGTAGCTTTAGAAAGTCTAACTAACTTTGTTACATGTTAAGGGGCATTCACAAAGTCTTAAGGCCACATTTAAGGCTCGATAATTTAAAGCTTGATTTTAGACGTGTTTTTTAGACCCAAAATTTCTGGTCTTAAATTATTGAGCCTTAATTGTGGACTTAAGGCTTTGTGAATGCCCCTTGTTGACTCTAATTCAAAAGATATTTGTGTACTGCATACAGTAATATATTTCAGATTGATTTTGTTCCTTACCATGCTATTCTGTGGGAAGGCATATTTGAATACTGTTGGTGTTGCTCCCCTACGCAATTTGCGTACTGCAGTCCATCCACTGTTCTCATAGTATGCGTGCAAAAAATGTTGAGAACAAAGAACGTCATATCTCGCAGAAACCCACAGTGGCGCATCAGGTTGGCTAAGATTTGCTGATATTCTTGCTGTGTTGATGGCTGCTTCCCATCTCTTCCGTACGTCTTTCTCTGTTGGAAACCTGAAAAATAAAATAAAATCATGATTTAATAATTCAAATAAGCAGGTTTAGGCAGAAGGTTTAGGCATTTAGGCAAGCACTTACATTTTAAACAAGGGGATTGAATAGACGAGGGGATGTGGAGCTTTACGTTTCTGAAGTTCCCTATCTTGCATGGCCTATGAGGAGAGATAAGGCACTCTCCTGCGTGCATGATCTCTTTGTGAATGTTTTGTAAGTTTCTGTTAATATCAATTATGCATATGTACTGTACATACTCTAGTATATAGTTGCACTTTGTATATAGTCAATAACCAAAGGTATGCATATGTAAATAAATAGATAGAATAGAATGCATACTTTTTTTTTATTTATTATTTTTTTACTATTTTTATTCTACGTAAAAAAACTTTGTGTTTGCATACGTACCTATGAAAGGAAATGCCATTTTTCCTGTTGTATGGCCCGAATCCCTTTTGACCTGATGTTTCACTAGCTTCATTTCATTCACATGACGTCTTAAATTCAAAATAAACTGTACAGAAAACCTAATAATTACACTATTTCACATAAGTACATTGCATTTTTGTTTCTTCGGAGCAGCACCAACTAATAATTCTCCAACACCTCAATCCATGTCAAAAGAACGTTCTTTGATCCATGTTGCGTTGTTATTGTTTGTTAGCAGCTGTAGGAGTACCAACCTAAAATGATTATTTTTTGACAATATTTTTTTACGTTTATTTCTAGCATATCGCCTACTAAAAAAATACTGCTTACAACTGCAATACTTATTAACCTGTTTTTATGCTTATTTTGTAACATTCATTGTATGCAGAGCAGTATTGACTGAATTAAATTTAACATTGTTAGTTCCTATAGTGACGTCATAGACGCCCGTTTCAAACGTCAGCTAGCCTCTCGCGCGCTTCCGAGGCGACGAGCGCCACCTACCGGATAACCTCTCTATATAATATTAACTCTATGGATACGACCGATACGACGAGAATCTCCCGCGAATCGGGGGAACCCGATTCGCGAGAATCGGGGGAATCCCGCCCTCTTCTTGTCGTATCACCGTCTGCTGCGGCCGCGGGCATGCCTGCATCAACCAACGGTTTTCAAACTCACTTTTCAAACTAAATAATTAATTGTAAAATAACTAGGCATTGTACGAAAATATTGAGCCACAGGAATATCAGAATAATTCGTTGCTGCCCGAATATGTAAAAAACGTATTCACTTTGGTACTCCTTTAATTCATTCATATTTGAAAAAGAAAAATGTTTTTTATATTTGTGATTAACTAGCTCATTTTTATTAAGAACATAATAATAATTTATAACATTTATATTAATATATAATATATTCATCAAAATAATATATTTTATTACACGAAAGGAAACAAATGGTTCTTGTTAATTTACATACTTTTAAATAATTATTTATTATTATTTTTTACTATTGAGTGCAAATAATTATATAATTAAATATCAAGTGAAGAAATGTAAGGAAAACAGGTTAATTTTGATGCATATATATATATATATATATATATATATATATATATATATATATATATATATATATATATATAAATATATATATATATATATATATATATATATATATGCATATATATATATATATATATATATATATATTAAATTATTAATCATAATTGTCATAAATAATTATAGTTATACATAATATATTTTAAAAATTTAAATGTTATAAATTAAAAAAAATTAAAACAAATTAAATCAGGTTAGACAAGCAGATATATATTTATTTTTTCATTGCATTTAATTAACATTAATTACAATGTAGTAAGTTAGTAAGTTACCTGTAAAAAAAAAAGATTTAAAATTTTATTTTTTACAGAACTATTTTCTTCGTTTGAAATGATACATACAGTATAACAAATCAAAGTTTACACCCGACTCTATGGCGCCAAGCTCAAGATAGTCTAGACCGACCGTCGTTTCCATGGCATAAGAGCCTTAATATAAATTTCAAGATGGCCGCCGCACGCAATTGAATCCACATGTAATATAAGATTTGTAATACTGTAATTACAATGCAGTATTCAGAATTACATTTGCAGTCAATTATTACAACTATTAGAATGTAGTACGGAAACTTTTAACCTAAGATCCCACCGAACTGCCCACCACCAAACTGCCCACTGCCAAACTGCCCACCACCGAACTGCCCACCACCGAACTGCCCACCACCAAAATGTCCACCACCAAACTGCCCATTAGCGAACCTTCCAACCAGTTGCTTGTCAAAGTTCTTTCCAACGTTAAGCAAGTTTTTGAAGAATCCACGCTTTTCTCTCTCGTTCCCCCCAGTCTGCATGCCCTGGATGACACCTTGCAGGAACTGAAACAACGACAAATAATCAAGATTAAGGTACATTTCCATGGAAATCGCGTGCCGCAGCCAATCAGAGGCTAGATATTTTCTCGCCGTGCAGTGACATCGTCAACATGGCCGCCATACGAGATTGAAGCAGGTGCGCTTATCTCGTCACTCGGCAAGCCCCGCTTAACATCGCTCCATGAATATGAATAATAATAAATAATAAATAATAATAAAGGGCTTTATTTATAAAAAAAGGCGTAGTCAGGACTAGACAGTCCTATCAACTAAACCCAAAACATCAAATAATACAATACATTACAATAACTGAGACATTAGATAAGATAATTATATAATAGTTATTGATGTTTTTATAATATACAGAAAAAATTGCTTCTAAATACATCACAATATATCAAATTAATTCAAATCACAAGAATAAAAAATATCAAAAATACGCCAATCAGTTTTACATTTAAAATTTAATACATACTGTATAAATCTATAACATACTTTTTAGCAAACTTGTTTTAAAAACATTTAATGATTCTATGCAACACATATCAGCAGGAAGTTTGTTCCACAATCGAGTACCTTTGACACTGAATGAATCACCACTAGCTTTAGGAGCTTGCAAGTAATACGCATGCGACCTAGTAGCTCTATTATGGACATTTCTCATTAATGTAAACAAATCACTAAGATATTCAGGTTGATCACCATGTAAGATCTTAAACACAAAACACAACAAATGGTAGTCACGCCTAATGCTGATTCTCGGCCACGACAAACGTTAATAATACTCAGATACATGATCATATTTGCGAAGGTCATAAATATATCTAATACAATTATTAATTAATTTTTCAATCTTATATTCAACTTCCTGAGTAATATCACAATAAACAACATCGCAATAATCAATAATAGGTAAAATTAATGTATTAACAAGTTTTATACGTGTTTCAACAGGAGTATTGGCACGAAACTTATACAATTGATTTAGTGATGCAAAGACTTTCTTACTAACACTTGAAACATGAGGTTTCCACGAGAGTGTGTTATCAAAAATTAAGCCAAGGTTTTTAACAGTGTTTGAAAATGGAATCTCACAGTCATTTAATACAGGCTTATCAAGGTTCATTGTAGACAAAATTTGATGAGCATGTTCAGATCCAATTACAATTGCTTGCGTTTTAGATGCATTTAACTCAAGTCCGTGACCAATAGACCATTCACTAATAGATTTCAGATCAGCATTAATTAATTTAATAGTCTTATTAAAATCCTCAATTTTAGTGCGGATATAAATTTGCTTATCATCTGCATATCTATGATACTTACAAAATTTCAACACTTTGGCAATGTCATTTGTATACAATGAAAACAAAAGTGGCGCTAAAACGCTACCTTGTGGAACTGATTGATTTAATTTAATCCACTCCGATCTCATTTCATTATCACCCATAACACATTGAGCTCTGTTACGCAGATAAGAATCAAACCATTGCACAACACTTTCAGAGAAATTTAAACTACGTAATTTTGCAAGTAATATTTTGTGAATAACTGAGTCAAAAGCTTTCGTATAATCAAGTAAAACAAGTATAGTGACTTCCTTATTATTAATTGCAGTCTTAAAATCTTCTGTAATACGTAACAATGCTGAACATGTGCTATGTTTTTTACGAAACCCCGACTGAAATTTATCAATTAAATGATTATTTTCAACAAAATTACAAATTTGTTCAAATACAATTTTTTCCAAGGCCTTTGCTAAAACACATAATAAACTAATAGGTCTAAAATCTGATGGAAGTTTTGCATTTGATATTTTAGCCAGAGCTTTCACTAAAGCTTTTTTCCACACATCAGGAAAAACACTATTTTGCAGAGAATAATTAAAAATATGTGTTAAAGATGGTAAAATTATATCAATAATAGGTTTCAACATTTTCAGATTAATTCCATCTGCACCAGTGGCACTGGAAGTTATATCAAATATTACTTTCTTAATTTGTTCTGGATATACATAAGAAAAGTAAAACTTTTCACCTTGACCAAGAGAGCGAGTATGATAATATTTACATGTTTCAGAAATGACGTCATCAGGTAAGGTAGAGTTTCGTAGAAAAGAAGCATTGAGAATATTGACATCAATATTTACTTCTGAATCTCTGTTTTTGATCAAACCACAAGAACGTAAATTATTCCACAATTTAGAAGCTTTATTAGTTATTTTCAACTGAACATGTAAATATTTTTTATACGAGTTACGAATCAATTGTTGAACTTTATTTCTCATTTGCTTGAATTTTAAAAAATCTACCATTAATTTACTTTTATTTGATTTTATTCTTAATTTATCACGCTCTTTCATACATAATTTTATATTATCATTAATCCATGGACATTTAGGACGAGATACTCTAAAAGTTTTAAAAGGCACAAATTTATCATATAATTTAATTATGTAATCATTAAACATAGAAACTTTATCATTAACATCCACTAAATTAACAATGAAATGCCAGGGGATATTAAAAGCATCCTCGACTAATTCAGGTATGTTAAGCTTTGAAAAATCTCGCCTAGAAATAAATTGTTGTTTTGGCTTTGTTACAGTAATAGGATAAACAGCATAAATTAAGTCATGAGCAGATATACCAGATACAGTTAAACTACCAAATTTAGTAATATTAGTATCTTTAGAAACACAAATTACATCAATTGATGTATCTACTAATTTTTTATTCCTTATAACCGCATGATGAGTATCCTTGATCGGTAAAACATCTAAATTGTAATCATTTATGGTAGTCTGAAATTTATTACTTAAAGATGAATTTTTATTAAGATCTATATTAATATCCCCGGCAATAATTATGTGATCATAGTTTGGCAAATGAATTTCAAAATCTTCAAAAAATTGTGACGGAAATGGGCCAGTAGGAGGTTTATACACAATACCAAGCAAAACCTTTTTATTACCAATTTTAACTTCAAGTAGTAAAAATTCAGTACTTTTTTTAATTGTACTAAGTGACTCAACAAGAACTTTACATTCAAAATTTTTATTAACATAAATACCAACTCCGCCTCCTCTCTGACCTGTTTTCCTATCATTGCGATAAAAGTTATAATCATCAAATTTATAAAAATGATCGAAATCTATAGATTTAACCCAAGTTTCACTCAATAAAATAAAATCAAACAAATTATCTTTAAACAAAATTTTTAGTTCACAAATATGAGCAGTTAATGATTGAACATTTAAATGACAAATTTTAAGTAATTTAGGAAATTTTTTGCAAATCATACATAATGCTGAAATAGTACTAAAATTATCGCTAGCAAAAGATACAGTTCTATCAAGTTTACAGTCAATATTAGTTAGCTGCTCATCTTCCGAGTTTGCGGTCGAAGAACCGGCCCCCCCTTGGATGGAGTTGGGGGAGCCGTTGGAACGTTTTCCGGCGTGACAAACACTGACTCACTTTCTTTGCCATCGTCTTGTTTAAAGTCATCTCTAGAGCCGCCGTTGTTGTCCTCACTAGAGAGCTTGTTGCCGGATGGGCCGCCTCCACGTGATCCACCTCCTCGCCAGCCAGCTCGGCCACGACCGCGCGGAGCTCCACGGCGGCCGCGTTGACTGTAGTTAAACTTGCTGCCACTCTCGTCGTTAGTATCAGTGCCTTTGACGTTATCAAGCCAAACATCAGACAACAAATCACAATAACTAATAATCTGTCCATCTAATGACAATTCATGTTTTCATTTTTTAACATTAATATATCCAGCTTTCTTAGCTTGAATTGAATTTTGATGAATAAGTCGTTTTTGACTTCTAGCTTTAGGTGTCAAATCATCTGATGCTGAAATTCCAGTATCTTTTAATTTATTAATATTTTTAAAAATCAGTAGTTTATTTCTAAAGTGTACTAGCTTAACAAATATGGGTCTTTTACCCATGTTAGCACCAAGTCTGTAACAAGTATCAATATCAGACAATAGCAGTTTGACCCCAAGCTTAGTATCACAAAAATCAATTACTAAATCAGACACATTTTCTACATTATTATCAGATGGATCCTCAGTTATACCAAAAAATATAACATTATTACGTCTAGTTTGAGATTGTAGAGTCTCCACCTGATTTTCTAACAATTCAATCTTGGAGTTGGCGGCCTCTAATTGACTTTCAACACCACATAGTTTATTTGAAATTGCCGAAATTTTAATATCCATACTGTTCAATTGCTTCTTAACAGCATCCGACGACTCAGTCACAGCTTTGCGGGTGTCCTCAGTCGAAGCCTCGATCTTGTTCATGATATCTTCGAGGGTGAGGGGTCCTGGGTTCATCTCCACGCCACCAATGATCAAAAGCACACACAGGGTGCAGAAAAATACGATCATATTAATAAAATTAATACGATCCAGAAGTGCGTAGATTCCAGTAACTAGCGTATCACCACGTTTAGTAGCACAAACCGAACCAAATGCACCAATACGGGCTCTCCAGACAGAGAGTGAATCACCCATTATCGGAGCTGAAGAAAGTACGTGTTGCTTGTTTGCCTGCTACTGACTGACTGATCATGCACCTTAATGTTTGACAAAGGAACTCTACACTGATGCTGCATACTGGTTATGTATACTGATATGTGATATTACTACATGTTATATGCTGCTTAATATGTCATTTATATTAACTATTGTAATTTAATTAAAACAAAATAGTATTGTAATTATAATAACAAAAATTCCTTAAAATGGTGGAAGAGGATACCAAGGTGGAAGAGGATACCGAGGTGAAATAAATAGCTGCACTCATTTAATTCTCTTCTCTTTTGCACCATTTTAGAGGGAAAAAGGGAGGGAAAGACACGAGATTACGTCTTCTTTTCATATATTGAGAATAAAATATTTAGAAGTCACAATTTCATCCTCACTTTGAACGAAGAGGAAATAAGATGTGTTTTAGAGGTAAAAATATTAGGTTTAGACGTGTAAAGGATGAGTTGAAGACGTAATTTTTCAACTAAGGATTCTATAAGTAGATTAGGCAATTTTACATCAACGGTTCAAATGATATTTCCTGAAATAATTGGGTATAAGATAATAGGGTTTAGGATACCGTAGTTGAAAAAATTATGTCTTCAACACAACTCTTCCTTAACACATCTGAATATTATCTTATTGCGTCTTTTTTTATTAAAAAAAAAATCTCTTCTTGCAAAGTGAGGATGAATTGAAGATAATATTTTAACATTTTATGTTCAATAAGAGCAAAGAAGACGCAATCTCGTCTTTTTCTATCAAAAAAAGTTGGAAAATTGGAGGAAATTAGACGTTAAAAGGTTTTATTTTTTTTATTACAATGTTAGCTTACTACAGCATATTCCGCTATTGGTGTAAGCATTCAAACTTAACAACAGTTATTAACAACAGTTGGAAGGATGGATAGGAAAGGAGGTGACTTGGCCTTGTGTTAAAAACTGCCCCGGCATTTGCCTGGGAGTGACAATGGGAAACCGCAGAAAACCATCGTCAAGGCAGATGGCATCAAAGGGAACGACCTTCATGCAGCACCTCCTGAATACAGGCAGTATAGTGGAATAACATACATCCCATCTCTCGGGAACTTACCAGAACACGCTGCCATACCTCAGTTCGAAGTGACGAAAAGTCACCTGAGCTAAGGCAGGAAGTGATCCTGGGTCTCCCGAGCGATAGGCAGAGATCAAACCACTACGCTACGCTGCTGGGTAATAAAAGGTGAAATTATTTCAACTCAGGTACACACCTCTGCCTCGAGGTTCTTTTCGTCCTTCAGTTTTCCAGCTGGGGCCTCGGCAGCCTCGCGTTCAATCTCCTCCTCCATCGTCTCCAGCTGGTCAAGAGCGCCACTCAACGTCTGTGGACATTTTAGGAACTATTAGAGCTGATTTTACATGATTAGCAATTTCAGGGTAAATTTTAGAGTTAATTTTACATGATTAGCCAGATTAGCAATTTTAAAGGAAATATTGGAGCTAATTATACATGTTTAGGATTAGCAAACTTAGAAATTTAAGGTCCAAACGCCGAACAGCTGTTCGACGTACTCGACTTTGATTAGCATGTAAGCTTTAGCAAATTCACAAAAATTCTGAAATATTTTTGAGAGACAGTGACTAAAAGCCAGAGAAAAAATTTCAAAACAATTTAACGAGCTGTTTTCTTTTTAATTAATTTTTTTTTTAATTGTCATAGGGCTTTCCCATTGAGAGACAAACTAAGAACTTAATTAAAAAAATCGGCTAGATAAATTGTTTTCAAAATTTTTCTATGGCTTTTAGGCACTAATGCCTCCCTCTAAAAAAAAAAATCAGAATATTTTTTCAATTTGCTAGGGTTTACATGTTAATGAAAGGGGAGTACATCAAACAGCTGATCGACGTTATCTCTACCTTAATTGACTTCATTTTACTCAAGATTGAATTATTCACAGATACTAGTCATTGCCACGACTTAGTGGTGCATGCAGTCGTGCTAATGACCAATATCAGTGATGACGCCAGTAAGTGCTTCAGAGGAAGACGAAAACGAAGTTGAAAATAATATACATTTATAAAGGCACTAATTTCCTCGGCTTCTTTCTGGGCCTCGATGGGCGAGGAGTGTGATGACGTCACGGCCAGCAGCAGAGCCACCTGTGAGAGAGCAGTTAATTAATGAATCACCTTACTCCTCGGGGCCGACTCTTTAAAAAATTTGGGTGAATTTTTGACATCTTATAATCAGTATATTTTTAACGTCTTAAATCATGATTTTTCAGGTGTTTCGTTGCGTATTTTCAGTAGTCAGTATAAGCTATTATAATCTGACAGTATATGCTGACTACGAAACACCTGAAAAATAATGATTTAAAGCGTTAAAAATATACTGAATTTAAGATGTCAAAAATTCAGCCAAATTTTTTTAAGAGCGCGCCGGGGTTTTTAAGTTTTATGAATACCTAAAATAAGAGTAAAAATTAAAAAGTATTTCTTGAAAATAAATAAAGTTATCCAAAGAATAATTTCCTTAATTTTTTATTTAAATTATGGCTCCTATTCAATCTAATTTTTCCATGAAAGGAATTGTCATAGAAGGTTCAGTGGCCAGTTGAATGAAACCAACTCGTTGTCAGGAGTCTATTGAACTGGCTACTGAACCTTCTATGATGACTCTTTGTTATCCATGGAAGGAATTATCATAAAAGGTTCAGTAGCCAGTCCAATGAACCAGCTCGTAGTCAGGAGTCTATTGAACCTTCTACGATGACGCCTTGCTCATAAATTACTGAAACAATTATACAAACATTACACACCATTGCGACGCCGTACAGTTTCATGGTGACGATCTCCAGATGGACTCGTTGGAAACTGTGAAACTGCAACTATTGGGCGCGGTATTTATAGTGCACCGAGCCCGGAACTCTGCCAGATGTTGATTACTGTTTATATTTACATAAGTAAACATAATATTATTCTTTGTTACAACATATCGGAACAACGAGATGTTATTTGCATGGAAATTCACTCTTAATAAAACTTGACTGAATCTCTGTGTACTCTAGATGGCACCTTATAATCATGATTTTATGGTGCCATATTTCATTTTTTATTTTTTTATTTTAAGGATACACCCCTAAGAGCTTATAGCTCGCGGCAGGGTACTGGGTAGGGAAAAGGTAGGGAATGGATAGTGGCCACGGCCTGCATGCTTACGAGTCCCAGCATTCGCTGAGGTGAGACTGAGGGAACCGTGGAAAACCTCATTCAGGACGGACACCTCTACTTTTTCTCAGTGGACCAAACCGATGTCCAAAGCCTGGGGAACCACACACGAATGCATCACTACATTGGGTGAAAAAGCGAGACGAATTTACCCCAGGTAGGGAGCAGCGTATTTTTTACTTAAAAAAGTAACCCATCCAAGTACTAACCACGCTCGACGTAACCTGACTTCGGTGATCTAACGAGAACCGGTCAATGCATTGCGCCACGCTCGACCTCATTTCTTATATTTTTCAGAAGAAGTACAATAGTATATGTAAACAACTATATATGATGTATATACCGACTTCTGAATTATTAATGCAAAAAAAAACACCTGAAAATCATGATTGAATTTTTTAAAATCCCCTAGATATAAAATAAGTTGACAATTTAAGCATTAAAGATACACTGAAATTCAGACACATTTCATTAAGTGTTATTGCATACCGTTTGAATACAATTCAAGATACTTTGAATGCTTCCTTCCTATTTTGCAATATTTCCGATTGGAAAAGACGAGATTACGACGTCTTCTTTCCTCTTATTAAGCTTGTAATATTATTTAATATTGTCTGAATATTTCCTCCTGAATTTGATAGAGGATGAATAAGATGAGTTTTTACAAGTAAAAGTATGTATTAGTTTAAGAGGTGAAAAAGATGAGTTAAAGACGTAATTTTCACTACAAGTATCCCTGTTATACTTGCTAATAGATCTATTAAGATATGTAGATCTGTAATTTTCTAATTTTGTAGAAGTAAAATGATTTTAGCCACCTCCCCCTCCCCCTCAACGTGTTGAAAATTTTCACTGTGTTGTATCTTGGCATTGTTAATTTAAGGATGAATCTCAGTAGGTTGATATCTCGCAATCGTAGCGCCTGAATGCAACAAGACTTGCAGGGAACTTAGAACTCGCCATCAATAGGTGGCATACAAATTTTGAAGCGAATCTGTCTTATCAGTTTTGTGATGCAAGACATTTAACAGCGTTATGCTGCATGACTATGACGTCACAGCGTCTTTACTGAGCCTTTAAAAAAAATGTGAAAAAATATTAACATTCATGACTCGAAATTTAACAACAAAATACAGCAATATCAGATGTGGCTGGCTTTGTTTAGATTTTTCATAAATATGAAGATACTTACTGTGATTTCCTAACTACACTGGCAGTGTTTCCGTTTTTTAGTTTATAATTTATATAAAATGTTGATAAGAATAAACATTTGCCTCCGCCTCAGTAACCGCAATACAGGAACCCCTGCCAATTAGTTTAGTTCTAAACAAAGGAAATCAAAATTCTTCATGTTTATTGGAAACTTAAACAAAGCTGATAATGCTGATATTTCATTTGTTGTGAAATTTATGTCGCAGGAAACGAAAAATAAACAATTTCAAATTTGTTTTAAACCGTCAGATTTTATTTCTAAACAAATCTAAAAGTATAAATAAATAATAATTTTATTATAATATACCATAAATATATTAAAAGTTAGTTTTTTTTTTAATATGCAATTATTTATAATTTTACCAATAAATTTAAATTTTGAAACATTCCATAAAAATTTAATTATGTTTAATATTAACTTGTATTAATATATATATATATATGTATATATATATATATATATATATATATATATATATATATATATATATATATATATATATATATATATATATATAAGATTCAATTTATCTTACAATAATTATTATTTATTGAACTTGCTTAGTGGTGTGATGTATAAATGACGTAGACGACACACAGAGTTTAATTTACACTTCACCCTTTATTGTACAATTCGCACACATTACAGTTAAATCGTAACATGTATTTAATAAAATTAGAGTTAATCAATTCTTATTAATTCTTAGCACAATTGGCGATCGTGGAAGTCGGCTAGTCCGTGCCGTCTCCACTCCACGAGTCCCGATGCCAGCTCACCTCTGCTCCGTGCTTATTTTGCCAGCCATGCAGTTCTCACCATACAGAACTGTCCATGGTGCAACCACGTTCCTGAGCCCGGAGCAAAGGTGACTGTGGGACTAAGGGCGGCAGTAATGCTGATCATTGTATATATATATATATATATATATATATATATATATATATATATATATATGTTAGCACCCAAAGCCGAATTGAGGCAAAAGCTGAATAAAATGCTCACATCTAGTTCTGCGCATCACGAAATGAGCCAAAGACGAAGTGAGTTTTTTTTTCGGCTTTGGCGCATTTCATTCTCAACAAAACTAGATTTGCTCAAATCGAAATGCGCCAAAGCCGATATGAGATTTTACTTCGGCTTTGGCGCATTTCATTTTGAGCAAAACTAGTTCTGCGCATCGCGGTTTGAGCAAAAGTCGATATTATATTTTATTTCGGGTTTGGAGCAAAATTTTGAGCACATCTAGTTTTGAGCGATATAAAGATGATTTTAATGACGAGATGATGATTTTAATTTTAATGATATTAATTTTATTTTTTTAAAAAGAAAAATAAAAACTAAGACACGAAACTTGTAATAAATATTAATATTGTGACCTTCAAGCGCTGTTTAAAAATAAATTAATTAGGGAAAAAATAATGACTTTAAAATATAATCATACAGTATACGTACGTACATACCTTATAAAAAATATTGTAGAATCTGTTGTTTTTATAAAACACTCCACCATGGCATTTCTGTCACTTAATTGCTATTTGATTATGTTTTTGTTAAATTAATAAATTTTTGTTTTAAGAACTTCAGCTCAAATAAAGTAGACATAAACGCCACACGTTTTAAAGTATTCTTTAGATTCACTCGCTCTCACCATGCACGCACTTGTGAATTTCATAGTTCTATTTCTTTGAACATTGTAGCAGCCGCAATACATAAACATATGTGGTAATCAAATGGGGTTAAACCTCATTGCAGAGGTAAAGGCTACTTTCTTATCTCGTTGTACCGATAACAACCTGTATTGCATGATAGCTAATTCTATAAGACATATAGAACTATGAAATTTACAAGTGCGTGCATGAGTCTGCATGCAGACAATACTTCTAATGGTGAGAGCGAGTGAATCTAAAGAATATTTTAAAAGTGTGGCGTATACGTCTACTTTATTTGAGATGCAGTTCTTAAAACAAAAATTTAATAATTTAACGGAATCATAATCAAATAGTAATTAAGTGACCGAAATACCATGGTGGAGTGTTTTATAAAAACAACAACAACAGATTCTACAATACTTTTTAATTATTAGTCTTTTATTATTAGTCTTTTATTAAACACAGAAAGTGTACATGTAAAACAGCATTAGAAATATACATTATAGAATAACATTGTAATAGAACACATAAAACACACATACAAACTATATATAGTAGTTACAGAATAATAGAAAATGACAATAAAAGAATATAAAATAAAATAACAGATGATATTAACAGCCTGTTACATCATAATATATAATATGTATATGCACATATATAAAACAAAATATGACATAGAAAATATATAGAATGAAAAACTTATTGCTTAATTGCTATTCAAGATATATAGACTATATGAAGTCTCCCTTGGCATAATCGCTGATAGGCTTAGTTCTAGATTTACAGGTATTTAAATGATATTGGCTACAATGTTCATTACATAATTTACACAAACAAGATTTTTCAGCTTTATGATAACCAGAAGATTTACAAATTAGATGGTGGAAGCCGTGAACAGCTTGGCGAGTTAGGACATTTCTAACATTGGATCTATCCAATTGAGGCAGACACCAATGTTTACATGTCATAGCATCAGTGCTGTAAAACTCAGGATTAATATCCTGAGCTTTTTGATTCCTGACAGCTATAAAATTGGAGTATTGATCTGTCATTGGAAGTTTAAATATTTCTTTGATTTTTGTAATTAAATAATAATTGGAATCTAACAGTTTATAGGCCAGTTAGTTTCGGTAAATTTTGACAGACACAGTAGTCTTTTAACAAAAATGTTTTTTACTGATTCAAATTTATCAAAGTTGGATACAGATAAATGAGGCCATACGATTTCAATACCATAAGTGGCCACAGGGCCGACTTTTAAATTGAATAGTTTGAGCCCTGTTTTGACGGATAGACCAGAAAGACCTGAGATAGTGTACATAGCGTTGATAGCATTCTTACAATACTTACAATACTTTTTTATAAGGTATGTACGTATGTACATATACACATATATATACACAGTATATACATATATATATATATATATATATATATATATATATATATATATATATATATATATATATATATATATACATATATATCTACAGTTGACTAAATTAACATGGAATTCCATTTCTCCATGCTAATTAAATTAAAGTGAATTTTAAAAATTAATTACTCGAAAACTAGCTCGTTTTAGTATACCTGATATTTAACCTACTGATAAGGTATGTAAAGAAGAACAATTTAATTTTTTATTTATAATTTTTATGAATGGGATTTTTATTAACATTGGTCGTATTATCTCTACCTTAATATAAAAAATGTTTGGTCATGTTGTAGTTTGTGTAAAGGTAGATTCACATGGCGATTTCCAGACTGCGACGTGACGCGAATAATGCGAACTTGCTGTAACATCCATTGGTGGCCATATTGGGCGATTAAAAGAAAAAGAGCATCGTAATTAACGCAATTACCGGCGACTTTGCCGCTGCATAGGACTTCTCAGCTTTTACGTCAAATCGCGTCGCATCGCCGTTGTCGCCATCTGAATCCGCCTTTAAATATATTTTTAAAGAAAAGTTTGGCGACGGGAATCGAACTCGGGATCACACGAACCATCATGTGAGCCATCACTACCCTTATGATTACTTCTGTATTATTCAAATTATATTAAAGCAGTGCTTTGCTGAGAAAACTTCTTTACTTACAGTGCCTAGTTGAAAAATTACGTCTTCAACTAATCCTTTACACTTTTAAACTTATAATCTTTTTACCTCTAAAACATATCTTATTTTCTCCTCATTCAAAGTGAGAATGAAATAAAGACAATATTAGGTGCGATTCACCTGCCAACCAGGTTTTAACCTATTTTAGCATAACCACGTTTAAACTATACCTGTTATACGTGTTAAATCACCTGACTAATCAAGGACTGTCGCTACGTAGCCGGCCACCAGAGGCGCAACGTCTGCGTTTCGAAAAATACTGATTGGAAGAATTTTGTTCCAACATTTTTACAAAACTTTAAAGGATATTTAATTTTCAATTGTATGATATTAATTATATTTATATTCTCTGATGAACAAGTTAATATGGATTCGGTACAGCAATGTTTTAAGGACTTTACAAGTAAGAAAATTACACACTATATTTCCCCACTTTGTCACAAGCCATCTTGCTGAATTTTTTTCCCCTCGGATGTACTGTGCATTGTCCCATTGTTCGGGACTGCACCTAGCTTGCTCGCCAGCAAGCAGCGAGGCAAGTGAGGATGGTCAGCTTGAGCTTTACCAGCAGCAGGGAGGGCGCCGAGACGGCTTAGGTTCAGCGGGTTCGCACACGGATCTGCACGGGCGGGCCCGTGGGCCGTGCAGACCTATAGGCCGTGCTCATGCAGCTCAGCATCGGGAGTCTGCTCACGGAAATCGATGGCTCCTACAAGGCCTATAGCTATTAAATTCCTCCAAATAAAAATATCGATTTTATTATTATTATTATTTTGTTTTTTAATTTTTTTTTTTTTTTTTTTGTGAGACACTACTAGATTGCCCTGGTCATAGGACAGACCCAGCAGTGCCTCGTTTTTTCCCCAACAATGCCCCCTTGGAGTGCCAGACTTTCGGCCACGGTGTTACCCAGCCTCCACGGAATCACACCCGTAGGACCCGGGTCTATTACCCCGAGCATGACGTACGAGTAGTGTCACCGCAGTGACCATCAGCCCCACCGCGACCGAGCTTTGCACCCTCTCCCCCGACCCACAATCCCCGTCCGCGAGCGCCGTTCACTGTTGTGTTCGGATATTAGCTTTGCTTCACCCACCCGTTTGGAAAGCCTCTCACCATTCAGACCACTGCCTCACCGAAAACATCCATGAGGAGCGTTCATCATACGAGGGTCAGACCTAGGGGACTACTTCCTGACTGCACGGGCCACTACGATATATTGGCACCACATCTCCCTGAGCCGGCCGGCTGGTCACCATACACGAAACATAGTTCCCCCCACACAGTGAATACACCACATAGCGCTCGCGCCCACCCCTACCCACAAAAACCCCACCCTACGCTGACACGGCTGCTCCTGACTTGCGTCAAGTAAGCCACCGTTCCGTCAGCCTGCCGCTCCCACTCTGTAGGTTTCTGGTGCACCAATAACCATCCACACACAGAGTGGAGCAGCCACCTCCAATAAAACCACCCTGATGGTAAGGTGGCCGATCCTGCGGACCTCCCCGCCACTAGGTGCAGCCGGCAAACTGATCACGCCAGCCATCCGGGGACTCCTTCACGCAACCTCCGACAACTGCGCTAGGGACCGTTGCATTTATCCTCCCATATTCTGCTGTTAAACTATGAGAGTCCCCAGCATTGCCGAGATTTTGCTGCCTAGGTAATCTGAGCTCCGCGGCAGCAGGGAGAGCTCAGGCTCCATAACCAGTTAGTGGCTATGGACTGAGGGCTGTAATTTAACAACCCCCAGGTGGAGCCCCAAGGGCGTGGTCCCACGCGTCGCGTACTGAACTTTCCCCACACAGTGTTTAGCATGAGTCAAGAACAGCCGGGTGCCCTAATATTATTATTATTATTATTATTATGTCTTTTTTCTTGCTTTCTTCTTCATAAGCACTAACACCGGGCTCAATCAAGCCAAGGTGCAAGCGCCCGTACCAAACATTGAGAGGGGAATGCGGGTACACATGCGGGGGTGCTACAAGCTCAAAACCTTGCGCACAATGTTAGCCGTGCCAAGAATAGCAGCCTTCTGCATGACACGCATGTGGTATTCTTTGAGAGCCAACTTCTCTCTGGCAAATGACCAGTCTTTGGTCACAAGAATGTTACTAGAGATCACAACTGGAACCACATCAACACTACGGAGCTGGTACATGTCTTTGAGCTCGACAGCAAGTGGCTGGTACTTGCGCTTTTTCTCCGCAACTGTGGTAACAAGATTCTCGTCCAGCGGGACAGCAATGTCGACAATCACCGCTGTTCGAGCTTTTTTGTCGAAGAGAACAAGATCAGGTCTGCTTGCTTCAACAGCTCTATCTGTGGTGATGGCAGAATCCCACAGGATTTTTGCATCCTGATTACGGAGAACTTGTTCCGGCTTGCACTTATAGTACGGAACCTCTGTCTCAATGAGACCAACTTTCTTGGCCAAAGCTTGATGTATGACTTTGGCAACAGAATTGTGGCGCTCTAAGTACTCTTTTGGAGCAAGCACTGGACAGCCCCCAGTGACATGCTGAATGGACTCGTTAGCCTGCTGGCAAAGACGACACCGGTCACTGATGTTGACTTTGAGGATGTGTCGCTCATACGCCCTAGTCCTGATGACCTGATCCTGTATGGCACAGACAAAGCCCTCTGTCTCCGCAAACAACCCACTTGTCCGCAGCCACTCAGTGGAACTCTTGGTGTCCACCTGATCCGAAGATAACGCTGCAGCAAACCGACCATGCAATGCTTTTGTTGACCACTCCAAAACTCTGTCAGCCTGGGTTCTAATGGCAGGCTGAAACTCTTGCTCACTCAAATGTAGCGGAGTGTAGCCACGGTCCTGGTTGCAAATAGCTGCATGCAACCCATCACCACGTGACACAAAGTACTGCCGAAGTTTCAACTCCTGCTGACGACACATCATCTCCATGCTGAGCAAACCTCTTCCACCTACATGACGTGAAAGGTACAGTCTCTCGACTGAGCTCCTCGGGTGATGTATCCTGTGCTTCGTGAGGGTGGTTCTCACTTTTCTATCAAAAGCTTGCAGTGACGTGTCCGACCACCTGACGACACCAAACGTATATCCAGCCACAGGGATAGCCCACGTATTAATCGCAGTAATCTTGTTCCTCGCACTGACAAAAGACTTGCAAATCTTGTCGACTCGAGACAGCACTTTTTTCTTGACTTGTTTTCTGGCATCTACATCTTTAATGCCAATTAGCTGCTGCAGACCGAGGTACTTGTAGTTTTCCTCGACACCCAAATCTTGAATAACGGTGCCTCCCATGAGCCGCAAGCCTTCTTGTGGATCTCGAATCTCCCCTTTTCTCACATGCACAACAGCACACTTGTCAAGACCAAACTCCATGCAAATTGCATCACTAAAACTTTTGACAAGTTCAAACATGCTGTGCAACTGGTCTTCACCAGAAGCATATAACTTGAGGTCATCCATGTAAAACTGGTGAGAAATGCGAACTTCTGGATTCCTCTGTAGAACGTAACCATACCCAGAGGTTCGGAGCATCCTGCTCAACGGGTTCACTGCAAGACAGAACCATAATGGGCTGAGACTATCTCCCTGAAAAATACCTCTCGAGATTCGCATCTCTCTGGTCTTGTAGCTGACCCCCCCTTGGTTTACATGAAGACAAGTCCTTCACATGCCCATGCAAGAAGTGAGAATCTGAAAAATGCAAGGATGAATTTTGTAAATGTGAAGTACAGAGAGGAGCCAGGAATGGGGGACTGAATCAAAGGCTTTCTTGTAGTCAACCCAACCTACTGAAATATTACGGTGTTTTCTACGAGCCTGCTGAGACACAACAGCGTCAACTACCAATAACTCCCGGCATCCCCTCGTGCCCTTCCGACAGCCATTCTGTTCCTCAGCAAGAAGTCCATTCGCGACAAGATGGTCATAAATCTTTATCGACAGAATGGATGTGAAGATCTTGTACAGAGTGGGAAGACATGTGATTGGCCTATAGTTCTTGGGATTCAATGAATCACCTGATTTCGGCTTCATGTACGTAATTCCAAGCGTACAAAATCTTGGCACAATGGACGGATCTTCCAAGGCCTCATGAAAGTGAGTAGCAAGAGCCTGGTGAGTAGTTTTAAAATACTTCCACCAGAAGTTGTGAATGCCATCCACACCCGGAGCCTTCCAGTTCTGCGTTTTCCTAATTGCAGCCTGCACATCAGCCAGTGTAATACTAACTGCTGGCATTGCTGGAATGTCTATGCCTTCCTCCTCTTCCTCTCGCCACCAATAAGCATCTTCAGAGTGTTGCTTTGGCTCCGACCAAATGGACGACCAAAACTCTGCCATTGTTTCTGCTTTGGGCGGCCGCTGAGGTTGCTCCTCTTTGCCCTCTTCCTCCAATTTCCGATAGAACAACTTCTGATCAGCAGCAAAAAGGCTTTCTTGCTGCCTCCGCTTAGCTGCCTCATTATATCTCCTGATACGGGCACCAAGCGCTGCAATTCGCTGTCTTAGTTGCTCTTCCTTCTCTCGGAGCTTCTTCTCGAAGTCCCTGTCCGTCCTTCTCACCTTGATACTTCTTGCAATGAGACGAATGCCTGCTAAAACCTTTTTACTGCATCCATCCTGGTCAGCAAAGAACGCCTCCAGATGGCTTATATCCCTCCGAGCTCTGTCTATCTTCTCCTCGATCCTCTTCCTCCAAGCTGGCACATACTCTTGAGAAGAACGCTTACGGGCTTGCCGCTACGAGCGATTCTTAATCTCAACACCAAGAACCTGACATACAGCTAGAGCAGCACAGTGCACAAGCCAGGCAACCTCCTCCAGACTAGACCCTGCCAAATCAGTTTCTAGCATCTGATCTGCAACAGCAACACAGGAGAAAACCTGCACATTGCATCTTAATTTGGGAATGCGAGGGCGACTCTCAAGCGAAACACCCTGATATTGCAACTTGAAAGACTCGTATACATCCCCAAGCTTGTCTTGCAAATCTCCTTCCATATGATGTTGACTCTCTGCTCCTTCCCTTTCTAGCTCTGGCTGAGGCAACACTTCTTCCACAACATCCTCCTCCTCTCCTTCACTGCCACTTGAAGGTGCTTGCTGCTGATGTAGCTGCAACTCCTGTGCAATCTCCCCCTTGATCTTGTCCAGTTCCGCTGCCGAGAGAGCTCCTCTACTCATGATGGAACGCAGCTGGCTGCAAACTCGCTGCTCGTCCATTGTCGTGTCCGGAAAAATCTTCTTCCACTCGTCAAACATTCTCACCCTATACCCTTCCATCTCCCTCTCAATGTTGGTACTCCTATAGTACGCACGCATGACCGACATATTCATGTCCTTGGTCCACTTCGTGCGTTGGCGTACAAGGCCAGCAGCAGTGAGAGGAGCTCTGGGCTCCTCCAAACCACCACCTGCCTGCGCAGCCGGAGCAGCTGCACTCGCGGTAGCCCTGAGTGGCGCAGCGCCGCGCCTCCCTCGATGTTGTGAGGAAGATTCACCACGTTCCACTGGTACGGGTAGCTCATTTGACACAGACGGCCCACTACCAGAACCCCCTGCGCGGCCTTTCGACAGGTCGCCATTAACTCGCTCTTTTATAGAACTTTTCATATTTTCCTTGTCCAGCGTACTGGTACTGAAGAGAAGCCCAAGGAACAACTCCCCAGGTGGAAACCCAAAGCACGGTCCCACACTCCGTTACCTCTTTACGAAGGCTGGGTACCCTCCCTGCCCATTAGACACCTGACGGGGAGCCCCCACACCACGACAAGGTGGACATGGGCCCCCCCTGCATGCATCATCGCACATGCTCCCAATCCCCTCATAAACACAGCGCCGGGGCACAGTGCAGCATGCAAGCATCTAACACCGATCCCATTGCAAGCGAATACTTGGGCAAAAGCAACATGCAAGGAAAAACATGCAGAGGGAAGAAGTGGGGGTTATTATTATTATTATTATTTTTTTTTTTTTTTTTTTTTTTTGTGAGGCACTACTAGATTGCCCTGGTCATAGGACAGACCCAGCAGTGCCTCGTTTTTTCCCCAACAATGCCCCCTTGGAGTGCCAGACTTTCGGCCACGGTGTTACCCAGCCTCCACGGAATCACACCCGTAGGACCCGGGTCTATTACCCCGAGCATGACGTACGAGTAGTGTCACCGCAGTGACCATCAGCCCCACCGCGACCGAGCTTTGCACCCTCTCCCCCGACCCACATTCCCCGTCCGCGAGCGCCGTTCACTGTTGTGTTCGGATATTAGCTTTGCTTCACCCACCCGTTTGGAGAGCCTCACCTTCAGACCGCTGCCTCACCGAAAATATCCATGAGGAGCGTTCGTCATACGAGTGTCAGACCTAGGGGACTACTTCTTGACTGCACGGGCCACTACGATATATTGGCACCACATCTCCCTGAGCCGGCCGGCTGGTCACCATACACGAAACATAGTTCCCCCCACACAGTGAATACACCACATAGCGCTTGCGCCCACCCCCCACCCACAAAACCCCCACCCTACGCTGACACGGCTGCTCCTGACTTGCGTCAAGTAAGCCACCGTTCCGTCAGCCTGCCGCTCCCACTATGCAGGTTTCTGGTGCACCAATAACCATCCACCCACAGAGCGGAGCACCCACCTCCACCAAAACCGCCCTGATGGTAAGGTGGCCGATCCCGCGGACCTCCCCGCCACTAGGTGCAGCCGGCAAACTGATCACGCCGGCATTCCGGGGACTCCTTCTCGCAACCTCCGACAATTGCGCTAGGGACCGTTGCATTTATCCTCCCATAGTCTACTGTTAAACTAAGAGAGTCCCCAGCATTGCCGAGCTTTTGCTGCCTAGGTACTCTGAGCTCCGCGGCAGCAGGGAGAGCTCAGGCTCCATAACCGGTTAGTGGCTATGGACTGAGGGCTGTAATTAAACAACCCCCAGGTGGAGCCCCAAGGGCGCGGTCCCACGCGTCGCGTACTGAACTTTCCCCACACAGTGTTTAGCATGAGTCAAGAACAGCCGGGTGCCCTTTATTATTATTATTATTATTATTTTCTTTAATGAGAAAAAAACTATTATTTTTCTTTTGACCTAAATTATATGAATGCATCATACCTACATACGTTATATATAAAATAAATATATTGAAAGGAATATAAAATTAATATATTTATTACAACATTTTTTTATAAATATATAATATATAATTATAATCAAGCGTGGATTTAGAAACAAATTTCGAGGAAGGCCCTCATGCTAAGGCCATGCAATTTTAAAAATAAAATGGAGTGAAGGATCTAAATTTCCCACGTTAAATCTGAAATTTCGGAGGAGCCGCCCCCCCCCTGGATCCGCGTCTGATTATAATATAAATATATAATATACTATAATATAAATTTATTATACATTAAAATTAATTTCTTGGTTGATTGATATTTTGGGGCAATTGACACATTTTGGTCATGTGTGCCCCTTAAATTAAAATTAATATATATATACATATATTATATAATTGTAATTATTAAAATAAAAATTCATTCATCAGTAGAGAAAATAAAAACATATTTTATGAACATAAATAATAAAAATTTCGATTGGACTGGCGCATCATAATAGATAGAGGATGCAAAGTTTTTTTTCCGATTCCACTCTGATTTTTTCCGGATTTTTTAGTGACCGGGAAGTAATGCTAAAAAGTTTTGCCGAGGTCGGGTTCTAACCGGCGCCCGTTTTTGGTCCTATCATTTTATTAATAGAGGCTTCCAGAGGCGTCACTTTATCTTATACATTTTCATTTATTTTTTAAAAAGAGTTCTGAACAATTCAGAGTTTAGCATAACTTTGCACCTTCTATTTATTTCTGTAATTAAAATTTTTGAGGTAGATACTCCATTGTTCTGGTAATGTTTCCAACGAATCCGTTCTCTCGCTGCAAGCCCCCGCCCCCCGCGCTCCCCTGAAGAGAACCAAAATAGTCGTCGTTGTAATGTAAATAATAATATAAATAAAAAATTATGTGTCCTAGAGTTAATTCTTCTTTTTTTTTTAGTTATAAAAATTAAATACAAATTAATAATAATAATAACATGAAAGAAAAATACTTTGCTTTAATTAAAAACTATAAGCAATGAGTATTATAATAATAAATACATAAATATTAATTTGTAATCGAACTTATGTAATTTTTAGTACTTCTAAACTGCGAAATATGAAAATTATTATTAAATAAAATGTATAATAATGTAATGTTGTTCAAATTTTCATTATCATCAAATTATTTTTATTTCAAGCGTATGATTAGAGATGAGCCACATAAAGCGAAATAGCATTATGAATGATACTAAATTTTAATATTTAATGTTACGTAATTATTAGGATTATTTATACTTCGATTCATCATGTAACAAAAGGAATTAAAATAATATATATAGTTTATTTTTTTATCGAAGCAAAAAAAAAGGTTTCGATGCTCATAATTCTATCCTAAAAGACCATAATGTTTTTTCCAAAATACATATTTGCATATTTACCGTTACTCTTCCTTCTATTCAATTTAAAATACAATGGAGTGTTGAGGCGCACTAGCAACGGCACAGCAGGCGTATTCATCACGGCACGGCTGCCCTTCATATTTCATTCTTTGCCTTGAGCTTTCGCTCTCTGAGTTATAGGGGCATTTTTTCAACTGCAATAATTTAACATATAATTAATGTATTCACAAATTAATCAGACTAGGAAATAGATAAACATAATTATAATGACTGTTGCTCATTTTAAAACGGTTAATCTTATTATTTCCTTTGAAATGTTGGAATTAAAATCACCCAATCTCGGACATCATTTACTAAAGACTGGTAGTGACATCTCTTTTCATTCCACTTGCATTTTTTCATAGCGACAGACCTTGCTAAACGCGGATAAAAACCTGGATAACTCTTTCGTGAATCGCCCCCATTTCTAACATTGTATGCTCAAGAAGAGTAAAAATACATAATCTCGTCTTTTCCCTTCGTTTTCCCTCTAAAATGGTGCAAAATTAGAAGAAGTTAGTTGAGAGGAGCGCTGAGTAGCGAATAAAAGATAAAATTTATTTCAACATGGAAAAATTTATTTAAAATGACTCAAATATGGAGTTTTCATAAAACTCCCAATTTCATTTTCAAATCCGGATTTATTTATTACATAATTTGTGATTTCTCAATATCCCGATGTTAAAAATGTTTATTTAATTGTACATAGAAGATTTTTACTGAAAGAAATCTTCAGTTTATGTATTCTAAACACGCATGCTATTTTAAAATAAACATTTCAACTGTCTTGGTTACTTGTGGTGAACCGAGGTTGAAAATTTCTGTGTCCGAATGGAGTATCGACCTCATTTTTTTTTGTTGCAGAAAATGGATAAAAGGTGCAAATTTATGATACCGTGATTTTTTCAGATTTTTTACAGCCCGGGAACTATTTTTAAAATATTATTTGTGACGTCACGAGACGCCACTCCTTAAGAAAAAGATAGAACTTGCCACCGTGTGACGTCACAAAAAGGACAATCATTAATTTTTTAAAAATACTTCCATAGTTGCAAAAAATCTGAAAAAAATAACTCACTGATATAGCATAACTTTGCACCCTCTATCCATTTCTGCAATAAAAAAAATTGAGGTTGATACTCCATTTCATTTAGAATATGCGTTATTTTTGAAAACTTACGCCAGTTAAATTATTCTGTAATAAGCTAAAATTTTTGTAAAAAACAAAAAAATAAAAAATAAAAATACTTTTCCTAAATTGATTATACAATATCATGATATTTAGTTTGGAAGGAATAGTTTCATTTCTTAATCACCCCCGAGTTGTAATAAATTTGATATTCGCTATTAAACTTTCCTCTCGTCTATCGAATTTCCTTTATTTTGCACCATTTTAGAGCAAATAAGAGGTGAAAGGAGAATTTTGCGTCTTCTTTCTTCTTCAGCATAAAATGTTAGAAATATTATCTTGATTTAATCCTCACTTTGAGCGAAGAGGAAAAATGATGTGTTTTAGGCATAAAAAGATTAGGTTTAGAAGTGTAAAGGATGAGTTGAATTTTTCAATTAGTGCGGACTTACACAGAATATTAAGTTATATTGACCCTATAAGAAACAATAGGGGGCATTCAAAAAGCACTTTAACCCCCACTTTAGCTTCGATTTTTATCCCTGGTGCTAAATATGGTGTGCTAAACCAGGGGCTAACCAGGAGCTCCTGGTTTAGCACCAGGGATAAAAATCCTGGCTACGAATGCCCCCTAATAATTATATATTTCGCGGTCTGCATAATAATACACTGAAATCTCTTAAACTTATTTTCAAAACAGAATAATTTGTAATTTAGTATATTAACAATAATAAATATAATAATTATTCAAAATTAATAATGAAGAAATTTTAATAAGATGTCGAATCACATGATATTATGCAAAACTTTTATATTCATTAAATAATTGTATAATGATAAAATAATAATAATATTTTATAAATTAAGGACTTTTGTCACTATAGTCTTAAGGTAGAGATAATACGGATCAGCTGGCCCAATGCTTAAAAAATCCCATTCATAAAAATTATGAAAAAAAAATTAAAATGTTCTCCTATCAGTAGGTAAAATATCAGGTATACAAAAACGAGCTAGTTTTCGAGTAATTAATTTCTTAAGTTCTCTAATTTAACATGGAAAAATAGATCTTCCATGTCAAATTAATTAACTTTAAAAATTAATAACTCGAAAAGTAGCTCGTTTTTATATACCTGATATTTTAGCTATAAGTTGCTATAACTGATAGGGGATGTAGAGGAGAACATTTTATTTTTTTATAATTTTTATGAATGGAATTTTTTAAGCATTGGGCCAGCTGATCCGTGTTATCTCTACCTTAAGAGATGGTGAATCACTCTGAAAACTATAGTAAACCTTTTTTGCATTACAACTTAATATATATATTCAGCGAAAAAAATGAAGCAAAAGTCGAGAACGTAAATAGTAAGAATATCATTGGAAATCTGGCAACCATTAGTCAAATCAGCATCTTTTTCAACTAAAAAAATTAATATCTCAAAAACTGAACTAAATAATTAACTTTTTTTACTTCAAAAAGTGAACAGTCATTTTGTTCATTATGTTCTTATCTAAATTTTATATTTTTTTACCACCAAAAAATAATTACCATTGACAGAATAATGAAAATAATCCTTTTATATACTGTACATCCTCGCCTGACGTCAGTCTGTGGTTATTATTATAAATATTATAATTCCTCGACCACCATCTTCCTGCTTCCCCGTCTATCCCCGTGCTATAAAATTCGGTGGACCCCGATGCACGTCTACTGTGATCTCAACTGAGCACCAGACAACATGAATTTATATCTAACAGCCGTGGTGAGTTGCTTTGTATTGTTCACAGTGGGGTAAATTAGATCACTAAAAACAGACACCAATGTTTCTTATTGTTATGTATGTCGCCTATCATAATATTATTGTATATTAGAGATAGGATGTTTGTCAAATTAGACAATGAAATAATGTGTGATTATTTATTACACAAAAGCAATACACAAAGATAAAATAAAGTTTGAAGTAATAAGAGTCTTAGCACACGTCTAGCTGTTAGCGCGGCCCACAAGAGAAAGGTAAAGAAGCATGCTCGTGATATGCGAGCATGCTCATATGGCGGCGGCGGCGCCTGAGAGGCTCGTGTGCAACATACGAGCTGGGGAAGAGAGCGCGCAGGCAAATATAGTAAGTGCGCTATAATATGTGAGCATGCCTATCGTATATAGGAAATATGAAATTAAGTATAGAACATCACACACCTCTCTTTTAAGAATAACAAACACAATGCGTAGTAAACAATTATAAAACTTCTAAGAAGTACAAACATCTAAAAGGTATTATAGTTGTTTCTACTAATTTAACGTTACGTTAATATTATTGGGAGTGATAAATAATGAAACTTAGTAATTAACAAAAAGTGTCTTCCTGACACAAACTGAAGTGACTCTAACAATAATTTTGCCCTAATCATTGTCCATTATTATTGCGTAGACGTCTTGATCTTCCGGGAATGGGGGAAACAGTCGTAGGACTGGACTGTTGAGTTTGTCGAGGCGGGCGGCCACGGCGCCTAGTGCCGCTGGCTCGCTGCGGCTCCGGCTGTGCCACAGCGGCTAGCTGCTGCGCTGGCGCGGCGCGAGCGTGTGCGTGCGAGTGTGCCAGCCTGGTTGTGGCTGCATTCGCGCTCGCGCCTGCTGCGACCTCGACTGGACCAGGTGGCTCAATTTCCACCGGGCCGTGGGGAACATCAGAGGGGGAGTCTGAAACACTCGGAGATTTGCATGAGCGAGAGATCACAGAGTTACCATTTAAAGTTGCTGTAGGTGTCTCTCGGCGGCTCCCGTCCCCACGATCCTCGGACTCCATCTGTAATCTGAGTTGATTAATATGGCGTTTTATGACATTTCCCTGCAAAGTTTTGATGTTGTAGTTCCGCGGTCCCCTAACACGAATATCTTTGCCTGACAACCACTTAGGACGACCCACATAATTACGAAACCACACTTGATCCCCAACAACGAACTGGCGAGTAGGACTATCTTGATGTAGACTACTTGTAGCCTTCTCCTCCCTTTTCAGTTGTTCACTGCGGGCGGTGTATGGGTGTAGCTTGTCGAGCATGGTGCGCAACTTGCGGCCCATGAGCATCTCAGCTGGCGAGCGCCCCGTGGTTTCGCAAGGGGTGACGTGGAGTGCTAACAAAATATTTGCCAGCTCGCGGGCCCAATTATCTGGCGTCAATTTTTCAAGCATGTGCTTGAAAGTTTGTACAGCTCTTTCAGCCATACCATTGGATGCTGGCATATATTCCGCGACACGATGATGACGTATCAGATTGTCTTGCATAAACTTTGCAAACTCTTCAGATCTGAACGCTGGGCCGGAGTCCGAGACGATTTCGTCTGGCAGCCCGTGCGTTGCAAACAATTTCCGTAGTATACGGATCGTTGTAGTTGCTGAGAGTGAACCCGAAGTTTCTTCTACTTCGATCCACCGTGACCAAGCATCCACAACGACCAGAAAAGTCTTGCCAAATTTTGGTCCTGCGAAGTCTATGTGCAACCGAGACCATGGACGTTCCGGGACGGCCCATGGAATGTTGCTAGCTCGTGGTGGGTTCTTGGCAGGCGCGCACAAGCGACTCGATGTCCGTATCGATGCCCGGCCACCACACAGAGCTCCTTGCTATCGCTTTCATTTTTACTATACCTTGATGGGTGCGGTGCAGCTGCTGTATTACCTGGTCACGCAGTGCACTCGGGATGACGACACGATCACCTAGCAACAAACAACTTTGACACACAGACAACGATGCAATCCTTCTAGCGTACGGAGCGAGTTCGTCCGACCACTCACGAGTGTCTTCACCATGTAGGACGGCGCGCATGACGCGCGACGTGACAGGATCTTCTCGCGTTGCTTTGGCGACGTTCCCGGCGGCAAGAGGAGAGTCGAGCGGTGCTTCCTCGATGAGAAGCACCCCGGCCGGGTCCGGATCGGCCCCTTCCGATGAACCTTGGACCGGAAGTCAACTCAGCAGGTCTGCGTTCTCGTGCAGCTTCCCTGGGCGGTACTGCAGCTCGTATTTGTAGTTGTTCAGCAAAAGGCTATATCTGACCATGCGTACCCCCATTACATCTGGTAGAGGTTTGTTCGGACGGAACAGGCCTAAAAGAGGTTTATGATCAGTAATGATTTTGAAGCCTGGGTGACCACATAAGTACATGTGAAATTTTTTAATGCCAAATATGATAGATAATGCTTCTCTATCTATTTGAGCATAATTCTTCTCAGCAGGACGGAGTGTGCGTGACCCGTGGGCGATGGGCCTCATCGTGAGGTCGGCCATCACGTGGTACAGCACGGCTGCGACTCCGTATGACGAAGCATTGCACGCCATCACTAAGGGAAGGGAGGGATCAAAGTGAGTGAGCACCACATCGGACGTCATTACGTTCTTGACGTATGTTAGCGCCCGCTCGTACTCTCTGCCCCAGTTCCACTTAACTCCTTTCTTGAGTAGTTTATACAAGGTAGAAAATATAACAGCTTTGCAGGGCAGAAACCTGTCATAGTAATTTATGTATCCTAACAGTGCCTGCAGCTGCTCCTTGTTGATTGGGGAGGACATGTTGACCAAAGCCTCGATTTTGCTTTTGGTGGGACTTACCCCCTCCGCCGAGATGTAGTACCCGACAAAATCCAGTTCACTCACTGCGAAGATGCACTTGTCCAGGTTAGCTCGTAGACCGACTGACTGCAAACGAGTGAGAACGGTGCGCGTCCTCTGCCACACCTCCTCCTCCGTGCGACCTTGCACGAGTACGTCATCGTAGTACACGGCGCAACCTTTGATGCCAGCCAGCAGCGTTTCCATAATTCTCTGAAAAATAGAAGGAGCTGAGGACAAGCCAAAACTGAGTCTGGTAGGCCGGAATAGGCCTTTTGTTGTGTTTATGGTCAAAATATGAGATGTTTCCTCATCTACTGTAATTTGAAGGTAAGCTCTAGCTAAATCTAGGCGGACAAAAAATTTCCCGCCAGCAAGCTTATCTAAGATTTGGTTAACAGTTCTCATGGGGTAAATATCCTTCTTACACAACGGGTTGACAGTCCCGCTGTAATCACCACAGACCCTAACTTTACCGTCAGTCTTCTCGACATGGACCACAGGTGTGCCCCACTCTGATGACGTCACGGGTATGTGTGACTCCTCTTCAACGATTACATCGAGCGCCTTGTGTGCCCGCTGCTCCTTTGCGTACGGTACCTGACGCGGCCTCCTGAAGACGGGCTTCGCACCCTCGATGAGCTCGATGTGCGCGGGTGGTCCCGTGTACTTGCCAAGACCCGGGGCGAAGACGCTGGCGAACTCGGTGATCTGAGGTGGTAGGCGCGGTCCCGTGTGGTGCACGCCTTCGGTCTGTGCGAATTGTAAACATATTCCAAGTTGAGGGAACCAATTGCGACCCTGCAAATTATTGCCTGGTTTTTCCATAACAATTACTGGTAACATGCAACTATGACCATTGACTTCTACATTAACATCAAACATTCCAGCAATGCTTAACTTTTCCCTCTTCCAGGTTTGCAATTTTACTGTACAAGGTTTTAGTACATTTTCTTGCCAGAATTTTTGGAATGTATCTTTTCCCATAAGTGTATAACCTGCCCCCGAATCAATTTCTAGCTTGACCACGTGACCATCAAGAAACAAAGAAACCTTATATTCAGGGTTGTTACCACCTATTGCTGCAAAAAGATACGAAGCTTCCTCCACGGACGACGCCTGTGGTGCGGGAGGCGCCTCCAGCGCCACCTCCGGCTCTTCACAGTAGTTTGCGGCCTGCTTGGTATGGCCACCACGTCGCTCTGGCTTCTCCTTGGGTCCAGCGGCCTCCGCTGGCTTCTAATTAGCTGCTTTAGAACGGCATACCTTCTCTAGATGCCCTACCTTGGAACAAGCATTACAGGTTGCATTCTTGTATTTGCACCTGTCGGGACGGTGAGAAGTCCATCCGCAACGCTTGCAAGGCTTCTTGCCTGTCGCTGCATGTGTACCTGCCTGCTGAGAGCTAGCAGGTGCGGCTGCCTGGTTGTGCTGACCTTGTGACTTGGTGCGAGTCACGCGGTGTACGGCACCGTCCTCCTTGGCTGTCTGAAATTGTAAGACATCGCGCCGAGCAGTTTCTACCATTAACGCTTTTTGACGAACTTTTTCAAAAGTGAGCTCAGGAATTTGAAATATTTGCTCCTTTAACTTCATGTCCCTCATCCCACGCATAACTTGACCTAACAAAGCTTGTTCGAGATTGTCGAACGAACAACGTTCACTTAAACCATTTAAATCTGCTAGATAATGAGAAAATGTCTCATCTGGTTTTTGAATTCTATTTGCAAAAATGTCTCTCTCCACCCACATATTAGGTATAGGATCGTAGAATTTTGCTAGAATGTCCACAATTTTTTTATACGTAAGCTGAGCTGGTTTTCTGGAAACACAGATTTTCCTGAGTTGCAAATAACATTCTTTGCCCATGGATGACAATTAATACTTTGTCTAATGTTAGGATCAGAAATTCTGTTTGCGTTAAAATAACATTCCAATTGCTCAATATAAATCTCCCAAGTCTCACTACCACCCTGGACAAACTCATACAGTTTACCGTACGATCCTGTTGTGACTGGAGCCGTACTAGTTGGTTGTTGCGCTGGAATCCCGCCCAGCGCTGCAAAGGCGGCTAAACTCCTCGCGAGCTCCAAGGTTGCTGCGTTGCGCGCTGCATCTTGATCCTCTTGCGACTCGTGTGATGTCGACCCACCCCCACTGGTGGCAGGCTGCATCTTCGGAGCATCTGTCTGCTTGGGTTGTTCCTCATTAGGCATTGTTGAGGACGATGGTGCCCTTTCTCCTGTGGTTAATTCCTTCTTCCACGCACGAGTTAACGGTCCCCGTCTCTGTTGGTCCTCGTCACTAATACGCCACTTGGATTACACACAGCACTGTATAAAAGTCACTTTTTAACTCGTCGCCACTGTTATGTATGTCGCCTATCATAATATTATTGTATATTAGAGATAGGATGTTTGTCAAATTAGACAATGAAATAATGTGTAATTATTTATTACACAAAAGCAATACACAAAGATAAAATAAAGTTTGAAGTAATAAGAGTCTTAGCAAACGTCTGGCTGTTAGCGTGGCCCACAAGAGAAAGGTGAAGAAGCATGCTCGTGATATGCGAGCATGCTCATATGGCGGCAGCGGGGCCTGAGAGGCTCGTGTGCAACATACGAGCTGGGGAAGAGAGCGCGCAGGCAAATATAGTAAGCGCGCTATAATATGTGAGCATGCCTATCGTATATAGGAAATATGACATTAAGTATAGAACATCACACTTATGTTCCTCTAAGTAAATCAAAACCTGCGTCCCCTTAAATAAGAATGTCTTATTTTAAGACAGTCTCTCTTGAAACAAGTAAATACATACTTAAAATAAGAACATAGGTTCTTAATTTCAGAAATGCAGTTGCTTGTTTCAAAAGAGACACTTTTTAAATTAAGGGGATACTTTTTCATTTTATTTTAAGAATTCTTCATCTTATTTTAAGAAGGTGTTAATTTATATGCACAAATACCCGAGTTGAAATAAATTCATTTTTTTTTTTTTTCGATATTACCCTAGTTGAAAAAATACATCTTCAACTCATCCTTTACACGTCTGAACCTAATCTTTTTAATTCTAAAATACATCTTATCTCCTCTTCGCTCAAAGTGAGGATGAAATGAAGACAATATTTCTAACGTGTTATGTTCAAGAAGAGGAAAAAATACATAATCTCGTCTTTTCCCCTCTTTTTTTTCTGTAAAATGGTGCAACATAAGAGGAAATTAGACGAGAGGAGAGTTTAATAGCGAGGAAAAGATGAAATTTATTTCAACTCGGGTAAACTCTTCTCTCGTATTTTGCTCTTGTTATTTTGCACCATTTTAGAGGAAAAAAGATTAAAAAATACCTCACTTTGAGCAAAGAGAAATTAAGATGTGTTTTAGAGGTAAAAGATTAGGTTTAGACGTGTAATGGATGAGTTGAAGACAAAATTTTTCAACTAGGGCTTGCATTAAAATGTTAATATTATCCTGTTATAAGCAAATTAAAAGATACATTAACAGTCTATTATGAGGTTAATATAAAAATTTCTTTAATAAAGCTTCCGTTTTTGACACCCAGTTCACTTGGCGCAACTTTTCGGCGTAATGGAAAGTGGGGGTGGTATCGAAATTTATCTAAATATGCAAGTGTAATGAAATTAATTAAATAATATACGTAATCTTACTACTGTCATATGATAATAGCAGTACAGCTTGCATATTAATTATTTATAGTGCAATGTATCACTTTCGATTATCATAAAAAGAACATTAGAGCAGATAATGTTTTATATTATTCTAATTATATAACCTAATCCAAGCATATAATACATTTAAACGTGTTAAATGTTTACAAAATTTCCTCTGGCTCACGATATTTTCTAAATTCTCAGGTTCTGCTGACCCTGGCGATGACGTCATCAGCCACAATGTCACCTGAAATAAAGGAGGAGATGGACAAGGTAACCACCTTTCACCTGAATAACATATTTTAATATAGCAGGGTTCTAGAAACTTTTGTCTGTGGTAGTACCTTAATTAAGTCACGTTTCAGATGATGAACAACGTCATGAGAGCGGGTTCTAGAAACTTTTGTCTGTGGTAGTACCTTAATTAAGTCACGTTTCAGATGATGAATGGCGTCATGAGCGACTTTGAGGAAATGATGGAGGACAAAAAGAAGTTGGCCCCCGAGGGGGAGATGAGCGAGCGCACGCAGCAAGAAATAGACGTGAGTTGGCACTGAAATTAGAGTCTTACTATCAGATTAAAAAAGGTGTACCCCTGAATAGCATACAAGTCCCATAAGCAGAGGGGCACACCTTTTTGGTTCTGATAGTAGGCCAGTTAATGCTAAAAATTAGGGGTTATAGGTGAAATTTGATACTAAAAATTAGAGTTTTAAAGCAAAGTTGGTACTAAAAACTAGGATTTTAGAGCAAAGTTTGGACAACAAATAGAGTTTTAGGTCAAAGTTAAGGTTTTAGGGTAAATTAACTCAGCACTAAAAATTAGATTTTTAGTTCAAAGTACAAAAATTACGTTTTTAATTCAAATTTAGTATTAAAATTAGAATTTTGGATAAAAATTATTTCTAAAAGTTAGTGTTTTTTGATCAAATTTAGTACTTAATATTAGGGTCTCTATTTTAGGTCAAGATTTGAACCTGTATTGTTCAAACAGCATGCAATCAAATGAAATAATACTAAACTATTGTACGAGGGTGTTTGAAGTTGCGATACAGGTTTCACATTTAAAAAAAATAAAAATATCACATATTTTACTTATAAAATAGACACTATAATTTTATATCAAATGAAGAAGGAAGTTTATTCAGTTCTCTTACACAACGGTCAATGGAGTAACAACCTCAAATTTTTTATTGCAGAAATGAATAGAGGGGGCAAAGTTATTCTACCCTGATTTTTTTCAGACTTTTTACAGGCCGGGAAAACATTCTTATTCATAGTGAAATTTATTCTGTGAAGTTGTATTTTAGTAATAAGATGCCTGAAAATATTTTATCCAGTGTTATTTTGTAGATTTAATTTATTAGGAAGTGCTATTGTTGGTTATTTGTGTTTATGTATTATTGTCTTGTTGTAACTGTTTTTTTTTTTTTGTTAAAATGACGTAACCCATGTTGTACTTGTATAACCAGTGGTTAAATAAAAGAATTGAATTGAATTTTTAGAAAATCATTGAAAGTTCCTTTTGTGACGTCACGAGACGCCGCTCCTTAAGAAAAAGATAAAACTTGCCACCACGTGACGTCAAAAAACAGACTTTCAATAATTTTAAAAAAATAGTTCCCGGTCTGTAAAAAAATCAGGGTAGTATAATTTTGCATCCTCTATCTATTTCTGCAATAAAAAAATTTAGGTCGATAATCCATTTTACTCCATATTTACAAAATGTTTGCACAGATCCTTAAAGGCTTGATGATGGGGATGAAGGGTGAGAAAGAAGAGCCCCCAAGCTTCGAGTCCCTCCTCAACCCCCACAATAGACGTAAGCGATTCTTCGGGAGCTTCAGGTCATGGATCGGCTTCGGGATCGACATTGGAAAGTCCTTCTACAGGCGCTTCCTTCAATAATCTGAAAATAAATAAACAAAAGGAGCATGTCGTGAATAAACTTGTGGACACAAATAGGCCGATTTTTTTTTATTGCAGAAATGGAGCATGCATAAATCATCTGATTTTTTTCACATGTTTTTGAGGCCGAGAAGTGTTGCTAAAAATTTGAGCAAAGCTTGGATGAGAACCTTTTATTTATAATCTCTATCCTTTTCAGAAAAAAATTACGCATCTTTCTGTACTTTCAATAAAAAAAAAAAAAAAGTTCTCTCTGGCTCTTAAAAATGTGGAAAATATCAGAGTTGTATACTCTCCACCTATTTCTGCAGTTAAAAGAAAATCAAGTTAGTTATGTCTCAAATTAGCCATGAAATCAAAGTTATGCTGTTGACTCAATTCACCAAACTTGCGATGAAAGGGATACATGCCTCAAATTACAAATTAGACAGACATTAAGTGTTGCTCGAGTTTATAATAAACATTCGTATTATTTTTACATGCGCGCGGTGCGACTGTGCGAAGTCGAGCTACAAAGAAAGTCCTTGCTGACGTCACAACTCACAGCTAGCACCGATTAGCATTGAGTTGTGACGTCATCAAGGACTTCATGACGTCATCAAGGACTAAATTTCTTACTTTGAACTGCGACTTCGCACGGATGCATCACGCGTGGAAAAAAATGATGCGAATGTTGATTATTTACTCTAAACCCACTTGGTGACTATCTAATTTGTAATTTGAGGCCTGTATGCCTTTAATATAGGAATTTGCTTGAGAATATTAAACCATTTACAATATATTTACTTATTTTGTAACTGCTTTGTATTCTGATAAAATAAAAAAACACTAAAGAAAATAAATTAATTTTTTTTAACACCCAAATTTTCGTACCTTTTTTTAATTAGTTTCCTTTGTATCAAATTCAAATTTTTTTTTAATTCCATTTTTTCTTACAATCATATTGTCATGTACATGATATATGTTAAGGTTTATAGTACAAGTCAATAGTAAAACTAAGTAAACAATAATAATTATGTCAACAATGCTTGAAGGCATTCATTCATAGTCCATGTAGTTTTTTTACACTATAGAAACACATATATCAGGTAGCCACTTTTTAACACTGACTTTAAATAATTTTAAATTATCAATACACTTAATATTACAAGGAAGCTTATTATGTAGAGTCAGGCAACTCATAAAGGGTCCCATCTTGTACATCTTTAGCCTACAATAAATATCTGACTTGTCTACTCAAGCGTATATAGATATGGATGGAGGGCGGACAGGAAAGGTGCCCATACATCCTCAGGTGCCGCCGATAACCCTTAGGATGAGAGGAGTAAGGTGATTGGATGACGAGGTTGATTTAAAAACTTGTCAGATATATTTCAGTCCTTTTCTTACTTGAAAAATTACGTCTTCAACTCATCCTTTACACGTCTAAACTTAATCTTTTTTTTTGGGGGGGGGGGCATTCACAAAGCACTTAAACCCCAACTTTAGCCCCAAGTTTTATCCCTGGTACTAAACCATGTTAAGCAAATAGTTTAGCACCATGTTTAGTACCAGGGATAAAACTTGGGGCTTAAGTTGGGGTTAAAATGCTTTGTGAATGCCCCCCAAATTTACCCCAAACACTTCTTATTTCCTCCTCGCTCAAAGTGAGGATAAAATGAAGACAATATTTCTATTATTTTATTTTCAAGTAGAGGAAAAAAATATGTAATCTCGTCTTTTTTCCTCTCTAAAATGGTGCAAAATATGAGGAAAAAAGGCGAGAGGAGAGTTTAATAGCGAAGAAAAGATGAAATTTATTTAAACTCTGATTATATTTTACTTTATTAATTCAATTTATTTTTATTTATTATTTTACCCATAAATGCATTATAAAATGTACACACAAAAGTAAGGGTGAGGATAGCACGCATATCACCAATAAGGTGTCAAAACACAAAAAAGTGACTGCCATTCTCTAATAAATTTTCATTTTATATTATTTTACTAATAAGTAAACTATAGTAGTTTACAAAAACTGCTGGAGTCAAAATATCCATTTTTATTCAATGGACAACATACATGAAAATTTTTTATTGCAACAATGAATAGAGGGTATATACCAAATTTTGCTACTCTGAATTTTTTCAGATTTTTTTGAGACCCAGAATTATTTTTAAATAATTATTGAAAGTGCGGCCACGCCCCCTGGAGGCGTCAATAGGCGTCCAGTTTCTATCCTTTTTATTAAGGCTGCAGGGGTGCCAACTGAAATCACAGGACTTTCAATAATTATTTAAAAATAGTTCCAGGTCTCAAAAAAATCTGAAAAAATTCAGAGTAGCATAATTTGGTACCCTCTATTCATTTCTTCAATAAAATTCGTTCATGTATGTTGTCCATTGTATACAAATTATTTACATATATTTAGGCATAGGGGAAGTTTTAAAAAAAAATTAATAAAGTAGTATTAAATTTTTTAAATATAAAATTGTAGAAAGGATAGGAGTTTCCTTCAGTGTTTGAACTTTGAGACTTTTAGTTTGAAACTTCTTAGATGCCTAGAAATATAAAATAAAGTTGTAAATAATATAAAGCATCAACGATTAATCTCAGTTACTGCTGGAGTCAAAGAATATTTCCCTGCAAACGAATCGAATGAAATAAATTTTAAAAAATCGATAATGCTCTGAAACTTAATCACTTATGGTTTGAGCAAATTCAGTCTTGCAGTTTTTTTATAACAGCTCCATTTCCGGTTTTCGTCCATAAGGCCAATATTGTTAAACTTCTACCTCAGTTTTTACAAAACTTAATACAGATTCGCTTCAAAATTTGTATGCCACCTATATATTGATGGTGAGTTCTAAGTCCCCTGCAAGTCTTGTTGCATTCAGGTGCTACAATTGCGAGATAGCAATCTACTGAGATTCATACTTATTTTTTATTGTAATGTGATTGTAAGAGAGATGTGAAAGAGAGAGATCCAAACTTCAGAACGGAAACCAAATTTGAATGTTTATTTATTTATATAAATATTATTAATTACCAGCACACAAATGTAAACTCTATATAGAATATATATAAATATTTGTGATTTCTTAACATCCTGGTAGTAAAAATGTTTATATAATTGTACATAGTTAATTACTGGAGCAAATTTATATCAAGTATGGACATGTATGTTGTTTTGATATAAACACTTCAGCTGACTTATATTGGTACTTACGCTGTTTCTTCAACCCTAGCAGCTGCCTCTATTAGCGTTACTGGCGATATTATTTATATCGGGTGATGTGACTTATGATTTATACCCCTGGGTGGGAAACGTATGATTTTTGTTGAAAATGGTCACCCATCCAACTGCGCTCGGCGCCGTTGTTTGACTTCGGTGATCTGACGAGACCCAGTCAAATGCACTGCGCCACACTTCCCAGCACTCAAATATTAAATTTAACAGCAACAATTTTTTTCATTGGAAATTTCATTTGAATTTTGATCCATATTATAGGACAATGTTAATAAATAATAAAGATTGTTTCAACTCGCCCGAGTTAAAATAAATTTCATATTTTCTTCGATATTAAACACTCCTCTCGTATTTTCTCCTTTTATTTCGCACCATTTTAGAGGAAAAAAAGAGGTGAAAAAGACGAGAGATTACGTATTTTTTACTCTTCATGAGCATAAAATACTAGAAATATTGTATTTATTTGATCCTCACTTTGAGTGAATAGGAAATAAGATTTGTTTTAGAGGTAAAAAGATTAGGTTTAGACGTGTAAAGGATGAGTTGAAGACGTAATTTTTCAACTATAGGGCGGATATTGTGAAATATAAATCTGTGACCATTTTTCTTGAAATTTATGTAAAGTTTAATTGTTTTAATTAATAAAATAGGAAGCTGGTGGGCTGTAAACATTTGTTTCCGTTGTGTATATAGTCGGTTGTTGTTGCTTTATCATGTTTATCGAATTACGTTACTCTCATATATTATCCCTCTCTCTCTCTCTCTCTCTCTCTCTCTCTCTCTCTCTCTCTCTCTCTCTCTCTCTCTCTCTCTCTCTCTCTCTCTCTCTCTCTCTCTCCAACTGTATATTCTATATTTACAACATTCATATTACAATCATATATCAGCATGATTATTATAACAATTATTTTTAAGTCAATCAAATTTTTACAACTAGTGCCATCTATGATTGTTTGATAATATTAAAGTTACATAACATCATTATAATTATACAATGTTAAAATTATAATATAAATTAGTTCCAAAATGAATTCTACTAAAATACTATAAAATTTTATTGAATGAAATATTTTCCAAAATGTAAAGAAATTTTAATATCTCTATGTTTTATAATAAGTAAATAAGAAGCCAGATAAGAGCTAATCTTTATCAGCGTGTAACAGAAGATAAGATTACCACATCCCCGGATCCCACAACATCCCTGTCGTGTCAATTATTGTTTCTCCGTACGTGCGTCTTGATTCTCAGGTATTTGCAGAAGTGAAATTTAATTAATGTCATTCACAATCGCTGCATATGAAAATCACTATTATGAGCATGCAGTTTTTAATAAGATATTTAATTAAAAAATGTGGCAAAATTGAAGAACCAAAATAGACACGAATTTTAGAAATAAAAAAGTGTTCCTTGCATAAAAATAATTCCTTATATATAGCTTAGAGTTCCAGCAAGTACCGATGGTTGACATTCAAATATATAAGCCCCAATTAATAAGCCCCAAGACTAGTATGGAGCTCAATGGCCCCAATTTACTCAGCGCCTCTTAAAAGAATAGAACACAGAGGGAGGGGATATTTTTTATACAGTAAAAAGTTTCATATTTTTTTTTTTTTTTTCAATTGATACAAATATAAAAACTTAAGCCGTTACCCTCCTTTAAATAACATTTATTTTGCTACTAATAAGGTAATATGGAAAATGTTTAAATAATATTAATTTTAATATAATATGAATAGAAATCTTATTAGTTCTTTAATTGGAAAATATTATTGTTGTTGTTAGTATTATTTTGAGGTGTAATATTTTCTTTATATATTTTCCTTGTGTGTGAACTTAAAACATGTTGTTTTGTGTCTCTTACAGCCTTTGTCTTCAATTTAAAATTATTATTAAATACCACTTATGACCAGGACACAGTTTCATTTATTTTGTTCTTTCCCTAAAATCAAAAATGTACTCCGAAACGGGGTATGTAATAGTATCAATATTTTTCCTAATATTCTTGTTATAAAGGGAAGAAATATTATTTCAAGGTAATTTAAGGGTACGATAACGCCACCAATGTTAAAAAAGTCTCTCACACAAAAATTCCGAAAAAAAAAATTAAAATATTCTCCTCTACACCCCCTATCAGTAGGTATAAAATATCAGGTATACAAATACGATCTAGTTTTTGAGTTATAAATTTTTAAAGTTGGCTAATTTAACATGGAAGTTTAGTTTTTGAGTTATAAATTTTTAAAGTTGGCTAATTTAACATGGGGAAATGGAACTCCCATGTTAAATTAGTCAACTTTAAAAATTCATAACTCAAAAACTAGATCGTATTTGTATGCCTGATATTTTAGCTACTGATAGGGGGTATATAGAGAACATTTTAAATTTTTTTCAGAATTTTCGTCTGAGGGATTTTTTTTTTAACATTGGTGGCGTTATCTTAACCTTAAATCATTTTAATATTACTAACTTATATTCACAAGATAGATGAATATTATAAATAAAATATTTTTACAGCTAAAAAAATCTTTGAAAAATTTCCTTTTAATGATTCGCTCTCACTACGTTCACATGATGGTGTTTGTACCAAGTATTTTGTATGTATAATTAACCTCTGGATAGGATATTCCTATACCAATAGCATTAGCACTACTGAGGCACTACGATGGCGACCGAGCGCAACCATCTGCAATGTAAATTGTATGGAAGTTCCCCAACCTAAGATGGCGGACATCCCATTGGTTACTGTTGTAACCGCCACCCACTTCCTCCTCACGACTGTGCCTCACCGACAGCAGCACCATCACCTATCCAGAGTTAATATACTAAATCCTTGGTTTATGCGTATCCGTTGACGACACCTCATATGAATAACATTATCCGTCGTCAATGAATACGTATACTAAACCACAGACAATTATTGTCTGTGACTAAACACTGTCATTTGAACGTACTTCATGTTTGATCAGTATATTATTATAACTTCGCGAATTCTGAGTCAAAGGATATATACGACAGAATCGAATGAAATAAAAATTTAAAAAAAAAATTAAGAATGCTCTACGCAACTTAATCGCTTACGGTATGAGCAAATTCAATCTGGCAGTTTTCTCATAAAAGCTAATATTTCTGGTTTCTATCCATAAGGCTCCCATGGATGTTAAAATGTTACCAGAATTTCCACAAAACTAATTAGACAGATTCGCTTCAAAATGTGAATGCCACCTAATATTGATTATTGATGGCGAGTTCTAAGTATCCTGCAAATCTTGCTGCATTTAAGGGGGCCGATTCCGAGGCTGAAACATCCTAAAAATATATATATATAGTAATAATAATAAAAATGTATCAAAAAGAGTTAAGGCTATATATAGTTTCTGAGGTATAAAAATTTCAGTGTAAAAACTTTGCTGATTGGCCACTAATTTAAAACACTGAGCACTCAAAGCTCAAATCAAAAACGTTTTAAAAACTTATTGACAATTCAATTATATTAGTATAGTGTAAGAACGGTTTCAAGACTTTCAAGTTTCAATCTATAATATTTTAATTAGCCTAGTCGTTTAAATTAATATTATTTTATGTGATGAGAACAGAAAACAGACCAATATTTTTATGTTAAGGCGGATTCACATGGCGATTTTTACCATGCGATGCGACGCGAATATTGCGCACTTGTTGTAACATCCATTGGCGGCCATATTGGGCGATTAAAAGAAAAAGAGCATCGTAATTAACGCGATTACCAGCGAATTTGCAGCCGCATAGGATTTCACAGCTTTTACGTCAAAATTGCGTCGCATCGCCGTTGTCGCCATCTGAATCCGCCTTTATCTTTATTGACAATTTCAGGTTACTGATCAAAACAAAATACACCTCGGGGCATCACGAACGTCATCCTGTTTCTTAACATTGGCACAAAGGATGAATGATGAATTTGTAATTAAATCGAAAATAACGTTCCCAAGGTCTCCCGAAGTCTTCCGAAGTCTCCCGATCAGCCGCTCCTGCTTTGCAGCCAGTTCCTGATTGGCTCGGCCACGTGAGTTCCAGCTGCGAACGCGGCCAAGGCGTACAAATGCCACGTTCGCTTCTCCCTCACCAGGTCACGTGACTGGGGGGCGAGGTAATACTCGTAGCTGGGGACAACTGGGGGGCTTTGCAGACCTGATATCACGCCGGCTAGGATCTGGAAAATAAAAATTATAATTTTAAATTTATTAAAATTTTTATGAACACTGCCAATTAATTACTATGACAAACATTAAGAATTAATATAATTTGTTCCTTTCTAAAAATTTTTTAATAAAAATTCCATTTCTGATAAGATTTATAATGTAATGATAAGCCATTCAACAATAACCTTTCTTAAAAGAGGTCTTTGTAGCTAACAACCTCAATCGACCTACATTTTTTTATTGCAGAAATGGATAGAGAGTGCAAAATTATGCTACCCTGATTTTCTTCAGATTTTTTAGAGTACGGGAACTATTTTTAAAAAATTATTGAAATCCGTTTTTGTGATGTCACGAGGCGCCGCTCTTTAAGAAAAAGATAGGACTTGACGCCGCGTGACGTCACAAATAGGACTTTCAATAAATTTTTAAAAAAACTTCCCGGGCTCTAAAAAATCGAAAAAAAATCAGGGTAGCATAACTTTGCACGCTCTATTCATTTCTGCAATAAAAAAAAAATTGAAATTGCGATACTCCATAATGAACTGAGGGGGAAGGAAGGGGTGGCTCAAGTTTTTGAATATTAATTCATACAAAAAATATCATATTTGACAAATAGGCACCCTGATTTGAAATAAATTTCAATTTTTATTCACTGTAAACTCTCCTCGAATCTCGTCTAATTCCCTCATATTTTTCATCATTTTAGAGGAAAAGAGAGGGAAAGAGACGAGATTACGTCTTTTTTTCTCTTCTTGAGCACAAAATGTTAGAAATATTGTCTTCATTTCATCCTCACTTTGAGTGAAGAGGAAATAAGATGTGTTTTTCAGGTAAAAAGATTAGGATTAGACGTGTAAAGCATGAGTTTCAGACGTAACTTTTCAACTAGTGACATCACTTCCCATTTATAACAATTCAACCACGTTTATAAAAACAAAGTCTCGATGTGACCTTTTCTCTTAGTCATTGCACTGAATGATCCATCCACTTATGATGCATTTGGAGGAGGTAGGGACGACCATCTTGACTGAGGTTTCCACGTTTCCCTCAGTTAAATTAGGCAAATGCATGGCCACAAATCCTCCCCCGATGGTTCGGTGGACCTAAGCTACCTAAGACCACCCCCGACATTAACTTACGTCCATCTGCACCCTCTGGTCCTCGGACTGATCCTCCAGGGGGATGTCTCGCTCCATCTGCTCCATCACCCCCTCCAGTTGGTTCACCAAACCCGACACAGCCTGCAATCGTCACAAGTTTATATACAGAGTGAACCACAATTCGCGTGCCAACTTTTTTCGTAAATTTGGTATTGCAAAAATTTTCGCACAAACTTCAAACTTGGTACACTTGTAGCTGAGGGTTGTAAAAATTAGTTCAGGGTGTTAAAATTTTTATTGGACACCAATAACACCCCTTTCAGGGGTGGTTTTTAAAAAAATTATTTTCGCCTTATGGAAATTCAATGTTAAATACAACTTTTTTTGAAATCATTGGAATTTTGCGGAAAAAGTTTCTAGCACAGGGTAATCGACCGTCCTGAACTCAGAAATAATTTTAGATTTTTTCCCCGACGCACCCCTGAGGGTGGAGACCTACCCCTAAAATCCATTTTCCTTAAAAATTGTGCTAAAATTATGAAATTAATTTTCAAAGGGTAATTGACCCTACTAAACTCGGAAATAATTTTAGATTTTTTCCCCGACGTACCCCTGAGGGTGGAGACCTACCCCTAAAATCCATTTTCCTTAAAAATTGTGCTAAAATTATGAAATTAATTTTCAAGGAGTAATCGACCCTCCCAAACTCGGAAATAATTTTAGATTTTTTCCCTGACGCACCCCTGAGGTTAAAGACCTACCCCTAAAATCCATTTTTCTTAAAAATTGTGCTAAAATTATGAAATTAATTTTCAAGGAGTAATCGACCCTCCTGAACTCGGAAATAATTTTAGATTTTTTCCCCGACGTACTCCTGAGGGTGGAGAACTACCCCTAAAATCCATTTTCCTTAAAAATTGTGATAAAATTGTAAAATTAATTTTCAAGGTGTACTCTACCCTTCTGAACTCGGAAATAATTTTAGATTTTTTCCCTAACGCAACCCTGAGGGTCAACGGCTACCCACCATATCTTTTCTCCTTAATAATCGAGTAGAAATTGTGAAATAAATTTTTTTCGGAATTTATCAAAATCTTTCATAAAAAAAAATCACAGACTCACCTCTTCACTTGCAGCATGACGATGGATGTGTTCACCGTTAATTGCATGGCATGAAGGCACATGTTGGTCTTCACAACGAGGCTATGTGTGCCTTTAACAACTGAGATGTAACCAATTCCACATAACGTCTGTCACTTTTTGCTCGTCAATGGTCTCAAATCTCTTTCTGAAGAAAAATGTTCACAAGAAGAGATTTAAGACGAATTGACAAACAGAAAGTGGAGATCAGACGTTGCATGGAATTAGTAACACCTCAGATGTTAGAGGCTATGCACCTACAGTACCTACACACATAGCCACGTTGAGCGGACCAACATGCGCCATCACGCCAATTAACGGTGGACACATTGAGTGAAACCACTGTCATGCTGCAAGTGAAGGGGTCAGTCTGGGATATTTTTTCTCTGAAAAATTTCGATACATCCTGAAAAAAATTAATTCGCAATTTCTACTCGATAATTAAGAAAGAAGGATATGGTGGGTAGTAGCTAGTTTCCCCTCAGAGTTGCATCGGGGAAAAAAATCTAAAATTATTTCCGAGTTCAGGAGGGTCAATTACACCTAGGAAATTAATTTCACAATTTTTAAGGAAAATGGATTTTAGGGGTAGGTCTCCACCCTCAGGGGTGCGTCAAAGAAAAATTTTAAAATTATTTCCGAGTTCAGGAGGGTCGATTACTCCTTGAAAATTAATTTCATAATTTTAGCACAATTTTTAAGGAAAATGGATTTTAGGGGTAGGTCTCCACCCTCAGGGGTACGTCGGGGAAAAAATCTAAAATCATTTCCGTGTTTAGGAGGGTCGATTACCCCTTGAAAATTAATTTCATAATTTTAGCACAATTTTTAAGGAAAATGGATTTTAGGGGTAGGTCTCCACCCTCAGGGGTGCGTCGGGGAAAAAATCTAAAATTATTTCTGAGTTCAGGACGGTCGATTACCCTATGCTAGAAACTTTTTCCGCAAAATTCCAATGATTTCAAAAAAAGTTGTATTTAACATTGAATTTCCATAAGGCGAAAATAATTTTTTTAAAAACCACCCCTGAAAGGGGTGTTATTGGTGTCCAATAAAAATTTTAACACCCTGAACTAATTTTTACAACCCTCAGCTACAAGTGTACTAAGTTTGAAGTTTGTGCGAAAATTTTTGCAATACCATATTTACGAAAAAAGTTGGCACGCGAATTGTGGTTCACTCTGTATAATCCCTCATCCGCAATAATGTGCAATAATTCTACACCCCCTCAGTAGGTAAAATATCAGGAATACAAATACGATCTAGTTTTTTAGTTATGAATTTTTAAATTTGACTAATTTAACATGTAATTTCCATTTCTCTATGTTAAAGTAGTCAACTTTAAAAATTCATAACTCAAAAACTAGATCGTATTTGTATAACTGATATTTTAGCTACTGGTAGGGAATGTAGAGGAGATCATTTTACTTTACTTTTTTTTTTTTTTTTTCAGAATTTTTGAGTCAGGAATTTTTTTTTAACATTGGTGGCGTTATCTTACCCTTAATACATTTTTTTATATATTCTATACAAAAAAATGCTTCTCAGATTTTTTTTAATTTAATTTTTGGGCACTATTCCTTTGTATTTTAAGCTCTATCCTTTTGTATTAAGGGTTAATTAAGTACCTTTAGGAAACTTAGCCAAAATTCCAATGCAAACAGCATGCAGTTTGTAATTGCATGGTTTCCATATATTCCAATATACAATTTTAATATTTGCTACTTCTAAAACTTTGAAATAATTATTATTTATTCAGTCAGTTCAAATAATCAATTAATGTACGTTAAAAGTAGATCAAATTTTTACTAGTAGTGCCATCTATGATTTAATTAAATTAAATGCAAGTTCAATGTGTGGACAACTCGTCCTTTTAAAAATTAAAACTTCCTGGTTGTAAAATTTAAATTTATATTTCTGTTTAGTACGTGTTGCTTGTGTTAACATTATTTAAAACTAACTCAAATATAATTTCATTTGCTTGTGTTTTCTATAATCAAAATTCATACACTAATCGTTACATTTAATTGAATTTTGGTCGGAATTAAGCGCTCGGGATTGAGCCATTCGGCTCGGACAGTGATGTCCTTCGTTACAAACCGGCTACCAATGCAATGGAGTATTGTCCTCAATTTTTTTTTATTGCAGAAATGGATAGAGCGTGCAAAGTTATGCTATCCTGATTTTTTTCAGATTTTTTAGATTCCGGGAAGTATTTTTAAAAAATTATTGAAAGTCCTTTTAGTGACGTCACGCGGTGACAAGTTCTATCTTTTTCTTAAGGAGCGGCGTCTCGTGACGTCACAAAAATAACTTTCAAACATTTTTTTAAAATAGTTCCTGGGCTCTAAAAAATCTGAAAAAAATCAGGGTAGCATAACTTTGCACCCTCTATCCATTTCTGCAATAAAAAAATTTAGGTCAATACTTCATTGAAAAGGTTGGAATAAAGAAAATTAATTTCAATAAACCATTCCCTAAAAATACTCACTGGGTCTTGATTTGCTTGGACGTCCTGAGAAAAAGTAAAAGCCA